>CM047505.1:6257907-6305407 GCA_026122265.1 Ammodytes dubius | reverse complement strand
AAAAAAAGTGTGTTGAACAGAAGTGACAGCTGGTTGGATAAGATGAGACACAACATACTCACGGTCTTTTAAGAATAGTAAATCCATGCTTCAATAAGGTTGATATTACATAAGGTTGAAAGAGTAACGATTCATCAGGGTTAAGTGCAATTATAATCATTTATAAAAACAGGTCTGATCTGACATTTAAAATTGGTTAACATGCTTAAAATGTTATTAATTAAAAAAGTAGTTATCACTTAATTTTTATTTATTTATTGTTTTTATTTAAGATGTAATACAGTGAATCAGTGATCTGTTAAGTGGTCTTACTGAACGTTTTCAGCCCATCTTTATCAACAAATGTATTCTCTTAGAAACAATTTTTTCATGAAGATGTCGTAATATATATATTTCTATTGAAACATATTTCATAGAAATGTAACACCACCCTATTGCTCTTGAGATCATTTCTCGGTTTTTCTTTTAAAAAGGAGCGCATACAATTGCATTTCCTTTCTCTTAGAGTTATCCCATTTACTTCTCTTACTTGTCTTAAAAAAATGCTATGCTTTTAAGTGATGGTGGTAAAGTGATGAGAAAATGTGATTTCCAAGGCATTAGTGGTACATGTGTATTGGTTGGAGTAAAGCCGCGGGGGGAGAGGGAGATGCTGCATGGTGCTTTAGCGGGGCTGATTTTTCTCTTTCCTGCTACGGGCAAAGTGAGGGCAGACCCCTAGGGGCACAACGCCTCGGGAAAAACGTCTGGATATCTCTTAAGAGGCTGTTTCCCCCCCAATCTGTAATGGAGTGTGGAACATAGAAAAACTGTGTATTTGTAGCATAAAGTTCACTTCATGATCACTTAACTGTGCCGAGACGGGGAGAGAGAGAGAGAGAGACGTAAGGGGGAGATGCTCGCTTTACCATACTGTGCTCTTAAGGCTTTTTATATGGCTCCAGAAGCAAAACATAAGCACAATGTGAGTCCATTATAATGGTCATGACCAAAGGAGAATGTGACACATATACCATCAGAGCTATTTTTATTGAATTTTTTTTCTGTTTATCAACCTGTCAATGCATACTGTATTTTCATCTAGCATGTTACTTTACTAAATTGTACTCTATAGGCAATTTCTTTTTTTGACTTTAAATCCTAACAAAACTCCTTATATGGTCTTGTTTGATGACACTTATAAACCCGATATAGCAGTATTCAGATCCCTTTTCTTCTAGTTAATGAACACATTCTTCCAGCTGTAAGTAACATGGTGGATGTCTACATTCAAGGGGCCGACTTTCTCATAATTGTTATTTTTCCAGCTTTGAAGTTCATCAATGGCTTTAATAAAAGTGAACGCTTTTAAAAAAACACTTGTGCTCATGGCAGATTTTAGCTCCTTGTGTGTATGTTCTGGCGGTGGCCTACGCCCAAGTCCCATTTTTATTTAAAGACACCGAGAGTGACTCCGATTACACGGGACCCCTCCTTTGATACGGCGCTTTTTCCTTTCTTCACCAGCCATCTTTGATTCCTGGGCCGACCCCCCCCCCCCCCCCCCCTCCTCCTCCTCTTGCACACAGCTGCCTCCTCGCTTGTTGTTCTTGGCACCGACATCCAAAACGTCCTCCAGCCCTTTTTCTGCAGTCGCCTTCAGAAAAGCACAGGGACATCAAAAGGCTTTTCGCAAGGGCTCTGTCCACATGAACACTGCTGAACCCTTGCTTGTCTCTCAGACGCTTGTGTGGAAGGAGTGGGGTGAGTGTGTGTGTGTGTGTGTGTGTGTGTGTGTGTGTGGAGAGGGGGGGGGGGTGTGTTTAGGCCTCAGACCCCTCTTTGGCTCTTTGTGTGTAAAGGCAGCAGAGCAGGCTAAGGGCCCTCTCCTTTTCCAACATAAAGAGCCCCCAGGTTAAAGCTCAGTCACTGATCCCCTTCCAGCAGCCACGTTCCTCCTCTCCATCCCCTCTCCTTGTGTCTCATCCTGGACCATGCCATACCATGCAATCATGCCATGCTGGTGCTTGCCATTTGTTGTCCGCTTGACACAAACAGGTGCTGTTTGTCTAACCTTGAATCTGTTAAGAGATTATTTAGCAGCTTCCCTCCCTCTACTTGATAAACCCTGTTATCTTTTCCTACCCTTTCCTCTGCCCTTTTTTTCTTTTGTTTGCTGTCATATTATGCTGTGGCTGGGAAGTATACCAACATGATAACGACCCCAAACACACCCCCAAGACGACCACTGCCTTGCTAAAGAAGCTGAGGGTAGAGGTGATGGACTGGCCAAGCATGTCTCCAGACCTAAACCCTATTGAGCATATTTGGGGCATCGTCAAACGGGAGGTGGAGGAGCGTAAGGTCTCTAATATCCACCAGCTCCTTGATGTCATCATGAATGAGTGGAAGACGATTCCAGTGGCAACCTGTGAAGCTCTGGTGAACTCCATGCCCAAGAGGGTTAAGGCAGTGCTGGACAATAATGGTGGCCACACAACATATTGACACTTTGGGCCCAATTTGGACATTTTCACTTAGGGGTGTACTCACTTTTGTTGCCAGCACGTTAGACATTAATGGCTGTGTGTTGAGTTATTTTGAGGGGACAGTAAATTTACACTGTTATTCAAGCTGTACACTGACTACTTTACATTGTATCAAAGTGTCATTTCTTCAGTGTTGTCCCATGAAAAGCTATAATTAAATATTTGAAGAAATGTGAGGGGTGTACTCACTTTTGTGAGATACTGTATATATCAAAGTATCTTTACTCTCTACACTTAATTCCAACACAACACACCCCCAATTTGCAAAGGTTAATTGCGAGTCATACCGTACATGTACTCTATACCGTTACATATATTTTGCAATATGTGATTAATTTTAAACAAAACATATACATCGTGAATACTTTATATATGTCTCAAATGTAATGTGATTTCTGGTCTAATGCAAACGTGTACTGTATAGGTGCATGTTGGGTCCTGTTAATCAGGACAGTGTTCCCTGCATATGTCTGGGTGTAAATGTGTCTAGCTGTTGTGTTGTGGCCCTGCAACGCATCCTGTGTGATAATAGACCTGGCAGCAAACTGGGCAAGGAGGGGGTGGGGGGGTGGGAGGGTTTATGCACAGAGGGGGGAAGGCATCGACGGGCACCGTGCGTGTGTGGCATATACATATTCACACGGGAGCATATACATGTTTATATGCAAGTGCATGTGTGCCTATGTGTGTGACTGGGCTCGTCGGTTACCAGGGAAATGGATGTGTTGGCCTCATCAGAGGGTCTCCAGCTGGTGGAGAGGCTTCGGAAGCGGGGCCTTGGCAGCCGCCCGGTCAGGGGGGAGTTTGCATCTGTGCTGCCTTGGCACTGGACTGGTTTGTGGTTTTGGTGGATGGAGTGTATCTGTGTGTGTGTGTGTGTGTGTGTGTGTGTGTGTGTGTGTGTGTGTTGCAGGGTGAGGGGGCTGAGGGGGCCACCCCATTTCACCTCTTAACAACCTCTCACCTCACCCAGCATACAGACACTCTTCGTTCTACCCTTAAAAGGACCTTTGTCAACATAATGCATTCTCCAGCTCCCTAACTCTAACCTCAACCATCACAACTGAATGTCTAACTGACTGACTGGGGGATACCACAGGAACATAGACTGATGATAAGAGGCTGGAATCATTGTTGTATACCCCACCACCCCAAAAACCTCACTGGGACCTTTCAGTTTTTTTTTCTTTTTTCTCTTTCTATAAATATTTTATTACATGGAAATTGATATCCACTCTCTCTTCAACTGTGTTTTTAGGTCTGTAACAACTCCAGGGAAATATCTGACTCTTCAACTGCTAAATGTTCCATTATGTTCACCACACAGTCTCTAACTGTGTCTGTCAGGCCCTTGGATTGGTGCTGAGCAGATACTGTAACGTAAAGACATTGTTCACTGAAATCATCTGACTGTTGTGCCTGCCTGCGACTACTCTACTATAAGTGTTGAGAGTGAACCAACATAGTACACTTGATAGCCCGACTGCTAGACAATGAGTGGAAACCTGCTATAAAGCTTTGTTCAACTGAAGGGACATTGAGCTTATAATTGTCTGCAGGTGCATCACTGAGAAATTAACATGGTCATATTGCGTTCACATTGTCATTTCATATATTTACATTTTGAAAAATATGGATTAGTGTCTCGTTAAAATGGTTCTCACAAAGATTTGCAATATAAGGCTTCAAGATTCAGTAAGACGGCTATTTAAAAAAAAATGGAGGGGGGGGGGGTCAAAATCAAGTCATGTGAATGGAATTACAATGATGAGTGGGTTCATTCACTGGGGTGAAGTAAATTCAACTTTAGTGAGCAAGCCTTCTTGACAGAGCACGCCTTTGAGAGAACAGTGGAAATATTGCACCATCCACTTTATCTCTTAGAGTTTAAACTCCAACATAGTGAGACCGGATGGAATGGGGAATGGATGTAAATAAGATGGACTGCTTGGAGTGCTACACTATTGAAGAATCAAGAAAGCTTACTGTTTGACAATGATATTGTCCCATCACCAACTGAAATAAATTATTTTTAGGATCAGATTGTCAGACGGCTCACCTAAAGCTACAGCTCCACTAATATAATTCACATCAAAGGTTGACACATCAATGCAATCCATAGACAATTTGAAAGTTACAATGTGTTTTTAAATTAAGCAGTAATAATCATTGTATACATATATAAAATAAACATGAACATGTCTTTCTTTTGAGGATATCACTGTATAACATACTGTTCCTTAACTGGCTCATTTGTGATATTAATGTACAGAATATCGAGGCCAGGAGGGGTTGCAGTTCTGTGGGCTGGGGAACTCATCGCTACCTTTTGCAGATGATGTGGTCCTGATGACATCATCAGTCTGTGGCCTTCAGCTCTCACTGGATTGGTTCACACAGCAGAGTGTTGAGCGGTTGGGATGAGGATCACACCTCTAACTCTGAGGCCATGGTTCTCAGAAGGAAACCAATGGAGTGCTTTCTCCAGGTATGAGTCCTTACCCTAAGGGAAGGAGTTCAAGTACATCTGGGTCTTGTTCGCGAGGGAGGGAACAATGGAACCTGAGATTGGCCAGTAAACCGGAGAATTTGGGAAGGTTTTGCACACATCCTGTTTTGTGATTGCCATTGTAACAAGTCAGAAGGCAAAGCCCTCGATCTTCTAGTCAATCTTTGTTCCTACTCTCACCTACAGTCATGAAGGCTAGGTCATGACTGAAATAACTAGATTGCGGGTACAAGCGGCCGGGATAGGCTTTCCCAGGGGGATGTCTGGATCTTTTGTGTAGAAAGGATCCAGTTGAGGTGGTTCAGGCATCTGGTAAGGATGCCCCCTGGGCACCTCCCTAAGGTGGTGTTCCAGACACGTCCGGAGCAGCTGGGAGGAGGCTTCGGGGAAGACCCAGGACTAGCTGGAGAGATTATATCTCCACACTGTCCTGGGATTACTTTGGGATCCCCCAGTCAGGGCTGGATGATGTGATCAAGGAAAGTTTGGGGCCCCCTACTGGAGCTACTGCCCCCACCAATTTGATGGAGCCAATTTGCCAACAGTTTTTTGACACTTCAGAATTACTAAATGACAAATAGCAAACTAAACCTCTTTATTCAGTGAAATGACGTACAGTCCTTGGAACAGATTGTAAGTACAATGGAAATAGAACGAGGCACGGACCACTATTGTGACTGAGCTAGAGTGGTTCACCTACTAGCCATGCAAGTAACCACGACTGCCCCACATAACTTGAATCTGAAAGATCAACACAGAGAGAGATCCTTTCTACTTTGTCTATTACCTTTGTCTTTCTCTTTCTCTTCCGTTTCCACCCCCCTCCCTCTACTCCTCCTTTCAATCTGGCCTCTCCTCTACCCTCATTTTTCTTCCGTTCTCTCCATTATTCACTTTTAATTTCCCCTCATCTGTCCTTTCCCCTCTGTCTGTTTCTCTCACCTTCTGCTCTTTTAGGCATCCTCTCCTTGAAACTTCCCAACTGTCTGTATGTTCATCTATCTATCTATCTATCTATCTATCTATCTATCTATCTATCTATCTATCTATCTATCTATCTATCTATCTATCTATCTATCTATCTATCTATCTATCTATCTATCTATCTATCTATCTATCTATCTATCTATCTATCCATCCTCATCCATCCATCCATCCATCCATCCTCCATCCATCCATCCATCCATCATCCATCCATCATCATCCATCCATCCATCCATCCATCCATCCATCCATCCATCCATCATCATCATCATCTATCTATCTATCTATCTATCTATCTATCTATCTATCTATCTATCTATCTATCTATCTATCTATCTATCTATCTATCTATCTATCTATCTATCTATCTATCTATCTATCATATCTATCTATCTATCTATCTATCTATCTATCTATCTATCTATCTATTACTATCTATCACATAGCCTGTGGTCTATTTACATCCTCCACATGCTCACACACACACTGTGTTTATTTCAATTCCGCCCGTCTTTATTCCTTGCTCATTCATCCCCGTCCCAGCTGTTTTTCTCTGCCGGCGACTGTCGTTAATACGTCTTTCCACCACATGTGCTGTGGATTACACAGAGAGCCCGGTGACGGCGGTGATAGCAGGAAGTTGTCTGGGATCAAGGTTTATTGAGGGCTGTGGCTGTATAGCGGTTTGGACGGGCCAACGTATCACAGGGGGTGAAACACAAGCCATCAGGAAATGAGACCTCAACGCCATTGGCTGACCTTTTCCAACCCTGAGCTGCTGAGGCGTGCAGCGGTGTGCATGTACTGTATTTGTGTGATTGTTTTGGTGGTTTAGTACGACTATTTGTAAGGCGTATAGATATGAAATGATGTGATGGAGTATAGACATTGCAGATGGGGAGGGTGTGTTTGCAATGCGGGATGTTGTGTGTATACACTATGTGTGTTAGACATATAAGTGGGCGGTCCTGGAAGCCGATCTCAAGTGGCTAGAGTTGAGAAAAAGGGCATCAAAGAGGCAGCATGTCAGTTTTCCTCAATATTCCTCTGATCCCTGTACACACGACACGCACACACACACACGCACGCACGCACGCACGCACGCACGCACGCACGCACGCACGCACGCACGCACCACGCACGCACGCACGCACGCACGCAACGCACGCACGCACGCACGCACGCAACGCACGCACACACCACACACACACACACACACACACACACACACACACACACACACACACACACACACACACACACAAACTTACACAGATAATATCATCATACCCTGTCCTCCGTCTCACCACTAATCACACTTCCCAGGCCTGGATCAGACAGTATGTGAGTATTGGGTACAGTTCTGTTGAATCCAGCTGTCCCAGTTTTTGTTTCATGTCACTGTGGCCATGCAGCGATTTAAAAAACATGAAGTGTGTGGGGTTGATAGTCATCTGTGGAAAAGATGAAGAGGGGAGAGTGTGTATGGATCAGGACCAAAAAACTGCACTACACCCTGTCCCTTCAGATCTACTTTTAGAGATTGCTAAATGGAAAAATGGGGGGAATTATCAACTTCATATTTTTATCATTTATTCTTCTCCCCTCGTCCCCCTGTACTTCTGCCTTTGATAACCCCTTCTCACAACAGTCAGGCACTGGAAAAGAAGTGTGTGTGTGTGTGTGTGTGTGTGTGTGTGTGTGTGTGTGTGTGTGTGTGTGTGGTGTGTGTCGACACTCCACGCATGTCCACATGTGTATTACTCCGTGGCTCACACATGTTTCTCTGTAGAAATGCTTTTTCATTGTTGCCGTCTGTGAGAGGTACTCGCCTGCTAATGACATCCAGAGCAGAACCACAGTAAAGATGTGAACTGTGTGAGCAGTGTCTGATATTAATACCAAGCGCTCCAGACAACTGTAACTAAAACCTTTAGCATTAGATTTAAGGCTCAATCAGGACTGTCATCAACCTTTTCCTTTTTTAAAATTTTTAGAATTACTCTCAGCTTTTTTTAAATTCAGGTTTTTGTTCTGAAGTCCTGGTACAAATAAAGGGAGGTAAACACATGACAAACAAACATTTACAAGCTCAACACTGCTGGTTTTGATTATTATGTCCTATTGTGTGCCAGCCAGGACCTTTGCTACTTATTGAAGACAATGAGGTCCAACCATATCGCCAGACACTAATGTTGACATTGGACCATTCTTAAAAACCTTAAATCATGTTCGATGTAGTAGACATATGACTGAAGGATCTGTACCAGGTCCTATTTTGTCCATTTTGTAAAGAATATGCATCATCTAAAACAAAGCTAAAATCTGTGTTTTATTCTGTGCTTTGACCACCTCAGCATCCACTGCATATGCATGTGAACATTGAGAGTGTGAAAATTTGGTTGAGTCTCTTTTGACACCCGGGGGTTAACATAATACACAGATTGACTCACCTCTGATAATTATCATTAGCAAAGAGCAGCACATGCAAAAACCTATGCAGCTTGTCCTTCTTTTAGCCTGGTGCTGACCGTCGCTTTCACCGGTTAAAATGACAAAACGTTGGTGGCGCTAGGTCACATTAGCTGTGGTTAATTAATGTTAATTCTGCGAGCGACTTGATGACAGGCCAGAATTAAAACCTGGCTATTGACATGGATGCACGTCAATTACAAGGAGTCACATTCTCCCTGTTTAACCCTTTATTTATATCACGCAGTAGTTTGAGCTTGTAAACGTTAGTATTTTGAATCATTTGGGATATATGATTTTGTTATCTACAGCTATTTCAGCTGATCAGAAACATATTAAATCAGTATTAAAGTAATGGAGGTTTCAGATCTGACTTGAACCAGCCAAAACTACTTGATTTTGGACATCCCTAGTTCAATCACAAAATGTTTGCCTCTAAAATAATTAAATTATATTGTAATGCACGGTACTTGTGCATGGCAATTTTTCAATAATAATCATAATGTGGTCTTATTGAACATGTTTTTTTTTTGCAAGAAAAGAAGTTGAAATAACCTTTAGGGGAGTTTAAAACCTTCACTGCACCCCTGAACATTTAAACTTTGAATAGATTTTCATAAGATATAAAAACTGTGTACGCACTTTTCTTTCTTTATCTACTTTTTTTAGATTTAAGATTTTTTTTTGGCAATTTCAAGCTTTATTAGATATTACAGAGTTGAAATGAGGAGATAGAGAGAGAGAGAGGGGGTATGCCCTGCAAGGTCCAGGTGTTGGATTCGAACCCGCGTCCACTGCAATGAAGCCGGAGCCAATATGGTTCGCGCTCTATCCACTACACCACCGGAGCAAACCCAGGCGACTGTACTGCAACCACGGCTCCTGTTGCAGATATGACTTCACTGTAAAAAAACACTGAGCAGCTCAAGTCTCAAGATTTGGCCATTATAGCGACTCATTCTGAATAATCAGATAATTTTTTGATCATAGTTAACTAATATAATAAGACAAATACAGATGAAGAGGGAAGTGCAGTAGTTGTTCAAAAGTAATTCTATTTTGTGCTTATTGACCTTTACCGTCTATTCACTATCGACCTGTTCTGTCCAGGGTTTTATTGAATCTGCTTTAAACGATAATTAAGGAGATTTTACCCCATGGGCATCAATTCCCTGCCTTTACGAAGATTTCAATTTTAACTGCATTCTTCACTCCAAAACCTTGGAAAATTCACTTCTCAAGCCCGCTCATTTCTACGCTCCCTTTAGGTGATTGCTTGTAAGCAGACGAAATAAGCCTTGAAATAAATCTCCAAATACACAATACTGCGATGTACATCTGCATTTGCAAAAAAAATCATTTGGGACTATATTTCAGTCTGCTCACAGCAAACCCTCTGGTGCTCACAAATCTAAAAATGAGCTTCCGAAACTATGCAGCACTCTGTGTGTGTGTGTGTGTGTGTGTGTGTGTGTGTGTGTGTGTGTGTGTGTGTTGTAGCCGGGCTGAGCAGAGAGAGTTTGTGGTGCTTCTCTCACCATGTTCAACAGCATGTTTGCGTGTCTCAGCTCAGAGCGTCTCTCAGCCTAATCCGTCCTTATCTCCCAGTGCGACAACACAACAAGAGGATCTTTAAAGAAGACATTTCTCTTTCCCGCCGCGCCGAGCTGCTCCACTGATACTGTTTTAGTGCCTACTGCTCGTACATGTGTACTCTATGTGTGTGTGTGTGGTATGTCTTTCCTCCTTCTTACACATTATTTCTGTTTGAGCAAATATAGGAGTGCCTTTAATCGTGTGTGGTTGTGTGTGTGGTGTGTGTGTGTGGTGTGTGTGTGTGTGTGTGTGTGTGTGTGTGTGTGTGTCAGTACATAGGCCCAGGCTTGTGCAATGCCGGCGCGCGGATGCGAGCTGTTGTTGTCATTCCAAAGCTCCTCCAACATCAAACTCAGACTAAAGGTTGTCTGCACGTCTTGACATTAGATAAATGCCTGGGTTTCTGGTTGTACACACAGCTGTACCAATTCTCCGATAGGTCTCTCTCTCGCTCTCTCTTTCTATCTCTCCGTCTCTCTTTCTCTCTCTCTCTCCGTCCGTCCAGGCTGATCTAATGACTCATAGGAATGCATCGAGCCGCTTGTCAAGAGATCAATCATCTTTCGTCAGGTTGGTTCTTACCGATTGTTTGAGTAGAAGGCCATTAGAGAGGAGCTGGCTGTTTGGAAGGTGTTTTGTGAACCTAAGCGGCTCAGAAAGGTCAGCCCGAGAGAGAGACACAGGCATACAAGGGAGTGAGAGAGATACAGACCCCCCCCAAAAAAAGTATCTCTGTGTGTGTGTGTGTGGTGTGGGGGGGGGTGGGTGGCAGTGTAGACAGGTGGAGGTAGTGTGGAGATAGAAAGACAGGCCCATGTCAGCCCCGTGGTGACTCCGCTGCCCTTTGTTAGTGTGAATCCTTAAGCAGCCTGCACCACCACCACACAAGTACCGTGAGATTAATAATTCCCACGCACGCACCCGCCCTGACATCCATCCCCGATATGAAATATGCATGGTGGAAGAAGAAAAGAAAAGAAGAAGAGAGAGAGACAAGAGGATGAGGAGGAGAGGTAGAGGGTGTGGTAGTGGGGGTTGGGGGTTGGGGGGGGGGGCAAAAAGGGCCCTGCTAGATGGTGCCTTTTGGAGGAGCGACAGATTTCTTGTTTTATGTGGTCTGTCAATAGTGCCCTAATGAGGAATCCCTACCTGTGATTTGCGTTGCGTTGCGGTGAGCGGCAAAAAAAAAAGAAAGAAGAAGAAGAAGAAGCCCTGGCCGTAAAGCCGCTAACATGAGGTGCCATCAACTTTTCAAAGGTCCTGGCTTTTTCCTGAAGCAGCAGCAGCGTCTTCTCTCTCTCTCTCTTTGAAATGAAGTTGTGAGAAGGTGTAATTTAAAGTTGTTCAGGCGCTGGATAGAAGATTGTTCCCCCCCCCTTTTTTCTTTATTTTGAAAGAGATTCCATGTGTGTGTGATTTCCGTCGGTGTGTGTGTGCGCGTGTGTGACACCGTCTTGTCCTTTGAAAAAAAAAAGAAATGGACTGGGAGATTTCAGCAGAAACAAAACAATTGATGATTAAAAGTTTTTTTTTTATTGCCAGGCTTTTTTCCTGCAGATCATAATGCTGAGGTCATTTGAACAAACCCCCCCCCCCCCTCCCTCCCCCCAAAAAACTTTTTTGCTGCTCATCTGTGTGTAGCTTGGAAAAGAAAATGCTGTGGCGTCTCATTTTTAAAACAGAAGACGTGAGCAGAGTTGACACCAGATATGAAAACCTGGATTTCTGTCGAGGTTTGCTTTTTTTTTTTTTTTTTAAACCTGCTGTTTTACAGTAATCTGACCGCCGGGGGTTGAAGTTCTGTTTTTCAATGAAAGATGATTTTAAAGGCTGGTTTGCGTCCTGCCTAGTAATTGGCGATGCGGTTAAAGACCTCTATTGCAGACCCTTTTCTTTTGCCAGAAAAACACTTCATAGGAAAAAGTTGAATTAATATCGACTTGGTTAGCAGATAATGTAAAGGCAGGTGTCTGTAATATGCCGATAGGAATGGGATTAAATAGACTCAAATGCAAACCTGCAGAAAGAGAGAGAGAGAGAAAGTGCCAGTGTCTTCTGCTTCTACACAAATCTACATGCAATGCTATCAAACTGAAGGTTCAGGAACTCATCATTTTGGTGGTATAAACTTGCTAAACATAGAGATGATAAATACACACTAAGACAATTATCCTATTTTCCTTGGCAACTAGTTTATATTGCTAATGCTACTTTAATCTATATATTTGTTTGTATATTCACCCCCTCCCTGCCCCCCCAGCCTTGTTTTTCATTTTTTGGTTGTTCCTTCCCAGTTCTCACAAAGGGTGGGAGAGAGAAAAGTAGGGCGCTCACTTTGCAATTACTACTAACCCCAGACTACTTCTTTATAAGGCACGGAATTATTATTTTCCTTTTTAAAAAACAAACAAACACAAAAAAGCGACTTTCAAACCGGGAAAAGAATATTTAATTGTTTTTTGATTACTTAGGAATGGGCCATGGGAATAGGCCTTTGTAAATATTTAAACAGATTCAGCATGATGCCATATTTCCATTCTGCCATTAATATTTCTTAAATGATTGTTATTGTCATCTGGCTCTGACATTCACAGTAAATATCATTTACTAAAAATAGAGAAAAACAAACTCTCCCCGAAAAGTGGACATAGGTTTTTTTTCTCCATGTGTCCGTTCAGTGAAAAAGTGGAGGCGTGCAACACTAGTTAATGGCAGCTCCACACAGCTTAGCGTTGTGCCCTGCATTTCCTTTGCTCTCCAGTGGGTGGCAGCAGTGAGCAGGCAGGCCCTAACAGAAGGCTGCCACTCAGGGATTCTAATTTATGATCCATTTCTATTATAGGTGGGGTGTGCAGAGACAGTTACTGTAATAATTATCTGGACTGAAGTGTTTCCAAGGCAACCAACATACCCTCCCAGCCCCCCCCCCCCCTTGACTGTAGAGAGGGGATCACACACACACACACACACACACACACACACACACACACACACACACAACACACACACACACACCACACACACACACACACACACACACACACACACACACACACACACACACACACACACACACACACACACACACAAACAGGGCTTTGTATCATACACTCTTGCGACCTGCCTGAAGATATCATTGACTTTTAGTTTTGAGGAGGCTTTTCTTTTAAATAAAAACCCTGGTTGTTAGATCACAGAAAATCGTTTTTATTTTGCTTTCATCCTTCAGTAAGATGAATCTCGCCAGGAACAAAAACATGAAAATACCAGTCCCCAGAAAATAAATTCTTATCTAATAGATTTGAAGTACAATTTGATAAGAACAGTATCTCAAGATATTCAATGTCACTTTTTAATTTAAATATTTTTCTATGATAAAAATCACTTGAGCCTGTACTAGATGAAGGATACATCATAGTGTGTTGTTCTATGTCAAGGTTTATGCCTGATTAAATAAAATGACTGTTATTTGCTAATGCCTGAGGAACTTCCATTGAACTCTGTCTTTTTTGAATATATAAATATATACCTTGATTCCCTTGAAAGTATCACACACAATTACTAATTACAATGCTACTGCTAAATGCATGTAGCACAATGATTATGTGTTATAATCCTATTTCCAGAGCCTTGTGAAAGTCATCTACAGTATGGTTTTCGGCTTTCATCCTTGTTGATACCATGAATACAACATTTGCATATTGTAAGTTCAGCCAGCAACAAACGCAATACACCTGTGAATATGAGGGCCTTTAAACTGAACTTCTACATGGAGTAACAGGATAGCGTAAACATATAAAACTTAGTAACATTCATGGTTTAACCTTACTGATTCATTCAGATATGACAGCATTCACTTGAGAGAGTCACACAACTCTTGTGTATCTTGTGTGTATTTCAGTATTCAGTTATTCATCCTTTTTGTTGGAGCAGACATTCAAGTGGACCAAGTCATTAAGAATTTGTTTTGATTCAGTAACAATCAAGTGTATTGCTGATGCTAAGAGTAACCAGTGTAACACTATCATGCTAGGGCAGTGGTTTTCAAACTGTGGGGCGCGCGGGGTTATGTCAGGGGGGGGCGGATGAATATGTGTAAAAAAGAAATTTTTTTTTTTTTTTTTTTTTTTTTTTTTTTTTTGAGTTTGTGTTTTTATATCAAGATCACGGCATAGCTGGACGAGAGTTCTTCTGCTTCGTTCCTCTTACTGCATTTAAATGCATTCATTATATTACAGAGAAATAGGTCTTGTTAAAGAAAAAGACCGCCAAGCCCAACCCAGAGGACCCTGCACAATTCTTTTTATTTTAAATTAATATTTTTATGGAAAATCCATGTGTCCTTCTTCAATAGCTTCTAATTCATCAGACCCAGTGTCTCCAAATTATTTGTTCACACAAAATTCCTCATATTTAGCCTCTTAATTTTCCTCTCAAAATGCACCAGATTCATGCATTTCACTTTAAAAAAGGTGAAAAAAAATCTCCCGGGGGGCATACCCCCGGACCCCGCTAGGAGGGTCTGGTTCTCCACTGGCTACTATTTTCCTCCAGCAGGACATTGGAGGCACTAGCAAAAAAACACTGGATGCGTGAATGACATTTAACTAGTCAATAATTTGGGCAAGTCTATCTTTCTCACTCTGCTGCACACTCAGTCACTACTATCCATGCTTAAAGGAAGCAGGATTAAAACACTGGATTTAGATGTTAAATGTATTAAAAAATGTGCTTAAAAATGCACAAAAATGTTTAGAATGTTTCAAAAATATGTTTCAATTTGTAAAATAATTAAAAGATCTTTCAAAACACAGGGATTTAGAAAAAAAAATTGGGGGGGGGGGCTCCGCTGAAATTTGTTCTCTGAGGGGGGGCTCACTCTCTCACACTTTGAAAACCCCTGTGCTAGGGAGTAAGAGGGTATTCTGTTCTCTCTGGCTCCATCACTGATAGTTATTTTTTCATCATTGAGATTTATTAGATGCCGATTCCTACTGCATGTTTTAAGAATACCGTCACAGCAGAGACGTGCACACATTTGGAAGGGACAGTTACTCAATTGAACAAAATGGCAACCCCACACCCACTGCTCTGCCATGCATTCTACAGTTGTTGGTGCACTACATAAAGTGTGTGTACAGTATGAACCAAACACAGAAATGCACACACACACACTACATGCGTGTGAATGAAAGGATGAAACATAGATTTGATGATGAGACAATGTGTCTTCAAAAGAAAAGAAAAAAACACGTATTAACTATTCACTACTTGTTTTGCTGACCTGCTTTCGGTTCTGCCATTTTTCTCTGTGGTTTTGAATGTGGGTTGTGTTTAAGAAAAATCTTTTTCTGTCAGGAACCATGTTTTGAAAGACATCTTGATGACCTCTTCTTGTGCAATGGGATGTCTTTCTCAATGTCAAGACATATAGCTCCGGAAAAAAAAATTAAGAGACCAGTCTCTATATCACTTATTGAAAATGCTCTAAATGACAAGACATATATTGGAATTTGGTAGAAATTTTGTCAGTAGTTTATATTATAAAACCAAAATGTTCATTCTACTAAAACATATGCCTATATATGAATAGTAAAACGAGAGACACTGAACATCTGGAGTGGTCTCTTCATTTTTTCCAGAGCTGCATATGAGAGTGTGTCTTTAGCGAAGCCATAACCGAGGCAGTGGACACAGGTGATGCGGCATCATTTTCAGGAGCTTGAAATTAATTAATTTAATTTAGGTTTGGGAGTAGGACCCTCTAGACTCAATGAGTTTGCACTTTCCCACTGAATCCAGGTTGAAGCCAGTATCATCAGCCACCCTTACCCCGGAATTCCACTCGCTGCGTGTGTGTTGTCCTACAGTTTTGCTCCGTGCGCCTCCTTCCATCATTCTTTAACATACCACACTGTGACCCATGGGGGGCCCAACCACAGGCTCACCAACCCCACTCCCATCACTTCCACACCAGAAGAGCCAAGTGGGAGCCATCTTGTCTGACCTCCACCCTCCTAATGTCTGCATTAAAGCTCCCCAACGTCATTGTCAATCTCAACCAGGTCTCCACTACAACCAGAGATTGTCATGAGCTGGAGAGAGTGCTGGACAGACTTGTCAGAGACCACAATGCATTTAGAGATGACATGACATCATCATATCCCATCATGCCTTACTCCTCCTCCTCCTCCTCCCATCATTATCGCTCCTCATCAAATGCCATTTTCCTCTTTCCCGAAAAGAAAATCTCAAGATGGCCTTGACTCCATTTCTTTCAGGCATCTTACCGCTCAAAATACAGGGCATAGTTTTGCTTTTGTCAAACTACCTAACAGCAGAAAATGCAAGTCGCTCCTTCCTTCTTTCCACCCAAAATAATGCTGTACACATCATCACTCAAGGGGCTAACCTATCCAACCTCCAAACCAAAGCAGTGGTTGTCCCCTACAGAAGTTCCGGTGGCTTTTTTTTTGAGAAATATGGTTTGCTTCCTCTTCAACAGTTAAGACCCTCCTGACTCACCATCCTGCTCTCCCAATCGTTTTTCCTTTCATGACCTGTGAACCCATCATCATAGCTGCCAATCTTTGATAGTACAAGCAGTCTAGAAAGTCTATCTGCTAACACAGCAGTCGTAGTTTATTATATGTGCAGCTTAAATTCCTGGTCATACAACAACAACAACATTGCTGATTCATTGTCCCACATTGCTCATTTCAGAAAATTCACACTCTTGGCACCATAACCGGATATTCATACCATACCAGTCACACTGTTTTTAAGCCACAATGTTCAACTTGCTCCACAGCTGCAAAAACCTTGCAAGAAGCCAGCCTTATCCCACACACTCCCTCATCCAACCGGGTGGAATTGTAACAACAATAGCAAATACAATCTAGCTTTCCCATCCCTAAACGTCCTTTCTATCTGGAATTTATAACCCGTGATCATTTAATTCATGAAACCTGCTCCTCTACCATCCTTACCTACTAATAAAGAATCAGATATTTCATTAAACTAGTTACCAGCACCCTGTGTCTTTAGACCTCCCATTACATCAGTTTAATACGTTGCTGAAGACTCACTTTTGTTGCATTGGCCTTTAACGCAAGTTGAGACTTTGACACTCCAAAACTTTTTTTTATTGTATCTTGTACAACACTTTGGTCAACTGATGTTGTTTTTTAATGTGCTATAGAAATAATTTTGACTTTGACTTATTACCACATTTCCATGTTATTCAAAGGTTTGCACGAAAACCGGAACCTGTAATAGTCTGAAAATCTGACATCACCATATTCACAAAATATGATGAAAGTTGAAGTCAAGGTAACCAGCTGGGAGCTTCCCCTCCCCCCCCCATTCTAAATGTTCTATCCTGACTGCTACCTCATCTCATAAAAACTGCTAACCTAGCAGGCCTATATCAGTTTCAGGTATGCCACCATGTCTTAACCTAAGAAGGACTATTTCTCACCAAAACAGGGAGTCACTTGGCCACTTGATTCTGGTTTCAGAATTATTTTCCCCAAGCCCTCTGCATTCTGGCATATCTTCTATAGCTCATCACTCTTTGAGCCATTGTTTCCAACATGGCTGGTGTACTGTGCTCTGCTGTTCTATTTTAACTTTGCTACTTCAACTTTGTCAGTGCCTTGCCTAACCCAGGGGTCATTTTAGGCACCTCATTGAGGTACTTTGAAATATCTCTACTAGGCCTTTCACACCAAAATGAACCAAGAGTCAGTTCCAGGCTGGTGTTGGGGTCAGTTCAAAACTGGTTACAGCCTTATCCCAGTTATGAACCTGTTGGTTTCACATCGACCGGAGACAGCCATGGAGCCAAGAGAGAGCAACGTCATGACGTCACTGTAAACGTGTGTGTACGTCGCCCGACGCCGCTGCTCTTGTGGCTAACGCTAAAGCTACCGCTAGCTTTAAGCACAACAACAGCGGCGAATACGTCTTATTTTTACACGTGTTAGCTCTCGCTTTGCTTTCTTAACCAAACCGGACCCATACAGCGTATTCTCGCCGGTCAATTTGATCGCTACGTTCGGTAATTATGTTATGTTTACGTCTCGTAGTAGCGGTGTTTTTAAACATGGCGGGCATGAGGTTTTAGTTGGTCTGGTTGGTCAGGATAATCCCTCCCCCGGCCGCTGGCGCAAGCAGTTCTTACCTCTAGCCCAGCTCAATCCTGGGGTTTGAGTTGAACCGGTTTTTATGGCCCGGAGCCTGCCCGGAGCAGGCTTTCTGGCGGTGTGAAACCAAAACACTGGCTCGAACTCCGAACTAGCGCCGATTTTGCGGCGGTGTGAAAGGCCTATACGAACAACACCAGTGGGCTTTCTAGTTTTTAGGGGCCTTTCTCTAAAACCTTCCCTGGGTGTCTGAGAGTCTGTTGAGCTCAAACATGTGCTGGACTGGACTCATGGATTGTCTTTTTTTTTAAACAAATACTACATTGTGCTTTAGAGAGTTGATGTGGACTAGGGCCCGACCGATTTATCGGCCGGCCGATTATATCGGACGATTTTCGCATATTTCGGAATTATTGGCATATGCCGTTTCTTTTTTTTCTTTTGCCGATTTTTAAAAATGTTTTATGCAATCATGTGTGAAATGTATTGCTGCCCTGGAGGTAGCCTAAATGAATAGCATTAATGCTATAGCCTATTTACAGCAGCAGCAGGTGTGTATAATACATTGGATAAATTTACATTGACATTCCCAACAATAGCAGAGCATTGGTCAACGTTTGACAGTTAATTAATAATATATAATAAATAAATAATATAATATATATAATAATATAATAATGAAAATGATGTGTTTGAGGGTCATTCAAAGACACTTTACATCAAAGAGAATCATACATGTAGAAAAAGAAAACAAAATACAGAACATTTAAATAAGGTTTGGAGTGGAGTCAGGTGTCATTATTCCTTATTCCTTAAAGAGGTGAGTTTTGAGTTGACCTTTGAATTAGTTAATTGAGTCTGAGATGCTGATGTTTGGGGGGAGGGAGTTCCAGAGGGTTGGGTGCAGTAAGATAAAATGCATAATGTCTGAATTTAGACATATTTGTTACACTTTATTTTTTTTAGACAATGCGTATTGCAATAAAGAAAAAGTTCCTGTACATATTTTCAACAGTAAAAGGTATATATATATATTTAAAAGGGTTCAAAAACATTTTATTTTTTCAATATATATTTTGGGGATTTATAATTGTTTTTAATCGCCGATTTAATCGTAATCGTAATTTTTCTCTGAAAATAATCGGCATCGGCACTCCAAAATCAATATCGGTCGGGCCCTAATGTGGACGGTACGGTGGCCCTGAGAGCTCACAGCACTGCAACTTAAGAAAAAACACACGCACAAAGATAAAACACAAACCAATTAAGAAAACATCTTCATCAATTTGACAACACATGCGCAGCATTTAGAAAACGTGCTGCAAAGACCACAACACAACACATCACAAAAAGTGATGCAAATAGTCCAATTTAGTCACTTAAACTGACTCAGGATCCAAGCAATGTGTGTGTTTATCTTGAGTTATTTTGAAAGGGAAGGAAACCAGATTTTTCTTCTCTTTGATTGCATCAAAATGAAACTTAAGGACACTGTGATATTGACTAAACAATTCCACCAGCTCTAAGCACTTTCCTCTGTCTGAACTGGAGAGGCTTCCATTACAAGTTCTAAAGGGCAACAGTTACATAAATACATATTATTTCAGTGATTTTGCTTTTGTCTCTGGCAGTTTGTATGTCATGGTCAACCTTTTTCAAAGGCAGTGTTCATGGCCTTTCTTTTAAAGGCATTCCATCTGATCATGCTTAGCATATTTGACTTTCTACAGTAGTAGTATTTGATTTTTCATTGGGAAAACTTACACACGCACTTGGTGTAGTGGTTAGAGCGCCCCCGCTTCGCCTAGGGATGGGAATCGTTAAGAATTTAACGATTCCGATTCCGGTTCCGATTCTGCTTATCGATCCGATTCCTTATCGATTCTCTTATCGATTCTCATTGGGTGAGAGAATAAGTACAAATTAGTTTGTTTTTATTATCTCTCTTTAATATCTGATCAGAAGTGTGTCTAGTCTGTGCCTTGAAAGATTATCAAGAGTAGGCTACTTGAGGATTAGGAAATTGTCAATTTTCACATTAATTGGTCCAAACAAAAAAATAAATGTTTGGCTTTTAAGCCCAAATGCCATTATGTGCCCTAAAAACTAAAAACACAGACTAAAAACAGTCAAGGAAGAGCTTGTGCCTTTTGGAATATTAACAGTGCTCATTTGCACTTGAAACCAAATTCAACTGACATAATAAATATAAACAAGTCTTTTGAAAAGATAATAAGACCAACTATCAACTTTGGCAAATTAACCATTTTTATGCAGAAAAATCATCATGTTTGCCCTCTCAGGAAGGATACGAAATATTTAATTTATGTTCAGTGTTATTATTATATGATGATTGCGCCCTTACTCTGAAAGGGCAACGTGATGATGTCACTACGTTCACGTGAAGGAACCCTTTCCTTATAAGTCCGTGGAAGGAACGCCTCAGGTCAAACTGTCACGTTGTATGTTGTTGTTGAAGCAGTCAGTCATGTAGGCTATTCAAGAAGAGAATAAATTCGCCTGAAAGGCTAAAAGAGAATGTATCGCTTTGCTTATTCTTCACCACGCCAGCGACGAGGAGTCACCGCTCCATCTCAGCTTTACAATGTACATGCTGTTATGTGCAGCGCGCTGTTTATTATTAATATAATGGCCCGTCATCAGACACACGTAGCGGATGGGTTTATACATCCATCGCTGCATCAAGTAATCCAAGGCAGAGCTTTTTGTATCGGCAGAGAGCGTTATTTTAAGTGTGTCTTACTGTCTTTATAAAGTGTCTTGTTAAACGTTTTCTTATCACCGGACCGCCGAGTCCCGCTGTGTGTTGTTTTGGGTCTGTCTCCACCGCCGTGCGAAAGGCAGCATTTTAACAGCTGATGAACGAGAGTAAACAGCGGGCCTTTGGCAGCGGTAAAGACATCCTTTTTGCTTTGCTTTATGCTGCTCTCGCCTTTTTATGTATCTCCCCCTTTCACTTGCCCACACCTAGGCCTACACACACGTTAATTCATACATTTTATGTTCAAATCCAAGTGATGGGCAATTCTGGTGCCGACTAGTAAGGCAGCGGACGTTTAAACTTTTAACCGTCAGGATCGCAGTCTGCGCGCTTGCGTGTTTGATGAAATGGAAACTTTACAATTGTTGCAAGTGGCCGTATTGTCGCCTTTTCGCGTGAAATACAACCACACTTTAGAGTGCTTCTGCCTCGACGACATGTTTGCTGCGTTTTCTGAACCAAAACAAAGCAGCGCGTGTCTGAAGTCATGACGCATTTGCAACGAGCGGAACCGATAAGCGGCATCGTTAAGCAGGTATGTTAACGATTCCAAGGAATTGGTTGACTCGGCACCGGTTCTGAACAAGAACCGGTTCTCGATTCCCATCCCTAGCTTCGCCACAGGCAAACAACCCTTAAACGCAACCAAAACCTTTTTATAAGTCTGAGAATTCAATGAGTGCTTGTGCAGAGCTCTTCATTTGCTCCGTCTGAGCTTTGTATGAGATGCAGGAGCGGAGTTCATAGAGAGAGCTCTTTGATTTCTCTGCCTGAGATCACAGAGACACAACAGTTGAGAAACTCTGAGAATTATTTGAGAGTTTGATGAGATCTCTTCTGAAAATTGAGATTTAGTGCATCTTATTGCGCCGGAGAAAAAAACGAGAGACAGGAGAACTAGAGCTCAGTCTCAGTTTGGTGTCACACAGATCTCATAGTTGTCTAGGAGAAGTAAATGAAACATGTTTGAGATCTCTTTTCGAATGTTCTTTTCCTCTAGCTTACATGCCCCAAGTTTCTTGAACATGCTACAGTATACTAGTACTTGGGTGTGGGGGTTTTGCATATGGCTTCTCACACCTGCTGGCTCTTCCTTATGTCCTGAGCTCAGGCCCACACAAATGCAGGTGCATGATTTTGAACAATACCCACTGGAAAAAGCTAATGAAGAAACAAGCTGATTTCTCGTTGGTCATTTTCAGGGACATGATGCAGCTGCACACACAACTTCCGCCCTGATCCAGTTTTTCCCTCTTATTAGCCGTTTCGTATACATGCTGTTTGGATGGATAAGGAGAAGATGTACAGAAGAAAAGCAGTAACATAACATTGTCCTATCAGCACCTGCCTTATTATCTTCAGAGGGATTCAGTCAGCGGGTTCGAAAGGCTCCCTAGAGAGTTTCCCAAGAAGCATGTATAATACCCACTTAAGACTGCATGTGTCATTGGTCATAATTACCTGCAAGACACATTTAAGGAGATGATTAAACTAAAGATGGTGCTCTCTGTAAAAAAAACCTGTGAATTTAAAAATAGCCATAATTCCCCCCCCCCCCCCCCCTTGTAGACCATCTTTCCCATCAGCAGGCAGTCCTGGATTCAGGAACTTGACCTCTTTAGCATTCCTATCGCTAACCACAAAGCAAAGTTGCCTTGTGTGAATGTCGATAGTTAGCCTGCTATCGGTGTATGAATGTGTGTGTGAATGGTAACGTGGGAAAGGAAAACAGGTCTCCCTTGAAAAAGAGTCTTCGGTCTCAATGGGATTTACCTGTATAAATAAAGGTTAAAAAAAAAAAAAAAAAGTTGTGCTTGTGCGCATCTGTGTTATCTCTCCCTAACCTGACAGAAGATTGGCCACAGTGGGACCAACATGTGAACCAGCTCCATGTCATGGTGGCCAAGTGTGATGTTCAACCTATACTGTCCATGTCAGACAGATCCAACCAAAACCTTCTCAAGCCAAATCATCTGAAAATGACCCGTAGGACATCACACCTTTCGAGGGGTGTTACCTATTCATGAAAAAAACAGGGTATTTCTCCAATTGTCCATGCCCTGCAGTTGACTCATGCAGGGCTCCAGACTTAACTTTTTCATTGGTTGCCCTGGTGCACCTTACTTTTTCATCTAGGTGCATCTAGGTAACTCTTTATATTAAGGATGTCAGCTGTTGGCTATGGGTAGAAATCGGGGGAAAAGTTGAGAAGAAATAAGCGAGTTATAGGACCAGCCTTACTAGAAGTCAACCCTGTACCCATTCCCTGACCCATAGCCCTCAAGTTGCAGAGGGCAGCAGTTTGTACACACTGCCTTTTTATGAGGCTTGTAGTCCAAATTGAATTTAAAATAAATAAATGACAACCGCACCAGATTGGTGGGGAGGAACAGGAGAACATACATAGATACATGAATAGTGGCAAATGGGCATGTTGGTGATGGAACAGATCAGAGTAAGCTAAGAAAATATGTAAAAATCAAAAAGGACTTACACAGCGTGACACAAATAACTGTTGTATATCCTATCAGATAACACGCGTCGCCCAACACAAATCAATTAGGTAAAATGTTTGGATCAATTTATTTTGGAACCATGTCTGAGGTAGGCCTACATCACACCATTTAACCGGATGATCCATAATTCACTAAACTTTAGCTACCAAAAAGAAATCCTGAGGTGAATCTCTTTAAAGTGCTAAGATAAGAACAATGCAAGATTACATTAGGCATGAGATAAGTCTACGGGGAACAGGAGTTGTAAATTTAAGCTTCAAGCTAGAACATTTTAATTTGTAAAATGAGCATTCAGTGTATTATCAGTTTTTTTTCCACTGTGTGAGGAGATGTAATGTCGGAGGGGAATGCTCATTATTATGCATATAGCCCAGCCCAGATTCTTGCATAGTGGGTGTGGGACTGAGCAGTGGCATGGGCAGTCCTCTGAGCAGATTGGGTGGAAAATGCTAGTGGCTGGCATTAACACTGCCAGCAGGGGTGAATTAGAAACAGGATCAGTAGCACGGCTTGGCCTCAGGCAAGGCAGGGTTAATGCCGCCTGGCCAGACCCTCCCCTCCCCTCTCTCTCTCTCTCTCTCTCTCTCTCTCTCATTCTGACACACACACACACACACACACACACACACACACACACACACACACACACACACACACACACACACACACACACACACACACACACACAACACACACACACACACACACACACACACACACACCACACACACACACACACAACACACACACCACAACACACACACGTTTGTGCCCCCCCCCCTCTAGCCTCCATCCCCCAAGTGTATGTGTCACTGATGGAGGCTCTTGGCTGATGTGTCACCAGTGGGCATGCAGATGGATGCTAGTCAACACACCCCAATGAGAACACGTTGGCACGCAGAACACAAACAACCAATGCAAAAGCATGCACACACACACACACACAACACACACACACACACACACACACACACACACACACACAACACACACACACACACACACACACACACACACACACACACACACACACACACACACACACACACACACACACACAGTCCTTTACGCAGACTGAAAAATATCCAAGATAAGAATATATAATATTTGAAGTATTGCTGTCAGCATGACATATTTTTCATTGTGTTATCACGTGTTGTCCTTTCAATGTACCCTTACTTGTAGCAAGTCCATAAAGTAACTTTCTTTGCATCTTTGATTCCCAATCAAGATACAATAGTTAGGATTGCTTTACACCATTTAAAAATGTGTTGTGAAATTCAAATCAATAGAATTTTAAATGTAATTTATCGCAATAACTACGGCAACTCTGCGATTAATCGTGATTAAAAAAAATTATCGTTTGACTGCCCTAAGCAGTGAATAATTTGATATCAGATACCTGGCATTTGCGTGACATGACCATTAAGACTTGATGTAATTGAGCTGTATATGCAGTTTCTGGAATGGGCTGAGTGAAATGAACATTCAAAATGGCTTCCACGGGAACTACAGGTATTCCTCTGCCTTTTTTTGGCTTTGTTCCTTGTACTAACCTCGATGCTGTCTTTTTTCTTCCATCATTCTCTCTATCCCTTTCCTACTCAATTTCAACCCCCATGTTTCTCTGCCTGGGTGTGATGTTTGTTTGTTTGTTTGGTGAGGTACTGTGCCTTTAAGAGAGCAGTGTGCCAGCTACTCTGGGCCTAATGTCATTACTCTGTACAAACTTGGTGTGACAGAGGCAGGAGGCGCCCACAGATTGATGACATTTTATTGTTATTGCAGCGCCACTATTAAACTGTTCACCACTCCTGCTTCTGCTGCTGAGGGCTCCTACCTAGTGAGAGAGAGAGAGAGAAAACACAAAAACAGCAAATTGAACACATCGCCAGCGTGATACGAGGAAAAATGATTAATTTAAGTATAAAATTGCTATTTTGATGTTATATTTTCTGTTGTGCATTTTCATACTGTCACATTACCGTCGGCCTGCAAAGATCTGGTGTGCCTTACATTGCTGCGGAGTGAAATATTTAATTTGTGTGTCCCAGGCTGCCTTTACAAATGTGTGCTTGTTTTTAAAAAATACGGTCGTCAGAATTGATGCCGAAGATCTGAAGATGGGATTTGAAATAGTACACTGTGTTTTTATTAAAATGCAGCAACGTGATTATGTCTAATGCATATGGCTGTTGTGTGACTGACGGAGATAGATGAATTCGCTTAGTACTTTAAGTTGCTTTGGAATATGAGTTAGAAAGAATAATGAAAGCAATCAAATGTGCCCGTTACTTTGAGTTGCTGATGGTAAAATATTTCATATTAGCTATGTTTTTTCATTGCAACCGCATATCTGATTCCCTAAAAATATCTGCCTGTTAGGTCCCTCAACAGATAACTTAATACTGTATGACCACACATTCAGTTATCCACCCCTCTATTATCCACTTGTCTATCCATATACATTCTCATCCATCCATCCATTCTTGATGTCAATTACAAGAGAGACTAGGGGGCGTCTATCACTTTCCAACCTACCTACACATTGACCCCCTTCATGTAATGAGACACAGGTTAATTCACACACAGGGGATCTCATTGTGGTTCTAGTTGTTTTCCACTGCGGTTCTTTGGTGGTATGTAGAGCACAGACCAACTACATATCCGCTATCATCGATATGTGATTTTCACCATGCCATCAAAAACATCTACAGACAGTGACATATTGGAAGGGAAATACCATTTCAAAATATATTAATACATTTATTGTTTTCATGATGGTGGTGGAGAATGCTGTCCAACTCATTGGTCCAAAGCTTTCCTCTAAGTGGACAAATGGACCCAAACCATGCCCCCCCCCCCCCACCACAGCATAACTGGATCCCCTCACTAAATGGTCATCAAATTTGAGTCGACCAAAATTTCCACATATGATGATTTTCCCTGATACATGAGACAATGGAAATGGGGTTGAAAAAGGTGTGCTGGTGTCTGGCTCCCATCTACTTTGACAGTTTCTTAATAAAAAAATAATGTGAAGTTCTAGCCTTCTAATCTTGCCTATGGAAAACCTTCCTACATGAGCTCTTTATGAAGACCAGATATAAAAACAGACACAGACATGGTAGCTTAAATTAAGTGCAGCATGACTTGCTGTCAGTTGTCGGCATTAGATTGTTCCAATGTATTTTCATGTAGCCCTGATGATGTCGGATGAAAGTAATCCAAACTGCCTAAACAATGAGTTGACACGTCATTCAGTCAATACGACTTGTGTTCTCTTCTTGGTTCATTTACTTGGTCTGTTTGACCAATGGCGAAGACAATATACTTTTTGGTTCCTTGATCTGTCCCAGATGAACTGAACCACAGGTGTCATAGCAACCTACTCAACCTTTTTCATTGGGAAAGAAAACAAGGAATTACTGACAAACATCACATCACTCATCTAGACAGACATAAAAAAGAAATACAATTATTTGTCAAAATGTATTCAGACATTTTTTCATACAGGCATTAAATGAATAATGAGGAGCCACACCATGTTTAAGATGGTTGCAAACGCTGCTAATGTGTTCACCTCACAACTACATGTAGAGTGCAACTGCCATGTTCCGTTGTGCCTCCCCTTATTGATTGGCTGAGTGGCGTTGTTGCCTTGGCATCTGGTTGCTACGGCCACCCGCAGCCTGGCACTGATCCAACTCCCTGATCGGATTGGCACTCAATGACATCATCATTGCCCATCAGTCAGCCCTGCTGTTACAATGAGTGTCCCTCTGTATGCCACTCGTTCAGCCCAGCAGTGGGAGGCTTCAGGCACTGGTGTAGCAGCAAATAGAGAGGTGAACAAACTATGACCTCCAATCTGCATCTTAATTCAAAGAAGAAAAAAACAAACCCATGTTGACAATTTCAACACAAACCTTCCAGACCTGAATCCACTCATTTCAACTCCATTTGTTCCTTCCATGTAAATACCAGTCTCAATACTTTGTAAGAAATGTGGGTTTCTAGTGTATCTCGCAGGAAAACACTGCAACTGAAGTCTGGCCTCATGACTTCATTGGATGGCTTGGTCAGGTGACAGTGGGACAAGGCGACATTAAGCAAACAACAAGGGAGCGGTGGTGCACTCTAGTGTCTATAGGAGGCAGTAGATCTCCTTTCTAACAGTGGAACTAAACAAACCCTCTACTCTGGTTATCTTCTTTTTGGACAGCCCTAAAAAAGCTGCAAACAACATCCCCCCTCCCAAAATACATCTTTCATTGAGAGTCAATGTACTGATTTCCTGTTTACATAGCCTCTAGATGGCATATAAACGACAAAGGGACCGTGCTTGCAATGTCTGTGATTAGTTGAATATTATTTGTTGTTAGAATAGCTGGTCATAATGGACATTGCTCAACTCATTCCCCTATAAATATAGCATAGTTACTAAATATTGACATTTTAAGAGAACTATTCCATGTTGAGACTTAATCCAAGATTAGGGTTATTGTTCCGTGATTCCAAGGTGGTGCTAGCCTGGCTCTGCCCGCCTACCTACTTCCGCTCAAATTAAATTTTCCCTTCAGTAGTCAGTCTGGGGCTGCGGTGAATTCATGTGTTCGAGATCATGAAACATTTCCGGTCGTCCAATCAGCGAACAGAGCGAGTGGCTGAGAACGATGACGTAAATTCGCGCTCCAGTTTCAGTTGAATGCTGCGTTCCTTTATACTTGGAACTCGCAGATTTCCGACTTGGTAGTTCCGACCTGTCTGTGTTCCAGTGCATCTGCTCGCGAAAGTATGGATGCATGCAACCTTTCTCATCAAAATAACTAAACGTTAGGGTCTAGCAAGTTACCGTTGCCAGGTACCGGTAGATCCATAGACTACAATATGTAGTGAAGTCGAAAATTTCCGAGTTCCCAGTAAAACTGAAACACACCGTCAGAAGCCGGCTCATGACATACATCACAAACAAACGTTATGCGATTGGTTGGCTGATCCAGAGTGGCACTGGGCAGATCCAATAGTTTTAAACTTCAACAGACAGCCGCCTCCAAGTGAGTGAATGTTTGCCAATAGAGCAGTTCCAGACCTTCTGTACATATGAAATGAAGTACGATGGTCTGGTTGGACCAGGCTAGGTGGTGCCCCGTTATTCATTATTCTAATTGATAATTATTTGTTGCAACAAATTAACAAACAACTTGCTAATTCCATTGAGTTATTATTTAGCTAATAACCCAACCTGATCGTAGTTGTTGAAGAGAGTCCTGCCAGCCTGGACGAGATTGGGGAGCTGTGTTGAAGGCTTGAGAATACCACAAGTCCAAAGGGCCATAGCATTGCAGTTTCTGACCTCATTGTACTGGACAGCTATAGAGCCCCTCCACCTCCCTGCTTAGTCAACTTAGGTGGCCCTGCAGTGTACCTGACCCTGCATTCCAATACCCATACTTCCCTACTATTTAGTATGCCAGAAAAAGATTTAGGATGTCCCAATACCTGCAAGTCAATTAGTATAATGAAAATACATCGATGCCCCACTAACTCCAATGCATTTTGGAGTATTCATCTTTATTCTTGACATTTCTGGACATAATGAAAAACAAATCTTCCTTATCTGATTTTTTTTCTCTCCTGTGGCCCTAAAACTCTTCTGTACTTAAGTATGTAGTGTAGTAAAAAGAAAAAGTATGTGATTTGGAACACAGGGCCAGTCTAGCTGTAGCTGCCCCGGGTGGCAGAAGTGGTTTCAAGCCTGAATTCAATGCTGCAGCACCTAAACCGGACTCCCTCCTCATCGCAAAGGGTATGAGGCTGTATTTAACTCATTGGATAGCTGAGTGACACAGACAGCCCATGTCCGCTGAACTAAATGAGAGAGATTCAAATATGGGTGACTATGTTAGGGAGATAAAGCTATGCCTACTTGACCTATACGTTGCACTTCATCACATGAGAAACTTAAAGCTTTTCTAGAAGACCACGGCTTAAAGCTCCCAGTGGTGTCTCCAGATTGCCATTGGGCCCTCTGCTGGTGCCCTGTGGGACAGGTGCTTGCTGTACAAAGCCCCTGCCACCCTCAGCCCTTTTGCTGGCAGGCCAAAGTAAAATATTCATCCAAGGGACTATTACAAGTGCCGTAGAGCCACATACTTCCCCTGTTGCTAAGTATTAATAGTGATTATTTCTTAGATTTTTGTGATAGCCCTTTTCTACTTTTTAATCTCTACTTTTAACATTTGTTTTGATCTATAATTTCACCATTAAAGAAATAATCCAAAATAATTGTGATCATGACACTGAGAGGACCCTTCTCTCATCAATGTTTAAGCCTTAAGAACTGGAATAGTAGAAGGACCACCTCGAACCTAAAGGGTTGTGCAACCTTTTGCCTCTGAGAAGGTACTAACTGGACTAAGTACCTTTCCATCTAGTGATCTTTTTCCCCTGCTGAACAAATAATTAAGAGCACTTCTGGCTATCAATTCAAGGGCTGAAAGAGAAATGTTTCTACCCAAAGTGAATGTGCTATGCTCAGCACTGCTCTGAACCTCTCTGTATGATATGAACAATCTGATCTTTTACATGCACATGACCTAATTCATATCTCAATACCTTTGAAGATGCTTTGTCTTCATATCACACACATCGGATATTCATCACAAGTACTATTGTCACTATGTACCTTCATAGTGTTACGACTTAATATTTGTTGTAATCTCTTCAAACAAATCTACATCTGTCCTGTTCCTATCTCCAGTATATTATTCTCTGTTCTGCCCAAAACAAGCCAATTTCCTCACAGGGATCATTAAAGTCTGATCTTATCTAATCCATTTTTTTTTGGTTTGTTTGCTGTGGATAATGTGAAAGTTTTGTGTGGAAAGCTGTGCCCTGCCGCTGCACACAGAGAAATCAGCAGCAAGTTTCCATTCATTCTGCCGTCTCTCTAGATACCACCATCTTGTCCACTCGTTTGTGTCAGTGCTGAGTGAATAAGCTGTCAGATGGGTTATTCTACACGGAGCTTGTGTAAATGATGCCCAGCAAGTTACAAAGTTAGTGACTGCAGTCTGTGAGTAGGAACATTAAGATGGGTTGGGGGGAAAGAAAAAGACGGACAAAGAGCGAACACCAGAGACAAAGTGAGGTGTAGGCCAGGGACGGACTTGATGGGATTTGAGAGAATCTATGAGGCTGATGATGAATGTCTGAAATAGGTTTGTCTGCCTATTGAAAAGCCATTTGTTTTCATTAGCTCCCATTGCTAGGGTACACGTCCGCAGCGGGGGGAAAAGAGGGTGGGTGGCTGAAGCTTACACTGAGGATAGTCATTATGGGATGGACCTCGCTATAGCTAAAAGAATTAGCCCAAAGCTATCATTGGTCTTTGTACCTGCAGCATGGTGGTGCTGCAGTCCAGTACTGAGTGATGTTAAGGTGGGTAAAGCAAGGCCTTCACCTCAATGGCAACATGTTACAAATATCAATGAAATTGTCCTCACCAGACGACGGCAGTGATATTTTTTTCCCCAAATGCTTTAAAGTTGTGTGTAAGTGTGTAATATCTGAGAATTTAGTGGTGAGATTCTAGATTTCAACGCTCCCTTACTAATTCCTCCCTTTGGAAGAATTTACAGAAGCTGAAAAGAGATGGCATCATCCACCACTGCCTCAACTCTTTCCACAATATCAAGTGATGAGGTGAAGATGGATTTAGTTATTCATTCTTCTTCGTCTTGTAACAGGTGTATTGCCGGTGGATACCCGCTAGATACATGAAAGTCCCTTAGGTTTGTCCATTGTGTGTAGACATAAAGGGCTCATTTTAAGGTTATACAAAATAACTTTTATTTTCAAGCGATTATAAAATAATCAAAACACATTATATTCCATTTCTACCAAGTCTGTTCTAAAACATGGCAATAAACTCTGCAGATTGTACCTTTGAAACTACACATTTTAAAGTTTTGACTATTAACCTCTTGTGTGGCTCTTCGTGTTATGACTTTTGTCTTTCAAAAGCAAAGCCAGGAGTAGTGTTACATTGTTAAAGTCATGCAAAGCCCCTTAGGAGATGGTCCATACAAAGCATATGTCTTTGACACCGCTGACCGTTTTTTGATCCCTCTTTTTATTTCCTTTTTACCATGACACACATTCTTACTCTTACACTCAACTGAATACTTACTCAACCCTCACCACTATCTATTCCCTCAAAGAGCTCAAAGAGTTAGTGCAGTATAGGCTTCAGAGCAGAGGGGCAAACATCTGTATGACGTGAAGCCTTGTAGATATGCAATGTTTTTTTATTTGTGATGAGTAATAAATACATATAAGCTCATCCATTATATACAATTATCCTTTGCCATGTTTGCACTGAGCAACACTCTGGTCATAAATAGAAGTTTACTACACAATAAATAAATGTGGTTGGCATTTACGTATCTCAGTGGTTTGTCACAATGCTAGTGGTGTGGCTCACCAACAGGTCAACAGTTGTACGTTGAGGTGTGAGTAAAATCTAGTTTGAATGTCTTACCCGGCTCACTTAGAACAGTTAGTTAAAGCTTGGGTGAGTAACTTTTTCACTGTAATATTTGGCAAAAATGTCATATTAGCCATTCAGCTATTTGTAGGTGAAGTGGTCTGAGAATATCTACTCATCACTTTGCTCTCCCCTGCCTCTGTGTGCCGCCCCCAAAAATTGCCACCGCTCATGTACACTTTGACCAATCAGAGCGAGGCTCCGATTCTCCGTTCTTATTGGCTGTTGGGACTGACTTTGGCACCGACGTTGTTGGTGTAGAGCGTGTCAGGGAGGGACCAGAGAGAACACAAGTGGAGCGGTTGAGGTATTTGGATTTGAATCTCTATCTCAACTACTATTTTCTCCCAAATCATATACCCCAGCTTTAATTTGGTTTGTTCAAGAGATCAGTCTTACATTATATTCAATCAACTTGTTCTTGTTTGTTAGTTGACATGACACAAGACTCATATTTATACATTTTTCTCTCTCACTTCAGCGATATATACAGTACAGTACATACAAGGGCAGAGTAACTACTAGTTGGTACTTGGGGCCCAATTATTCAACAACCAATCAAATCGTCCCATCGCTTCGCTCTACAGACAAAGGCATCAATCGCAGGTGATTCCAACACCACTTTACTGGATACAATTTAACAAAGTTTTACAGTGCACAATTCCACTGTCCTCAAAGACTTGTTTAGAATTAACGAGACGTATTATATTCCAAACAGACCTAACCCAGAAAGCAACATTTAAGCACCTTAAATGTTTTTTTAGTTTGATTTGAACCTAGTAGAACTTATACGTTATATATACTAGAAAAACCTGGGACATGATTTACTGTTGTATCCTGACCGACTCCTGCCACTATGTCCGTAGATTTAAATAAGTAATGAAGCTGCTGATACTGTGTCATCCGTGTGTGAAATTACTCGCGGCCCTTTCTCTCTCAAGTTCCGAAACTGTAGACAAAACACACATCATTCCTGTCACTGAGCCGGTGACTACAGGTGTTCAATCAACTGCACGGAGAAGATCAGACTACACGTATCAGACTACACGTTGCTGTGGGCAACTCACTCATCATCAGAACATCAGCATTGATTTCATTTTTTTTGGTTGTTGTACAGGGGCCGTATTCACAAAACATTTTATCTTAGCGCTAAGAGTACTCCTAAGGAGCACTAAAAGTTCTTAGTAAGGAGTAATTTCTTAAAACCTATTCACAAAGCTGATAAGACCAACTTTTACTAAGGAGTGGGAGGAACTCCTAAGCTAAGACTAGAGGGCGGTGTTGACCCTGTTGCTATGGATGATGTCATGTTCATACCTTCTATGCCCACAGTGATTGGCTGAGAGGGAATGAGAGTTAAGAGTGAATTTATGATAGAAACACTGTGGGAGATATCCATATCGTGTCGCTGTATTAAAGTAAAGAGTTTTTATATACAATCAATGACAAGTGACACTGATTTAACATGAAACCAAGATACTGCAGGGTTTCCCACACATTCGTTCAAAATTAACCTACAAAAGCGCCACATAGGTCTATTCATTTTAAATTTTACAATGATTTGAATCGTAAAAAATATCCTCATTGAACAGCTGCACGCCATGCACTCTCACTGTATTTCTCTCAACGGCGGACTATGCAGCAATAGTCAGACAGCGACAAACCAGGAAATTCACAATTAAGAAACAGCCGGCGAAATCGTAAAGTGCACGCGGAAGGAAAAAGGCGAGACGCGCAACTATACAGTAGCGGACCTGTGGAACGGAGGAGATGCTGCGAAGCGCCACATATAGGCCTATAGTAACAAATTAAACCCAAACGTGACACCAACAGTAACTTTCAGCGCATCGTAAACCCAAAGCAACTGCAGGAAAAGGAACTTAATAAGTATTTTTTTATATAAATGTAATAAATATAAATGTGTCTATCATTTCTAAATATAGCTTTACTAAGATCCTTAAACCCTTACAGCTATTAAGGTACCTTTTGTAAAGCCCACTAGCATTAAATCTCTCCAAAACACCATCAAATGGTTGTCTGTGAATTACTCTTAGTGACTTAGGAGTCCTCTCGAGGACTCCTAGCTTTTCATAGATTTAGGAGCTAGTTTTAGCGCTAAAATGCTTTGTGAATTACACTTATCTTAAAAAGTTAGGAGTCTTAAAATTAGGAGTGAAACGCCCCTTATTTTTGAGAGTTACTCCTAAATCAGGACCTTAGGACCTACTCTTAGCCTTAAAATGTTTTGTGAATACGGCCCCAGAGCTCCGGGTCACTGGATTTCACTCATGTGGATGATATGATGAGCAAGAACCGCTACAAATCACATGTAACATTTTATTTTAATGTTCAAATCAATCTGAATAAAAAAAACAAAAAAAAAACTCAACACATCAATATAAACATAGGTGTGTGACATGTGTATTGAGGTAGTGAAGTAGTGGTGCAGTGATTGTGTGTGTTTGAGAGACAAAGGTCACAAAATGGTCCCTGGTGTGACCTTATATCACAAAAAAACAACTATCTTTTCCAATTCTACCTTTATGAAAACCTGTGTTCAAAAACCCCCATCAGATTTATCTCCCTTATGTCATCATATTGGGGAGAAACCACGCCCCCCATCACCAACCTAACTTAGCACTAACTCCACTTGTGATACGCCACACTGGCAGATCCCCCTGAATCTATCTGCCAGTTAAATTCAAACCAGCAGTTAGATTCAGGGCCAATCAGAGCAGACTGGGCTTTTTGGAAGGCGGGGCTTAAAGAGACAGAGCGTTTCAGACACAGGCTGACAGGAGATTCAGCAATGGCTAGAAATACAGTATATAGGTTTTTTGTGGACACTACAACATGAAAACATGTTTCTAGTAGAAACCCAATTTACAATGTTGAACCTGAAAATGAGCATTATACGTGACCTTTAAACTTGTTTCTTAGCCCTTAGTACAACAACTGGCTACCACTCTAGTCTGTGGATGGCTGCCTAAAGTAGTTTACTCCATTTCAGCCCTCTTGGTACATGCAGTGTATAGTGTGCAATATAAGAATCATACCTTACAATGTAACACCGGACATGGTAATGCATATCCATCTCTCCAGACATCTCCACATTTTATCCATCAAATCTCATTCCCATCTGCTGTAACATGCCCTGTAATAAAGAAAGATCTATAAGTAGGGGAATATGAACAGCTCCGGATTGGCCTTTTCCCAGTCAGAAAAAAAGGGTTTGTTCATGTGGAGAGTGAGAGTGGCCCAGAATCAATACGAGCAAAAAAAAATATACGAAAATGACATGGCTCTCCAAAGAGAGAAAGATCTAATCTCCAATATCCATTTTCAGCTCAGGGCCTTTGCACTAAAGCATCTCAACGCTGCATCCCAGTTAGAGAGAGAGAAAAATAAAACATAGATCCACCACCATCATATCTACACTCTTTCCTCCACATTGTTTGTGATTCGGAGGCCATTTTACTTCAAGATATATTTCTACTTTTGCTGTTGCTGCTTTAATGTTTTACTTTTAACTGTATAAGCCCTTCATTCCTTCCTCATAATGAGAGGGTTGGAATTTGACTCGTAAGCGTGGATTTACATTTGCCCATAAAGTCACGTCCTGTTACCAATGTCGCTTTCATTTAGACGTGATGACAATTTAATACCCCCCCCCCCCCCGCCCCCCCCCCCACCCAACCCCCAATATAGTAGTCATATAGTCTTAAAGTATTTCATCTTTTGATATGCTCTCCATTGCGTTTGTGCTGCTTTTTTTTTTTTTTTTTTTTTCAAAGGGCGTAATATTAAACTTGATATTGGTGTGGGTGCAGGCTCGCTGCTTGGTCACATTAACAGACACTGACATGCATGTATTAAAAAGCATACAGCATTCTGGGCCAAGATTTTTTTTTTGCTTTGCCGTTTGGTTTCTTTCTTTCTCTCTGTCTCTCTCTCTCCTCTCCTCCCTCTCTTCCTTCTTCATCCTCCCCTTCTGAAGGAGTGGGCCCTTTGTAGTTCCTGTCTGCGCTTATCGGCCCTGGCATGAAGCACTTGCCTCTGCCACTGTCCTCATGTTCTCCGCAAGCTTCCACTTTTGTGTTGCCTAATGAACTCTGACCAAAATTAGACATACTCTTCAACTTTTAAACTGAAGGAGCCCCTTCAATGGTTCCTTTGTGAAGTGCTGCCACCGCTGTAAGGGGAGGGTGTGTGGATGTGTGTGCGTGTGTGTGTGTGTGTGTGTGTGTGTGTGTGTGTGTGTGTGTGTGTGTGTGTGTGTGTGTGTGTGTGTGTGTGCGTGGTGTGTGTGTGTGCGTGCGTGCGTGTGTGTGTGTCAAAAAGTAGTGGAATTCCAGACTGTTTTATGGTAGACATGAGGAATCTAGGCTAGGGCTTCAGTTAGCTTCCAGGCAAATGGACTATGTTGTCATCTTTCTCTCTTTTCTCTATCCACACTTTCAAAGTGATTGTCAACATTCCTCCATCAGGCCATAGACATGAATGGAACTTTAAAGGGATAGTTCAGTATTATTGAAGTGGGGTTGTATGAGGTACTTATGCACCATTTTACACTACGAACAACTCAATTTAACTCCACTAAAAATGTGTCATTCTTAAAATGCAATACTTATTTGAATACCACATACAATTACTTTGACCTGTAACAGTTTGACATGTCTTTTGTGCATTGCATTGTGGGAGAACAGTGACTGTATGTAGTATGTACTGTAGACTGCTTTAGCCCACTTACTCTAAACATAAAATCACTGAAAATGGACTTACAAGGTATTCTGCTTGACAACACAAAAACACTCCAGTATTGATTCACTCATTCATCCTTGATCATATGCTTTATTTTTTTTACTAATTCATATCCATTCTCTTGCTCCATGATTCTTTCTCTGTTGGGTCTCTCCCCTCTGTGTGGGGAGGAAGAAGAAGAATATAAGGAGAGGAGGATTATAAATCAAGGTAAACGCTGGCTGTTTAACTCCTGCTATGATGTCATTTCCAACTGAGCAGCATCATGCTGGCCGCTCTTTTCCTCCTCTCTCTCTCTCTCTCTCTCTCTTCTCACACACACACACACACACACACACACAGGCGCGAGCACGCACACACACACACACACACCACACACACACACACACACACACACACACACACACACACACACACACACACACACACACACACACAACACACACACACACCTCTTGACATGTGGCCATTAAGGAAGGCTTGGGGTATTTTGGGGATGGCCGTGTTATTCCAGATCAAATCTTTTGCACAAAGAATGTCAATACTACACCGTGTCTGCACTTCAATCAATATGTTGGGTGAAGAGAAGCTGATGTCAACTATTAACACTGAACAACTGGTCCTCCTATTACTTCTAGAGCATATATTGTGGCGGAGAGGGACTGTCTCCTCTATCTCTATTTCTATCTCTCATATAAGAGGTAACATTAGTTCACCTCTGACATCCATTAACCTCCATACAAACTTTTATACTTGTATTCGCAGCTATTGATGAGGAGAAACACTCTATTATTAAAAATTATTAAAACATCATTTTGGATAAGTAAGTTTGCTATTTTTTTATGAATCCTATATGAGTCTGTTTGCTCGAACAGTTGTTGGTTCTTTCTATTGTTTTTTAAGGTTGCTAACTGTTTACATTTAGGATGTTGTATTGGCGTAGCGGCCTTTAAGGGTGATCGGTACAATGTTATGATTAAAACCCTTTGAGACCCACCATTCTAACATTCCGTTGTTCTATATTTTTGTATTTTACTTGATAAAAATCTTATTTTTTACACCAGCATTATGTTTTAACATACAAATGAATCAGCACAACCTCAGGTAATTGTATATGTAACTCAATAAAAACTTTTATGCATTCTAATATGGAATATTGGTCCAAAAAGCTCAAACAAATGAAAATCGTAACTTTAATTTTGACATATTTCATTTAAAAAAAAAAAGTAAACCATTAAAACGTAAGAAAATCTGAATCTAAAAAGTTGCACACACAAGTTTGTGTTCTGCCAGAAGTTACCAGAGGTTTCTAGCTTCTTCAGTTCAGGAGTTATGCTCATTCTTTTGGGCAGTGTATACAGGCGTTTTTTCTACTAGAAGTGGTAAGATATGTCAACAGCAGAAGCAAGACCCAGTGTCAGGTAAAACAGAGTTTTAATTAAATTTCACATAATAAACAGAGTATTCTTTGAACAATATGGTTGAAAATATTAACAATATGATGGAAAATATGAACAATATGAATATTATGAACAATATAATGGAAAATATTAATATTATGAACAATATAATGGAAAATATGAATATTATGAACAATATGATGGAATATGAAAATATGAACTAAATCTGTAAAAAATATATACATGGGAAATAATCAAATCAATCAATCAATTTAAAAATCTTGTACAAACTATATACACTACAGTATATACAATCTTGTGTATACAGATTAGCTGTGGTATTCGTTGTGGCAGTTTGTCAACAATGACGACCAGGTCCACGACCCATCCGTCTCCTACCTGCTGTAGTCCTACTGAGCTGAACCACTGACTGCAGGGAGGGCTCAGGCTGTGGTGGATTGACAGGAGCTGCAGGGTCTGCTTCCTCCCTGTAACATAAGAGAATGAACCAATCAACATCTAAAAATATACTCAATCTAGGCAAATAAAACACAGTGATTTTTGTACATACTAGGTCTGTGTTGTTGGAGTAAAAACAGTATATGCTATCTGTAATCCAATAACACATTTCCATACTAAAACTCTGTAGCCTGTATATTTAGAACTGAAATGAGGTCATTTTTACCTTGCTCCACTATTCAAATGAATATATCTCTGTTCTTATAAAAACCCTGTCTCCAAATCGATGACTTTTCCCAATAGTGTTTTATTTGTCATGTTATAAGTGTTATATACATGAACGTAAAAAAAACTTAGGCTAAGTGTTTTTTACAATAAGAGTTTTTATGATTTTTATGGTTATAATTCATGTTTCCCATCTCAGTGCCAGTGCGATTATCATCCACCCGCACTCAGCGAGCACACGTCACTGCCACACCCACACACATCAAGTTTATTTGCCAGGTAGATCAAGCTACGATAATCACACTCTCCCAGCTGCTCTTACACGCAAAGCTACTTTTTCCACAATCACATCCCATTACTATCCATTATTAGCCTATATGGATCTCACTGTTTAGTCTTCTAAAATGAACGTATTTTCTCGCTGTTGCGCCGTCTTATCTCCGCGGATAAACTTGCCAAAACACAGACAGTGATTTGGAGTGAAAATAAGCTTGTGGCCAAACGACGACCAGAATATCCATGATTTATAAAGCTGATTATTGTCTGTTTTGGCTCCGGGCACCGTTAACGTTACACCACCCCCCCCTCCTACAACCCCCCCCCCCCCCCCCCCCACCGCGCGCCTCTCTCTCTCTCTCCATCTCTCTCTCTCTCTCTCACAGACACACCACACACACACACGCAACACTACTACACACACACACACCCTACACATACCAAACACACATCACACACACAAACACCACGCACACACACACAACAACACAACATACACACACACACATAAACAAAGCGAGAGACGTCTTCTGTTATAGAAAGGTTGTAGTTCTTCACAATTTTGATGCTTTCATAAAAGGTTATGCTAGCTAGGCTACTTACTTGTTATCCTGAAGAGGATCAATCCCGTCTCCAAACTGCCGCTCATCTTCGGAGCAGCAGGACACCGGGGCCGAGTCCTCAATGTCCTCACCGGCATCCTTGTCAAAAAGATACTCATACCTCCTCTCTTGTGAATTTACGTTTTGCCTTTTCTCTTTATCGTTATTTGGTTGTTGGCTTTTTTTCCCCTCTCTCTCTGACCGTCAAACTCATGGACATATAAAGAAATGGACACCGTATTGAAACATGGCGCCCATTCATTCCTATGAAAGCTGCTCATAGGCGCAGAGAAGCAACAAGGAAGTATAATCCGGAAATTCCATGCGGCCCAAAGCATGACGTAGCATGGACGTAGCTGCATTATGGACCTATCAAGAAAGAGGGCGGCAAGCGTAGCGGACTGGAGGCGGGAGTAGAATCATTCTTGTTCTGTAGCATCTAGCCTGGCGAAAACAAACTGAAAGCCGTTAAAAGCCGTTGGGCTAATAAAACGCTTGAGGTGGCGTTTTGAAATGAGAAAACTTCAGTTTTAATAGTATATGGTCTAAAGATAAGTATGAGCCTATGATTGATATCCAGAAAATTTTTGCAGAGACACAATCTTGTTCGCCGCTTGTACTGTGTGGACAGGGAAATCTGCCTACGGGCCGTATGAAAATAAGCTCCACCCCTCACCATGCAATACCAATGGGTTGGCCACATGTCCATGCTGGCTGCTCGGAGAAGGCAGCATCCTGGGGCCTGGTCAAACTCCGGTTGTCAAACTCAGCGCGAGCGGACATTGATTCACTCTGATTGGTCAGCCTACTGAAGCTGTGATGTCATTTAATGTAGCCAATAGGAGTGTATAAAGTACTAAACGTCACTAGCTAAGATGGCGACTGAAGATAAATCTATAAATCATTTGTTTACTGCAAGACAGTGAGGGGGACGTAACTCTGCCTCTTGCTACTTAGTGCATACTCCGTGCATTCCACCGGTTATACCACGTTACACTCAAACGAAAGTTACGACGTTAAATCATTGGGTAAATAGTCTTCTCACACAGGTCCTTTTTGGCTTGCTTTTTAGAGCTTTTTGTCTAATTGTTAGCTTAAAAAACAGCATGTCTTTAGCTGAAACCGTCAAGGAGGTTCATGCTCAGGGTGATGCTCTAAAGCAGGGCTATTCAATAGGCGGCCCGCGGGCCAGGTGCGGCCCGCGAAGGAATATTTACTGGCCCCCGCCTTGACTACCGACCAAAAAAAAAAGAAAAAAAAAATTTTTTTTTTTTTTTTTTTTTTTTAGTGGTGCACAATTATGCACGTGTGATGTGTGCTTTTGCATGGTCATAACTGCACGAAAGGCCGCGATCTGCAGTAAATAAATGTGCACATGTGTCTCCAAGCTTTTCTCTATCAGCTGCTCTGTGTATGCAGCTTTGCAGGCGCGATTGTACCGCAGTGTAAGTGTATGGTCCATTATTTGTATTTAGTGTGTCTGCATAATATTGCACCAGTAAACTTTGCATGTTTGCACAAAATTTGTACCTTCACATAGCAAACAAAATTGCACAACTGTAAAGTCAGTGTCTGTAGTTTTTTTGTATTCAAATAAGCAGTTTATTTCTGTACTGTGCATTGGCATCTTTGAGCAAAATACAGCCAAAATGTTTGCCTCCCATGACGCGCTGCGCCGCGCCTCCCATGACCCTGGACAGTGACCCCTTGACAAACACATTTTTGGGGGGAACCACTGTAAGGTGTTGCACTTAGAGAAGCCTACATTTATTTATATGTTTTTTGATAAGCTGTTGCACTCTTAGTAAACCTAGGCCTACCTGTATTTTGATAAGCTGTTGCACTTAGAGTACATTTATTTCTATGTATTTTGATAAACTGTTGAAGAGTTAACCTATTGTGTTTTCCTGAACTGATAAGATTGTTAAACACTTAAACAACAGGACACCTATGTTAATCAAATAGGGATTTTTTTTTGATAAGCTGGTGAACTCTATTTGATAAAATAAAGACAATATATGCACTCCTATGTCGTAGTAGTGTTTTACAGTATATGTAGCTATTGTTGTGATGCTCATCAATTTTAGGCATTTTTTTCTGGCCCCTCATTTTGGATCATTTCCACCAACCGGCCCCTATTCAAAACTAATTGAATAGCCCTGCTCTAAAGAATATATTGTATGTCGGAGCGCCGGCGCTCCCTTGGGCTGCATAGTGTTAAAAGTTAAAGGAATACTTCACCCAAACGGAACCAGCGCTCTATCATTATAAAATAACTATTATAATATAATGAATGAGGTTTTTCTTCCCTCAGTCTCCCCTTGGCCCAGCTGTCCTGTTAATCCTAACCCTTACTGTGATGTCACAGTAAGGAAACTGTAGGGTTAGACAGTGAGACCATAACACTCTTTTTGCCTTTTCTCAGGCTAAAATGATCCGATTTCAATTTTTTTTGCACATTTATACTAAATAGGATCTCCGAGTTCAATACACCTTCATATTCCAACCGGTGAAGTAGGCCTTTAATAGTAATAATGTAATAATGAGTGTACTCTATTGGAGTATTCTCACAGTACAACAATATTTCTCCATTCAGATAAATAATTCCTCCGTTCTATGCTGTTATCCACCAACAGAGATAAAATCCCACATTCCAACACGTGTACTATCACCCTGAGCATGAACCTAAACGCTCTAACTGTCTGCTCACACTGCCAGGCATGCCCAATCCCATGACGGCTAAAAAGCAGTGACTGGTGTGATAAGTGTGATGTGTGAATGTCATGACTGATTGATGTCAGCTGTCCCTTTAACCTTTTTCTTTGTGGAGGCACCAACCCGATGGCTTTACCCTGCTTGAGGTCCCCTCCACCAATCCACTCTATGGAGAGAAAAGGAAGGGAGCGAGGAGGAGGCCCAGTGAGACATGATTAGTATGTTGGTGTGTGTGTGTGTCCTAGTGGAAGACTGATGTGTGCTTGAGATGGTATGTGCTTTGCCCTCAGGTCAATGACATTTAAAACACGGGAGAGTGAACGCAAGAGAGAGAGAGAGAGAAGCAGGGTGTGGATATGTGTGTGTGTGTGTGTGTGTGTGTGTGAGAGTGTGTGCTTGTGTGAATTCCCATAGACCTATTCAGGCTGGAGGCCCACTGTGCCACTACTCTGTAACAGTATGATAAGGTTACGTATGGTAATTAGACGTAGGTTACTATTAACCTTAATGGAAGACCAAACAACAATTTAATGGGAATGCATGTGAGTTATCTGGGCATACCTATAATGTTCCAGGGAGTACACTGACTACTGCCAGTGATAACTGTGATATATTTTGGACACAATCATTTCAGAATTAGAATTTGCATTATACTTGTATTTTTTGGTATGTTTCCATTCACATGTTTCTTTTTAAATTGGAATGCATATACATATACTAGGATTAAGCAATTGACAGGATGAAACATGTTAAGAAAAGTTGATCATGTTTGCTGGTGGATTTACTAACGTCACACAATTTTCAATGGCCAGTTTAGCAGAGAAGCTATCAGCTCTGATGTCCGGGTTTGAGTTAACCCAGATGGGAGTAAAGGTGGAGGCAGTGCTACTAATCCAAAACACTTTATGTCAGAATCAGTGAATATCTAATCAGCAATGTTTTGGTGCTTGGTTCAAATATCAACACGCTATCTCTGACATCCACCTTTTAACACAAGCCACAGGCAAAGTCGTGTGGGGTAATATTTATTTTCACATTGTAACATTACATCATTTATAATATTGTTTGCCTGCACATTGGAAACTGCAATCTGATATCATTTAACATTTGAGTGAGCATTCTGCTGCATCCATCATACTCAGAGTCATTATAGCTTTCATTTTTGTCTTCTTTTGTCACCATCTCCTTTCATGTCCCATGAACATGCTTAACGTCTCAGCCTGCATCAGTAGTTTTGTGTACAATTTGTGATACCTTTTAATATTAGAAGTAAGTGAACAGTTTTCCTCGGATGGAGCTGCAACATGGTACTAAATACATGAAGATTGCCATTACCAATTCCATAAGAAATGCAGCTACTTTTGATCAACCTGGCCCTCAGTGTAGCCTTGCTAGCAGTGAGACTGTACACAGGCACAGCACTGCTTTGAGCAAAATGCTAACGTCAGCATGTTAAAAGGCTCATAATTACAATGCCAACATGCTGCAGGTAAAATGTTGACCATGCTAACCACTTTAAGCCATGATCACAGAGATGGATGTGTGGACAGCACCAGACTCACACGTGAACTAAAACCGTGCACATGCTTCTAAATAGAGTACAATTGGGGGTATACATATGCAGATACGCATGGCCAGGGCACCCTATATGCACACTACATTGTTGATAAGTTGTGCATGCTGAGCATTGCCTCAGCATTTTCCTTTTAAGCCTTAGCTGTAAAATGACTGATTAAATGATACTGTGATTACAATCAGATATCAAAAGCATTCATTTCAGCCATGTCATGTTTTTTTGTTGTTGCAAATATCTAATGCTTTTAAACACTTAACTAGTAAGTGTTTTCAATGAATGTTGACTGATTATTCTGTTATTTTGAATAGCTATTTTGTAAAGGACTTTGGATTACTTCTGTTCCATGTAAGTCTAATCAAGTCATTGAGTCACTGCAATTGTTATCAATTTTAATAACAGGTTTTAGAATTGAGTTGGCTTTCTCTGTTGTTACTACAGAGATCTGGCTCAATCGGCCATGATTTTAATATTAACGTTTAAAGAGAATGATTGACATTAGTGGAGTGGCATTGTGAACACAGGAGAAATACTGGTCTGTTTGTACTATTTAGATAGCATAGAGTTGGTCTAAATATTTTCAGGTATATAACTTTCAGCAAGGGCAATAGAATAAAGTATGTCACTCCTGGATGTGTCTAAACTTTCTATAAAACCTTCATTTCAGCATGTGGTAGTCTGTCTCTCACTCTTAATCCCTGTCATCCTGTCTTGCTACTGGGGGCATGTAACACACACACACACACCACACACACACACCACACACACACACACACACACACCACACACACACACACACACACACACACACACACACACACACACACACACACACACACAACAAACACACACACACACACACACACACACACACACACACGGAATATGGACACGACATACACACAATCCCTGGGCTGGGCTTGATGAATGGGCCCAGTTTAAATTATTTTGTGCAGATCTCATTTAGGGCCCCCTTGAAGAAGACATCCAGCCCTGTTTATTCATTTCACAAATTTGCACCCGGGCTTCAATATCTCTGTCTATTGCCAGCAAAGAATTTACCCTCCACCCATCCAAGAGAAAAAAAGAAGAAGAAAAGCTTGTAAAAGAAAAGACGGAAGGAGATGGAGAGACAAGGGAGGGAGCGAGAGAGAGAGAGAGAGGGGAAAAAAAGCAATTTACACAATGTACATAAAATGATGCGCTCAGAGTTTGATAACCTGCATAAATTATAGAGTATAATTAAATATTATACCCGGTGAATCACCAAGGAGAGAGGGATAAAGGCAGGGCGTGGGGAGGGAAAGATATATAGAGCGAGAGAGACGGAAAAAACAAAAGATGGGTTAGAAATAGAGAGCATTGGTGTTTGGCTGGGATCTCATAATTGTTTTCATTGATTATTTCTTAAGGTGAAATGGTCTTAAGATAGATAAGAGCAGTGGAGGCAGGTGAGGGAAGGGCAGTGAGCAGGGCACAGGGAATTTCTACAAAAAAAAAGAAAATCTCAAGACGGCTTTGTGGCATTGTCAGATTGCCTCAGTAGTGGCCCATATAAATTAAATGGAATATTAAAAATTTAAATTGTTTCGGCAAAGGGGAAGGGCGTGGAGGCCGTCTGCGTGAGCGCTGCAATTGACCCAAAAAATATATTCAAATTATCATAGCTAAACAGTGTCTGCACACTGAGGGTGTGTGTGTGTGTGTGTGTGTGTGTGTGTGTGTGGTGGGGGGGGGGGGAGGGGGGGAGAGGGGGGGGGGGGGTTAGCAAGTTTGTGTGAGTGTACGTAGAGGAACATGGGACACATTTGTTCACTCTTGTTCTTCTTTGACCCACAAGAAGGAGAAAGAAGGAGTGATAGAAAGGAAGAACGAGGGGAAAGAGAATATGTGCAGTAATATTGCAAGATAGTTGCCTGTCTATTACACGTCCCTTGGCCCAGAAGTTGATCGCCACTATTCACTCCAACGTAAAGAGGGAAGAGGATTCTGTTACCTCATAATTACAATCCTATGGTAAAAATATTTTACACCAAACGCCACCAAATCTGCAGGAAAGGGAGATGGTCCACAACTATAACAGCCGTATAGCCAACCAGACTTCTGTCAGTTCAGGTTGAGCCTCCATAAGGCCCCATGCAATCCTCTGTCAAAGAAACAGGTCAGATACTCCGACTTTTCGTCCAAGGTTTTTGATTTCTATTTTCAGGGTTTTAGCTTAATCATGAAACATGCACATATGTATGCTTGCACTGTGCATGCTCTATGGGCAGGGCCGCCTTTATGCACGGGCTTACCTGGGCTGAAGCCCCAGGGCCTACAAGGATCAGGGGCCCCTCAATTTTTTTTTTTTTTTTTTTACTGTCTCAATATAGGCCCCTGATCTAAGAAGGCCCCGCACATTGACATTTAAATAAATTATTGATCTGGCTCATGATAGGCCCCTGATCTTAGGGGGCGTAGAGAGATCAGGGGCCCATCATGAACCAGTAAAGAAAAAGGAAAAAAAATCACATTATTTTTGGCCTACGAAGATCAAGGGGCCTATCATTCACCAGTACATTTTTGTTATTTTTGTTTAAATAACATCGTTCGGGGCAACGCAGATCATGGGCCTATATTGAGATGAGCCATTAAAAACAAAAATTAAGAATTCAAAGAGAGAAGTAGCTTTGGGACAAGGGATTATTAAAAAAAAAAATTGGAATGCTGACTGACTGGATTTTTTAAACCTGTATATGTCTCCAAATGATTTCAGAAAATAGCTCACATAGGACACAGTTGATTTAGCCTTAGTTTTCTTCTCAAAGTGCACCAGATTGATGCATTTTACTTTAAAAGGTTCAAATTTTTCTTCCGGGGGGGCATGCCCCCGGACCCCCCTAGAAGGTCCTGGGTCCCCACCGCTGTCTCTTCAATAACTTGGAAAAACACTGTGACCAACCATGTGTGTTTGGTTATTAAAAGTCATTATACCAGGAGGGGGTTTAAGTGCATGTTTTTTTTTTGGCCCTGTGACTTTGTATTTCATCAATAGTGATATTGTGGTGTAGACAAACGTGGCTTCTGTATTGTAAGAGCGCCGCCCGGGGGGGGGGGCTACGAAACCTCTCAGCCCCAGGGCCTAGTGGCAGGTAGAGGCAGCCCTGTCTATGGGCCCCATAACCTGGGCGTATCCGCTTCAAATCACACCATGCGCCACTGAGATACTTTTCATAGCAATGAAAAGGACGCCATCTTTCACTTCGGTGTGTCCTTCATTCAACCATGGGGGTCACTATAGTCTGCAATAATACATACAGTATCATCATAAACATAAATAAAAAAATCACATTAGTATTGTAACAGTATTGTTTTAGTGGGACTGACTATCCAATCAGCTTTGCCATCTCTTGAGCCACATC
>CM047505.1:6185407-6252907 GCA_026122265.1 Ammodytes dubius | reverse complement strand
AAACAATGGTGGGGAAAACTATGTTGATCTTGGCATTGGTCACTGTTTAGGACATCGTTTCATGCAAGTGATACAGTTTGAAAATGAAGTGCGGTGTCCACGATTATTTATGTTTTATTGCTGCATTTTGTAGAAACTAAAGAAATAAAAGTTCTATCAAACAATCCTATCAATAATGCACAGCACAGCTTGCTACTGGAACTGGTTTATTCCAAAAAGGCCCAATCCCTCCTGCAGTTGTTGGGTTAAGTTCATGTTCTCATCACAAGCAAACCGTACCAGAGTTCATATGGAACCAGACCACACTTAACAAGGCAGTAACAGAAGGTTTGAAAAGCAACCAAAGTGTTGAGCAAGGATGAGTTGTATTGCTCATAAATTAACTTTTAATTTTTTTAGTGGTAGAATGTCTTTTTTACTTTTACTTTCAACCGTTACATTGTCTAGCTGGTGGGACGTCTGTCACACTGGTGAAAGGTGAAAATGTTTTTCAAACAATGCATTCTATCCATTCAGGAAATACTCATGTGCCAGTTTGAGATTTTCAACAGCAGGTTTTAAGATGAGCTTCATAATGATAAGAGTGTTGCAAACATGTGGCATGAGGGATGTTGGCTGATCACATGACCTAACAGAGCAGTCAACATCCTGCAGTGCTTAAGGGAATACTTCACCCATACGGAACCAGCGTTCTATCATTATAAAATAACTATTATAATATAATGAATGAGGTTTTTCTTCCCTATGTCTTCTCTCAGTCTTCCCTTGGCCCAGCTGTCCTGCTAATCCTAGCCCTTACTGTGATGTCACAGTAAGGAAAATGTAGGGTTAGACAGTGAGACCATAAAACACTCTTTCTGCCTTTTCTCAGGCTAGGATGAATCAATTTAATTTTTTTTGCACACTTATACTACATAGGATCTCAGAATTCAATACACCTTCATATTCCAACCGGTGAAGTAGGCCTTTAAGCCATACAAGGTCATACTATACACTCATGTTCATCCCACACCTCTGGGAATTTCATTCACGAGTAGGGGAGAACGGGGTAATTTGTCACATGGGTTGGATGTCACATTCGTTATATCTCGCCACCAGAGCGCGCTAGCTCTGAAATGTTGATATAAAAAAGGTCCAGAATTGGGATCAGAGGTCACATACATAGACTTCCTTGGAGGAAGACAGCTGCATTTCAGGTGAGAGGATGTTTTGTGTTTTTCATGTCAAATTCAAAATATTTTGCTTCTCAGTATTTTTCTTCTAGGCTTTTACACAATGGGTTTATAACAAAACACTTGTTACCCTCAGAAAGTGTGAAGGGTAAGCTATAGTTTAGATTGTTGTTAGCAAGCTAATTAGTTGTCAGATGGTTGTTGGCCTTGATGCTAGCAAGAAATTCAGGTTGGGGTTGGTCGTCAAATTTTTGGGGGGGTTGGTTGTCACATGTTATCTCAAGGCTGCAGCCAGAAAAGGAACCCAATAGCGAAAGAAATTGTCAAGCTGTATCCTCACTGACACCCCAGAGAAGGAAAGAATAGAGCAGGAAAAGGCAGCTAGCAAGCAAAAGAAAAAAGGGCAACAAAATCAAAACAACCCAGTGCATCCCAAACTAAACCAGCTGCCAAGGCTACAGTAAGTTATGTAGGCCTATTTGTCAACTTGACAATGCAATTAAACTTTCAAATTTGGTTCTGCCTCATTGCCTTCTTTTTAAGATTTTTCCCATTAAGATAACATTGTGACAAACAACCCCATAGTGTGTGACAACCGACCCCTTGATGGGGTTGGTTGTCACAATGTGTCAGAGTGTCTTTGATGGTAAATTACTTCTTCATTACAATAAGTTGGAAAAAAAGAGAGACACACATTTCAAGCCAACACCTTAAGCTTCAATTTAATGTAGGAATGGCTATTGACAGATGTTTTGGTGATGAGCAATTCTCACTAGAGTAAAAAGTGTGCCTACTTACCCCGTTCTCCCCTACTCTTTGTATTCTTGTCAGTTATTATATGTATCTGACCATTTGTGACGAATGCTAGATAAATACCACAATATACTGCAGCAGGACAGTGTAAGCCATGTGGTGTATGGTTGTTTGAGGGAAAAGTATCTCTATTTGACCCTACCATAACAATATCAGCTGTAGATTCAAACCTCCTGCCAAGCGTGCTAGGGTTTTTCAGTGTTCCATTTAAAATGTAAAAATAAGCACATGCTATGTTAAAAAAACACATTGGTTTTTCCCGAGTGCTCACAGCAATTAAATCCTGTCCTCACACTGTATACGATTCTTTGTTCAAACTGCTGGGTTTTGTCATTCAGTCACACGGGTATGTGACATCCTTTTCCAGTTGGGATGAGGCAGAGTTTAGAGAGCGATGGAGTAAATTGTACCAGTGAACGTTCCAGTGAATGTGAGTTTTCTTTTTTTTTGTCTAAGTGAGTTCGTGGGGTGAAGTGGGTTATAGAAGCAAGAAAGAGAAAGGGAATCCTTTTATGTATTGTAAAATGTTTCCATTTAGAAATTCAACACTCTTTTCAATATTGAGTCTAAAGAGAATGTGCTCGAGACTTTACCCCTGCCCGCTAGAATTAGTCGGAAGGACCCATTTTTAGTCATAAATTATGCACAGAAACAAAGGGATAGTCTCTTTTTTTTGTTCTCCCAGCGTACGGGGCCTGAGCAAATGCCTTTTTTAAAAAATCTTTAAAATTGCCCATTCAACTCAAAGTTACTGAGTGTGGCAAAAATGTCGAAGACATAAAGTCGGGGGAAGATTGAATAAAATAATGCGGGGGGACAGATTAGTCATGGAGTTGAGCCCACACGCTCTTTCAGCCGCCGCACAATGCCACTTTTTATAAGCGGCGCCCATCTTCACAAAGGCTGCGTTCAATATATCGAGGATGATACATGGTCAGACGTGTAATCTCTCTTTGATTCTCTGCTCTCATTCATCCCACAACCTTTTCAGCCCTGACACTGATGAGCTACTGGGCTCGATCACACACACATACACACACACACGCATGCGCATGCACACACATACCACACGCACACACATAGAGAGAGATACACACACACACACACATACACACACACACACATTCTCACACACACATACACACACACACACACACACACACACACACACACACACACACACACACACACACACACACACACACACACACACACATACACAATCGCCAGACGTTGCACTGACAAATGTACATGTGCCTCCATACAAACACACACTCAAGCTTTTGCGGTGGCTCTCACTCACACACACAAGGCCAGCTGCGCGTCCTGGTCTTAAGAGTTCATTACAGCCACGGCCACTCTCCTGGCATCTCTATTGCAGCTCAACAGTCTCTCTGTGTGTGGTTTTATTGACCAGAAGGTTCAGGTGGTGCACGCACAAAGCCAGCCATTGTTGTAGGATAATGTCCCACAGTGTGATATTAGCAGGCAGTGTGTGAAGTCGTGGAGGTTTGAGAATTATAATTGATATTGGATATTTCATATTGTGAAAATGTTAAGGATTCTTTTTTTGGACAAATATCTCGGGATGGCTTGGTCAGGCTCTAACTGGGGCGATACAGTTTGTCATGGAATTTGCACAAGCTCATCCTCAAAGGTTTACATCAAATCTGAACTGAGAGTGGTGGTCCTGAGGTTTCATATGATCGTTTAATATCTGTGGTGCTTTTAAGAAATAACCCCTCAGCTAATTTAAATCGATGACAAGAGTTTGGACTAGAACCTGTGCCACCTTCTGGGTGAGGAAAGGATGTATCCCCCTGATGAAATATGAGACATTTACACTTTTGTCATCATAGCAAAGTATAAGAACAACTTTGAGAGCTTATTTGCAGACTCCAAAAGGACAAAAAGCTTTGCGGAGGGAAGGCTATGCATCTCTGCCAGATGATCTGAACACTTGTTTTGTAAGATGTAGGCCTACAGAAAGGCCCAGGATCCCTGCATACAAGTTACACATAGTACATACAGTAGGTGTGCAGAAACCCTTCAAAAGGACTAATCCTCACAGGGCTGCTGGATCTGATGGCATCCCTGGCTGGGCTCTCAATGTGTGTGCAGAATAGCTAGCAGATGTGTTTACAGACATTGTCAATATGTCACTGCATCAGTCTATAAGTCCACCATGGTCCCTGTCCTCAAGAAGTCCAAACCCATCTGACAACCACCCAGTAGCCCTCACTTCCACCATCATGAAGTGCTTTGAGTGGGTTAGTCAAATAGTCATGTCCACTGACCCTCCACACTTGGACCAGAGGAATACATACGGTATGTGAGAATGCTGTTTGTTGACTATAGTCCAGCATTAAGCTCAGACACCTTGGGCTCAACCCCATCCTGGATACTGGATCCTGAACCTCCAGACAGGCAGACCCCAGTCAGTGAGGATATGAAGCACCACATCCTCCACCCTGACTATCAACACCGGCGCCCGCCAGGGCTGTGTGCTCGGCCTCTCTCCTCTACTCCCTGTTCCAACCCAGTCTCACAGTGAAATGTAAAATAGGTACATTGGTCCACAGCGCAAAATGTAGAGATTTCACAATACAGGCCTTGAAATTGTGAATTACCTACATTTGTTCCCCCTATTCATTTCTAATGGCCAGCGTACATGTCACGTGACTTTCAAATCCTCCCGGCCGAAACGAAACCCAAGCTGTGACCGCCATTGCCCCAGCTTTTATTCTGCACATTTTTAAGATGTATAAGCTTTTAAATGGGTTTTTGATAACATTGTTAGTGAGAAATGTGTGTCTTACTCTCACAATCTTCACTCAGTGAATGTATACGATGTAGTTTGATGGTTATCACGAATATTATTCTGGACATCGCCAAGAAAATGTAGAAATACAACATTTCTTTCAGGTCGTTATACTGGTTGCTATGCTGTTGCTATGACGCTCCTGGCGCTGCCTCAAACCGGAAACAGGAAGCGTTTGAATTATTATTATTTCTTTGCTGTAAATGCTTAATTTGTTGTTCTCTCATTTAAAAAACACATGTTTATTACAGAGGAGGGATGACGTCTACAGAGTCGCCTGCTAACAGCTCCCGTGACAGTTATGAACGTTTTATATTTTCGTTGTCACGAGGAAAGCCAATCAAGAGAGCAGAGCTCAGTCATCCTCCACGGTCACACAGGAAGTGAAGCGATAAATTACAAAGTAAAATCAGTTTGACACTTCCGGTTTCACCATATGTAATGAATTTAGCTTTCTTGATATGTCATTTAGAGCGATCTGATGATTCTGATCACTCGATATTGCGGACTTTACAGTTAAAATAGCAGGAGAGATCACTTTGCTTGCTTTTTAACCTCTGCATAATCTTGTGGATTAAATTACTTTTTATTTTATTCATTATTTTACATGAAATTACCTTTGAGGGATATCCTTGACACCTATTTTTTTTCTCACCTGCACACTTTGTTACCTTTTACCTTTTACGTTGTATCTTATTTTCTATTGTCTATATCTTTTTAGTTTTTTTATTGTGCAAATAAATTAAATCAAATCAAAAGCATTACACCGGAAACAGGAAGCGTTTTGAATACTTTCGTTTTTTATTTTTATTTTATTCTTTGCTGTAAAAGCTTAATGTAACTGCTAAATTGTGTTCTCTAATTTTTTTAAAACATGTTTATTTAAGAGCAGGGATTACGTCTCCAGAGTTGCCCGCTTACACCTCCTTTTTTTTATCTCGCAAATAAATTAAATCAAACTTACATTCATCATAAAGAGAGAGAGAAGAGAAGAAATATATATCATGAGTTACTCTCTTCATTGCATTTCCTTTAGACGGACATGCCCTTGAGTGGTGGTGTCTTCTACTTATAGAGCGTTTTAAAATAGAAGGGTATGAAACCTGCAAAATATATGTATATTATTTAAAATAGCAAGTGCTAACAAAAAGCACTTTCCTTGCTTTTTAACCTCTGTATAATTTTTATTTTATTCGTTATTTTTTTCGTTATTTGACATTAAATTACCTTTGAGGTGAGATATCCTTCACCCATTTTTTTTCTCACCTGCACAAGTTACCTTTTACCTTTTACTTTATATCTTATTTTTCTGTGGCCTATTTTTTTATTGTGCAAATAAATTAAATCAAATAATAAGCATGATGGTGAATTGTAGGTGTGTTTAAATGTAGAGTCGTAGAATCTTTACACTGACAACATTAAGACCTTTCCAGCGATGTATTCAGTTGGTGTTCTTATGGCAAGGTTTTGATCTTCTGGGCCCTATTTCAGGTAGCTGGTTTTACATACTCTGAGTTTAAGCGCAGGGTTGATGAGTAACTCTGGGTTTTCGGTTACAGAACAGTGGATCAGCGTTGGGTCAATCAACTCTGAGCGTGTTCACTCTGGGTGGAGCGTGTGCATAAAAGCCATCGTCAATGGATCGCTGATAACATGATTCACCATGGAAACAGAAGAAACAAATGCGTGATCCTCCCACTTCTCCACTTCTCACTCCCACTGGAGTTAGAAATATTAACGAATGAGTTTATGGTAGCCTATGGAGAAGAATTAACGGGGATATTGTCACATAACTCTGATCTAATCTCCTCTGCAATTCAGAAAAAAACAGAGCAATCATTTCGCTTCCGTATGAGAAGCCATAGTCTATTTTAAAAAGTTACGCATATCAGCAGTAAAGTAATAAAGCTGGCGCGGCACAGCATTTCTGACAGTGTTTTATATTCGCTGTATAATATGTTGGGAAGCTATAGCCTAGCCCACTGTGCAGTAAACAGACTGTCGCTTCTTTAAAATGGGGAGTGAAAGACAATTAAGTCCAGTTAAAAACAATACAAATAGGTTTATTAATCTGAATGTAGAGCATGTCACGATGTGTAAGGTGGCCGCCTATATGAACGGACTGAGAACAAGGCTACTGATCAGATAAATGATCGGTCAAACGTAAAATCATCAGGAAATGATAAAAACATCCCGATGGAGATTTCTATGGAGTGATTTTGCTTCAAACTGTACAGGGACGCGTGTGACAGTGACACTCTTTCTTCAGTCGGAGCTGCAGCGTAAAGTGAAAACAAACTCAGGGTAGGTCTAACCACCTATCCAGCAGGTTAGACCCACGGCGTATGTTGCCGCAGTGACTGACTCTCGGTTGCGCTGAACCTGCTACCTGAAACGGAAAACCCTGAGTTTCCACTAACTCAGAGCGAACAAACTCTGGGTTGACTCAAAACCAGCTACCTGAAATAGGCCCCTGATCACTTTTAAAGCCCAATAATGAAAATGAAGCTTTTTGTTTGCTCATTTGTTTTCTTTTGGAAATAATAATCCAAAGGATGTCACTTTCAGAGATTATAATGCAGAACGCTATGCATAATCTAAAATACAGGCCTAAATCAAATATACCTGCATAGATGGATGGATGGATTTGTAGATGGATAATGTAGGCCTACTTTATTTATTGCCATATAGGGAAATTGTAGCATTGAAGCAGCAGTTATTGTGGATTGTATTGCAGTTGGCAGGAATGACTTTCTGTAGTGGTTGAATAGCTGAAGGAGCAGTGCTGTCCATTATCTTCAGCAGCTTGTGAATTATCATTCTCTCCACAACCAACTATGGGCCCAAATAGGTAAATAATGATTTGCTCATGAAGTACAGTCTGCTCTGTCCCTCCATGCACAACCCCCATGTTACATTTGCAGTCTGTTGTTGAAGTAAATGCAGGTCTCTGTAGCCCTCCACCATCTCATCCTCTTCCCCCAGGATTCGAGTAGCCAGGCATCCTATTGTTTTCGGCCTAGTACTCCATTTCATCCAAAAATCCACAACCATCTCCCTCATCTTCCTCCCACAACATGCATGGCACAAAACTGTGCCATGCATGGTGCATGCCATGCATGCACCACCCTCAACTGCTGAATATTCTGAATATCTCATTAAAATAGGCCTATGAAGAGAGTGCAGGGATTAAATGAGGGGCATGCAATGAAACATTTCTTAACAGTCTTTAGTCAATTTGGCCATGCTTTTCTCTCTCTCTCTCTCTCTCTCTCTCTCTCTCTCTCTCTCTCTCTCTCACTCACACTCACTCACTCACTCACTCACTCACTCACTGTTAACATAGTCTTCAGTCTGATTGACCATGCTCTCTCTCTCTCTCTCTCTCTCTCTCTCTCTCTCTCTCTCTCTCTCTCTCTCTCTCTCTCTCTCTCTCTCTCTCTCTCTCTCTCTTCACTATCACTCAAGCACACACACACACACACACACACACACACACACACACACACACACACACACACACACCACACACACACACACACACACACACACACACACACACACACCACACACACACCACACACACACACACACACACACACACACACACACACACACACACAGTAGGGCTTTAGTGGATGATTTGGTTCAATAGGCCTATTAATTGATATAATATATGTTTTTAATATATTTTATTTCATAATAAATATAATCAGCCACATGAAATTACATTAAAATCAATATCAGGCTATAAAACAAACATAGTGGCCTTTTGATTCAGCTTGGTGCAGACATGAAAATGGAATGCGCCCATTCAGATGACGTCACAAGCTGAAAGAATGCGGCCCATCACCGGCGGACAGCTCGGAACTCTTTATATGTCCATGCCATGAACTCATAGGCATCGCTTCCATGCTTCATGGGAGCTGCTCGTGAAAAAAAAAACGTTCCTAACTGTCACGGGAGGTGTAAGCGGGCAACTCTGGAGACGTAATCCCTGCTCTTAAATAAACATGTTTTAAAAAAATTAGAGAACACAATTTAGCAGTTACATTAAGCTTTTACAGCAAAGAATAAAATAAAAATAAAAAACGAAAGTATTCAAAACGCTTCCTGTTTCCGGTGTAATGCTTTTGATTTGATTTAATTTATTTGCACAATAAAAAAACTAAAAAGATATAGACAATAGAAAATAAGATACAACGTAAAAGGTAAAAGGTAACAAAGTGTGCAGGTGAGAAAAAAAATAGGTGTCAAGGATATCCCTCAAAGGTAATTTCATGTAAAATAATGAATACAATAAAAAGTAATTTAATCCACAAGATTATGCAGAGGTTAAAAAGCAAGCAAAGTGATCTCTCCTGCTATTTTAACTGTAAAGTCCGCAATATCGAGTGATCAGAATCATCAGATCGCTCTAAATGACATATCAAGAAAGCTAAATTCATTACATATGGTGAAACCGGAAGTGTCAAACTGATTTTACTTTGTAATTTATCGCTTCACTTCCTGTGTGACCGTGGAGGATGACTGAGCTCTGCTCTCTTGATTGGCTTTCCTCGTGACAACGAAAATATAAAACGTTCATAACTGTCACGGGAGCTGTAAACAGGCGACTCTGTAGACGTCATCCCTCCTCTGTAATAAACATGTGTTTTTTAAATGAGAGAACAACAAATTAAGCATTTACAGCAAAGAAATAATAATAATTCAAACGCTTCCTGTTTCCGGTTTGAGGCAGCGCCAGGAGCGTCATAGCAACAGCATAGCAACCAGTATAACGACCTGAAAGAAATGTTGTATTTCTACATTTTCTTGGCGATGTCCAGAATAATATTCGTGATAACCATCAAACTACATCGTATACATTCACTGAGTGAAGATTGTGAGAGTAAGACACACATTTCTCACTAACAATGTTATCAAAAACCCATTTAAAAGCTTATACATCTTAAAAATGTGCAGAATAAAAGCTGGGGCAATGGCGGTCACAGCTTGGGTTTCGTTTCGGCCGGGAGGATTTGAAAGTCACGTGACATGTACGCTGGCCATTAGAAATGAATAGGGGGAACAAATGTAGGTAATTCACAATTTCAAGGCCTGTATTGTGAAATCTCTACATTTTGCGCTGTGGACCAATGTACCTATTTTACATTTCACTGTGAGACTGGGTTGCCTGTTCACTCATGATGGCATGTCCATTGTCCACCCACACTATGCCATTGTTAAGGTTGCTGACAACAATGACATTCATCGGCCTGATCACCGACAGCAACTAGAAGGTCTACAAATAGGGACATATATAGGACCATCTCAATGTCAGCCAAACTAAGGAGGTGATTGTGGACTACAGGAAGCAACCGGGAGAAGAACACACACCAATCACCATCAACAGGCCTAGTATAGATAGAGTCAGCAGCTTCAGGTTCCGCAGGGTTAACATCAGTCAGTGCGTTTACCTGCAGACTCGTAATCAAGTTAATAAACAAATAAGACTTCAACAGGTCTTGTAAAATGCATGTCAACACCTTTATCCGTTCTACTTCGCACACAAATTGGCACATTAACGGACAAGCGAAGTCGGATAAGAATACCTAGATAACTCGTTCATAGTCGGCATTCTATCTGCATGTATACATGCTTACTCGGAATCCCTGCCGGGTGATTTCACAAGGAAATGGAAGGAGACGACGTAATAAATAGTAGGGTTGTTGCCGGAAGGGAACCAGACGTGGCTCTATAACCACTTGTTGAAATTGCTACAGCGCCACCTAGCATAGCGGAGTCAGCTATGCTCCGACCATTTATCGAATATTTGAAAGGCCATGTATACTCAGACAAGTGACGCGGTCCGTTCGAGTGGAACGTTCGGTATATGTCTTAATCCAATCTAGTTGTCCCATGGAAACACACTGAGTGAGAACCTGAACTGGTCTCACCACTCACATATCATAGAGCAGCAAGACAGTGGTTGTTCTTTCTCTGCAGGCTGAGAAGGTTCAAGATTGACTCCAGGATACTATGCAACATCTACAGGTGTACCATTGAGAGTATCCTGCATCACCGCCTGGCACCCCCATTACAACTGTCTTGTGTCCCAGGGAAACTGAAAAAGACCCCACACAACTCCAGTGTTTACAGAACACACATACGGGTTGCATATATACATTGACACATACATGCACATACACTCCAACACTCCAACACTTAGACACATACTGATAAGTTGCCACACATAGCTCTTTACCTCCGCCAAGCTATTCATTTCACAAATTCCATAACCTCTTAGAATTTTTTCATGTGAAGCAGATTGCCGTCTGGCCTCAGATTCATTATGGTGATTGAATTCCCTTCAATAGAAAACTTTTTAGCAAGAGTGAAAAAGAGAGGGAAAGAGTAAGAAACTGAATGAGACAGACAGACAGACAGACATAGAGGGAGAATACCACAACAGTATCATACAGAGTAAGCATGGGTAAAAAATTGACTGGGTAGAAACAAAAATGCTGTATTCCCTCCCCTCAACCCGGTGTTTCCATCTTCATTTTTACTCATTTACTTAATGACTGTCCTTTTGGTTATTTTTGAAGATCAAATGAGAATTTACATTTATTTTTCATACAATACAATATTTTAATGCCATGTGTTCATTGGAAGAAGTTGTTTCACAATACAGGGTCTCATATAAGTCCTTGTAGGGATTCCACCTCTCTATATTGGCAGACAAAAATTATTCCTTCTTAGCTTGACAAAAAAAAGGGACACAAGCCAGACTGTTTGTTCTGTGCCAAAAAAACGCATTCAAGATCAGCCTGGGAGTTTGAGCCAAATTACGTAGTTATCTTTGTCCAAGTCCGCAAATGTCCACATATTGCATCAAGGATCTCATAAATATACTCTGTTTAAAACTGTCACTCATTAGCAAGCATTGAGATGTCAGTGTGTAATGCATCCGTTCGACCAGAGATGACAACACGGCTTGGGCATATACCCAAAGAGGATGCAAGCTGGAACAGAATGCATAGAAGGGTATTGAAGCAAAACATATTTTTATTCAAAAAGTCAAAATAAAAAACAAGATTTAAAACGCTCAAAAACAAGTTAATTGAGGAATACCTGGAATACTAGATGATAAAATAAATGTATTGATAACACTTTTGACCCATGTTGTGTATCAAAGACTTACGATAGACTTGGAGACATATGAGAATATCCTCCTTTAAAAATGTGGTCTTGTTTATAACGGCTTACACACATAATTAGTATACATATGTAATTTAGCTTTTTCTGTGACTCTGTCTCTATCTGTCTATGTCTCTCTCTTCATCCCTCCCTCTTTCTCTCTCTCTCTCTCTCTCTCTCTCTCTCTCTCTCTCTCTCTTTCCTTTTTTTACACCGGTAGCACCTGGACCTGCACTATTCATCATGCGGATGACTCGGAACATGAATTAGTTTTCTTTTTTTTACGATGGAAGATGAGAGGGCCAGATGGCATAAAATTAAAAAAAAAGGCTGAAAATAAAAAAAGAGGGAAAGAAGAAATGCATGGATGGAGGGAGGAAGGAAAGGAGTTGAGGAACGAGGGGTGGTGGAGGAGAAGACGACATAATTAAGTATTTTTTGAATATCTTTTTTTCTTGGCCACTGTATCTTCACTTTAGTTCTTTAGCCCTATGTCTTCCATGTTATCGTAGAGGGCACATGGTTGTGTTGGATTAAGGTCTTGGGGTATTTTTCCATACGCCACCACACTCTTGCGCTAGAGCTTTTCACATGACCTCCATTGTCGTTTCTTTATACTTCAAACAAGAACATTGTCAAACTCTAATTAGTCTGTATAATTGAGGGCGGATGAAGAAGCTTGCCAATCAGAAGCTGCTGGTCTCTTGCAAGGTGGAGTGGTTTTGTTCCGCTGGCTGTCTTTTTCACGGTGGCCTGGCCTCTCTTTATTTCTCTCTCTCTCTCTCTCTCTCTCTCCTCCTGTCTCTTCCCCTGCTCTCTCTCTCTTTGCTTTGTGTCTATCCTTTTATTTGATCAAAAACATAGAAAAAGGCTCTATACTGGAGAGGGCCAGGAGGTGAGGGTTGCGTTATTAGAGCCTCAATTGTGGCCAATTACGTGTGTGTGTGTGTGTGTGTTGTGTGTGTGGTGTGTGTGTGTGTGGTGTGTGTGTGTGTGTGTGTGTGTTTGTGGTGTGTTGTGTGGGCACGTGTATGTGTGTGTGCTCAGGACCTGCTCTATGGAGCTCATCTGTGGGGAGAGCACCAGCAGGCCTAGCCACTTCTTTAAGACCCACAAATGACTCTACGCTCTCTGCATCCGCTGTTTGTTAGTTTGCTCATTGCCCCTAAATGTATTCAACTGGATTAAAAAAAAATTCTTTCTTTCTTTACCCTGTATTATCGAGACGATCACACGCGGCAAATTATACGCCGCGAAAACACATGCTGCCATCGTGGAGTAATGAAGATATGCTCAGTGTGAGGCAGAGCTTTTCTCTCCGGATGCACAGATATGGTGGAAAGTATGATGACAAGTAGGAACGAAAAAGCCTTTAAATGTCTGCAAGCTTCTACTTCTTTTAAACATATGTTTTATAGAAACTGTTCTCATGGTGTTGTGTCCACAAAAACAACCTTTATATCTTCTCATAGTGCTACTGCTGAATCTCTTCTTTTCAGACTCATTCTGAAACACTCCGTTTTAGAGCCTGTCTCTATAAGCCCCGCCTTCTAAAAAAAGCCCAGAATCTAACTAACTGCCAGTCAGGAAGTGGGAGTTGATGAAATAAAGAGAGAGGTTGCGTTCCAAATTGCATACTCTTTCTTTTTTCTATTCTACATACTACATCTGACGATAAAAATAATCTAGTTAGGATGCAGTATGCAACTATTGGGACATACTTTACTCTCTTATTTCATCATAACATTGCGCCTCAATCTTGCCTCTTGCTTTTATATCCGTCGCATCCCCGTTTGTTTTCATATGGAGGCTTCGTCGATGTGACGTCACGTCACGTGCGCACTGGATTGTGGGTCAGAATCGCCCAAATAGGATGCAGTTTTCGACGCTAACAATCTTGGCCGCATGAAGTAGGACATCCGGGTACTTCTAACCATCCTAAATCTGGCCACAAGAATCGGGACATCCTAAATCTTTTTTCTACATACTATATAGTAGAAAGTATGCGATTAGGAACGCAACCCAAGTCTCTTGTCACACCTGGGACCAATGTTAAAACATGCAAACATGCATTTTGCATAATATGGCACCTGTTAATGGACACATCATGCAATCATCAGGCACATGTCCATCTGTGAGAAGATCCACAAGATATATGATAAGGAAAAAAAGTATAATCACCTAAATAAATAATAATAATTACATACAGTATACTGTATTTATAATAAATAGTCATTAATACAACTTAAATAATAACATTTAAAAACAAAACAACAGCCCCCAACTCATTACCCATCTTGAGACTAACTTGGTTAAACCAGTAAGACTGAATCAGACTTAAATCAGTTGGAAAATAAGAACATCTTAACCCAGCCTCTCATCTTCAGTAATGATGAACCCTGAGAAACATACACAGAAAAGCTTTGGTTTGGTTTTTGAGAGTCGGGTTTCAAGCTCCAGAAAAAGCTAGAAAAGTAAAGGGGGGACAATACTGTTCCTGAGGAGTGATATATACAGCCTGTAAAAACAGTTGTATAATGCCTTCTGTGGCTCTACAGGGAGCTTTTAGAAAACTCTTGGAAAAGAACCTCTCTCTAATCTCAATTTGGACACGAGACTTGGAAATTAACGGAATGCCAGCGTTACATATTTGATTTGTGGAGCTTTGAAAGACATTTATGAGGCAGGAGGGGATTATCTTGGCCGCTGCAGCTTTTGATTTTGATCATTCTTTTAAATATCTGTCTCTTTGGAGTCCCCCCATCTTTATGGAAGTGCCAAAATCACAGGGGGTTCACCTTCAAGATTTACTCTAAATGTAACATACTTTTTTGTTAAAACACTCAAGCTAGATTGAGAAATTCACAAAGTAGATACCGCTTGAAAATACTACTCTGTATCTCACAAACGACATCGGAAAGACACTTTGTACCTCATTCATTTCTATCAAAGTGTGTGTCAAGGCTGTGCACTTTAACATATTAACAATCCGTGATAAACGCTCATAAAATAAAACAATATTAAATCCCACTTATTAGAGATTTAACTGCACTGTTTTAAATTGGACGGTTAGGTATAACTCCACACGGAGATGCATTGAGAAGAGTGGAGGTATGAAGGACTGACCAGCACATACAGCTGTCAACCATCGTAGCTGCAGAGATTATCCACTACACTACACAATATGTCATCCACCGGCTTAAACACACACAGAGACACTCACACGCACACACAAGCATGCACGCACGCACGCACGACACACACACACACACACACACACACACACACACACACACACACACACACACACACACACACACACACACACACACACACACACACACACACACACACACACACACACACACACACACACACACACACACACACACACACACTCAAAAGGCATTTCGCACATGTGATGTCGAGCCACTACTGTCATGCTATCAATCATGGTTACGAGGCCAGCGCTTCCCCACCACGTTAACTTGGTGACCTCTGGACCCAATCTCACTCTATGATTCACTTACAGTCTGCTGTCACCGGCCTGTCATTCAAGCGCATCCTGACGAGAAACAAACCGGGGCCTTCTAGTCTTTTTTATATTTTATTTTTGGACCAAATGCAAATAAAGCAACAAGCTCAGGGAATCAAGAAAGTGAGGATGAAAACATCAAGGAAATGACTGCGGGGAGGTTGAGTGTTCGTTTGCTGTTGGCACACCAAAGGGGGTTAAGACAGGGGTTTGGCTGGCAGAGACATGCCCAACAGAGACACAAAAGGCGCTAAATCTAAAAAGTTTTTTTTCCAGGCATTGTTTAGAATCCCTAACAAGGGAGGGTGGGGGGACTGTGGAACAACATCATTTAGATCCCCCTCCTTCCCATCTTCTGTTTTCCTCTTTCCATGTACCCAAGCACATAAATAGCTATCTTAACAACTTGATGCTATTTTGAATAGGGAGGCTGCGTCTCCCTGTGGATTTCCATGAGTGAGGCAATTTGCCGGCGAACAGGTGCATTTTTAATGCTTTCATACAATTAAAACAGAATCTACCTTCCCCGGCTTTTTCAGAGGCGCCCTCCTTTCATACTCAGGTTGAATTGATTTAGTTTGTCTAATTAAACTCAGAATAAGATGTTAATTACCTAACAAGGTCACCTCTCTCTCTCTCTCTCTCTCTCTCTCTCTCTCTCTCTTCTCTCTTTCTACCACCAAATTTTAACGTTGGTATCCTTTTTTTTCTAGACAGTACTTTCTTCAAGGATTGAAAGGGAAAGCGGAAGAATGGTGTTAATTGGCTCATATGCAGTGTCCCATTTTAAATTTGAACGTCTCCCCCCCCCCCACCACCCCACCACCAGAACTTTCCTTTTCCCGGGTCCCTTTTTAAGCTTTGAGAAATGGGGATTCATTGTGCCATTGTTCCGTCCTCTCTTGTCCTCCACTCAGAAATGATGCGTCAACTCATCACAATATGACCATTGTCTCTACATTTACCAAGTTTCCCCATATACACAGTGTGGAGGGAGAGAGGAGGACTGATGGAGGGACAATGCTTTGTGTTAAGAAGGGAGCATGGATCAGAGATGGGCTGCCAAGTGTTTTTTCCCCTCACCTATATTTCACCCTGTAGCACTAAGCAGTTTTTGCATAAACCGCCATAAGACTGTTGTTTACTCAGAGCAGGTAGGCTGGTAAAAGACAAGTTTTAGAACAAAATCTGATTTTTTTTACATACACAAATACACATTTCCCTATTAGGCTTGTGAATTGTCAAAGTTGTGTTCAGTTTAACACACTCTGAAGTTGTAAAAACATATAGCAGCCATTTAATTAAGACTGACTTTTTAAAACAGGATGTCAGAATTCACTAAATCAATGGGATCCTGCCTTCAAGTTTGATACAGATGGGTTACAACTCCGGAGGGAAAGCACACGTGTGCTCCCACACAGTCAGTAAATTAAGGGACATACCTTGTAATGCTAAAGAAAAATGTAGTCAAGTGTTATACTTTATGGAATGTAACTGATTTGATTTGATTTACTAACTTTTAATGTACAGTACGTACAAGTAAATTCTCTGTTTCTAGCTCAGTGTGCTAGCTTTGCGGGGGGGGGGGGGGGGGGGGGAAGAACTCAGCAGAGAAGGGTTAGGTTGAGGAGGAGAGGAGGAGCGCGAGGTAAATTAAGTGTATAATGTGAGCTTGATATGAAGTGATTGAGTGTGGTGACCTGCTGTCAGGAATCGGCCTGCTCTTTGACAAACCTTCTTTCTTACAGACACTCAGTCAAACCTCTCTCCTCATTGTCCTCCTACATAGATTCCTTCACACCCACCCACCCACACACACACACACACACACAACAACACACACACACACACACACACACACACACACACACACACACACACACACCACACACACACACACACACACACACACACACACACACCACCCACACACACACCACACACACAACACCACACACACACACACACACACACACACACACACACACACACAACACACACACAACACACAACAACCACTAGTAGCTTATAATAAAAAAACAGCCTTTATTTTTAATGTCCCAGTTATATTTTTAAAAAGACAACGCCACATTAGTTTTAAGATTTTGCTGTGTACGTTAGGTCAACACTTGATAAATTAAGCGTGATGTATTGTACAAGTACAAAACTAATGCCTACACTTTTGGTCTTATAGAAATGCTGTTTTCATTTGCTTATTAATTGCATTTACGGTTTTGCAGGCGGCAAGCCACTGATTTTTTTCACATTTAAAGTTAGGTTAACTCATTTTAGCATTGGCCTCACTTCCTTTAATGTTTTTCAAAAAGTTAATATTCACATGTCCAAATTTCCTCTCGTTTTAGCACACCGCTTTTATATCACGATTGCCTTGCTCTCAGCAATGGATTTAAGTCTCATATCATGATACTGTTGTTGTAACTGTTCTGTGAGAACATTAGTGTGCTGTGACAAGTGATTTCTGGGAAATGCAGTGCAGGGGAAGCTTAGCAGCGACTGCCACACATACCACAAATGAATAACAAAATAAAAGCATCTTATGGAGTTCTGGTTCTTTTGCATTCTCTTTTCTACACGGCATTGCATAGCACTTCTCTTTATGTCCCCTCTCTCTCTGTTACACCACTGTTCCATCCAATCCCGTTTTGCCTCAGTGTGTACTTGAGAGTGTGTGTGTGTGCGCGTATGTGTTGTGTGTGTGTGTGTGTGTGTGTGTGTGTGCCTTTGTGTGCGCCGTGTGTCTCACATGCACCCTCCCCTTTGCCAACGATGAGACGAACAGAATGACAATCACCTAAAACACAATTAATGCTGTTAATCTGATTATTTTTTACTGGATAAAGCACTCCTGTGACATTGAAAGATGTTTAGAAATAGCCATGCATGCCCTTGTTACAACATAGATAAAAAAAAACATAATCATAGACAGAAGCGGTGCTTGGTGTTTTGTCCTCCCAACGGAGCCTCCAAGGCAGCTGCATTGGGAGGACACCGGTTAGGGTTAGGGTTAGGGTTAGGGTTAGGGTTATGGAACAAACTTCCAGAAAACTTGAGGTCTGCTGCAACTCTCAGCTTCTTTTAAATCAAGTCTGAAGACTTTTTCTGTTTCCATTTTAACCTGCAATTTTTATTTAATTTAAATGTTCTATTTATATTATTTAGCTTTTAAATGTTTTATTTCTATTAATTCGCTTTTCTAATGTGTATTATGTATTATAATCTTGCCCATATAAAGCACTTTGAATGGCCTTGTGTCTGAATTGTGCTATATAAATAAACTTGCCTTGCCTATGGTTAGGGTTAGAGTTAGTGCCTCCCAGGCAGCTCCTTGCAGCGCTGCCTCCAAGGCTCCGTTGGGAGGACAACACACCATCTAGCGGGAGAAGCCTTGTAGGTTCAACAGCCTTGTTATATCCAGGGTGTACCCCTAACTTCCCCTGCCAGATTAGAGAGCCGTCACAGGCTTCCTGGTTTCCATCCAGTATGTACTTGACTGTAAAATGACATAACGACATAACAGCATAACAACATAGACTGCAACATAATCCGGTATGTTAACAAGTCCCAACACCCACACAGGAGCATTTAGTGATGTTGTTAAGTTTATTTCTTAGTTTTTCCTATCATCAGAGGCAGGCTAACACTTGCCTTGACTTCCAGTGTTTGAGCTAAGCTAACCTGGATGAGCGACCTTTGCCCATTTATTTATTCATCACAAATGCACACAGACTTACAGTAACGGTCTCTGTCTCCTTTTCTTGAGCCGGAAAGTGAAGCAAAAAGCGAAAAGTTAAAAATGTTGGACTGTTCCTTTAAGGGGTAACTGACCTGAGTTTCACTCTAACATACAGGCATGACATTTATATTGACCTTCACATTCAAATAAGTCTCTGCAAGAAATGATGAGCATTTCTTTATAAACTGAAAGTGAAAAAAAAAAACTTCTAAAAAAAGATACATGTACTGGTTTGTGTGTTGTGTGTGTTGTGTGTGTGTGTGTGTGTTGTGTGTGTGTGGAGGTCAAATGACAGGCGTCATCTCACTTCCGCCATGCTGCAGGAAGGTCCACACTGTTTTGCTGCTGTCACTCCTGTATTCTATGTATATTTAAACCCTTTTCCTTCTATCTATTACTGTATCTTTCCTATTTTTCCTCTCCTTGCTATCGTTCCTCTGTGTTCTCTGCTTTTCTCTGCCCTCACCCCCTCCCTCCAGCCCCCCCCTTTCCCCCTTTTGTATTTATTGCTGTATTTATTTCTGCTGAAAAGCCAGTCTAGTTCATTTGCTAGTCGGCCGGGCAGAGCAGGGCTCCTATTCTTAGGCTTTTTATTAACATCATGGACTGCACAACAACAGCTACAGAATCTATTATTCATTAAGTGTAACCAATATAAAATTTAAAACAGTCTGGGCTTTTTTTTGTGTTGAATTATGTAAGGTCAGCATAATTTTCTGCCTATTACTAATATCTATACCATCTTTCCCTTAGTCAGCTCTATTTAAATATGCAATCATTTACAGCTTTTGACTATATGTGTGTGCACACCCAATTTTCAATATTCCTCTAGTAGACTTTTTATGCTGACATCAATGGCAAGCTATTAAAGACAGTATTTCATTATTGGTTCCTCTTCCCCAGTGGTTATTTACAATCCCATATATACTAAGCACTGATATTAAAGGAGACCGTTTTAATGAGGTGCTATCTGCCATGGCAATATGTCTTTCTCCGAATGAGATTGTGTTTAAAGATTTTATCAAGAAATGGCTGTTCGGCAGGGTTATGTTTTGTCCATGAAATATGCATTTCATATCTCTTTCATTTCATTAACATAATTTAATTTGTGCTTTGCATTCTGTGCATAATACATATTTGATTTACAAAACAAATATTTCCATTAGAAAATGAATTTCATGCACGCAAAAAGGCAGAACTGAAAGATGTATTGTAAGGAAATAAGAAAAAAGGAATTGTATTATCTTTGACTCAGGGAAAAAAAAATCCTTTGGCAAGGAGAAATACACTCAATAGATTTCTTATATGAGTGTGTGTGTGTGTGTGTTGTGCGTGTGTGTGTGTGTACGCGCTCCTATCATTGCCTGTTTGTGTAGATAGTATGTAAATGTGCATTATAGAAGCAATGACAGCTGAGGGTATATTGCATAAAGTTTAGAGCAATATAACTCAGATTGATTTACATGGCTTTGCATGGGGGGGTTTCTGCCTGATGTTAAGTGCAATGGTGCACTTAACATCATGCAAGCAGAAAAAAAAGGCACACACAACCATTTCTGAATCTTGATTTTGTGTCACTACTTTTTAAGAGTGAGACCAGCCATATGAGAGCACTGCTGGTACGGATAATATATTGTGTCCATGCTGTGTAAGCAGCCGTACATCAAAAGGCTTTCACTTTTTGTCTCCAAGGTGTGTGGCTCCTACGCACGCAAAGCCGTGCCTCTCTCTCTTAAGTGGCCATCTTTTATTCCTCTACTTAAGAGATGTTTAGCTATTTCTCCTTTTCCTTTAGCCACCGCTGGGGAAAGCCCTTTGGTATGATGAATTATGAAGTCTCCCCCCCCCCTCTCTTTCGTATCCCATTCCCTTTTTTTCCCATGGAAGCGCTGCTATAGTTTTAATTAAAGCACTTCACCTTGCTTGTTTAAAGGCTATCATGGGCCCTATGATAACTTTGAGAGAGTGTGAGCGAGAGGGAGATGGAGCACACAGGGGCTTCTGGATAACACAAAAGCATTTAAAGAACTGGCCCTGGCGTGTTCATATTAATTTGGCTTATCTCCTAGAAAAAAAAGAAAAAAAAAGAATCCAGGTAGAAGTGAGACAGATCCGGGGGATTTAATAATAAGCTCAATATGTTAAAGGCAGTGTCAAAACACTCTTTTTCCCACTCCGTAACTTCTCTCCGTCTGGTAGGGGTGGTGGTGGGGGGGGGGTAAGAGTAAGATCAGTGTTTCAGGGGTAACTAGTATTAGCAGGGATTTCAGGCTTGTTTGACACGCTGCGTTGAAGCAATGGCTTAAGATAGACAGCGGCAGGTATATGGAGGTGGTACAGTGCTCGGCAGGGGGAGAATGAGAGTGAGTGAGACAGGGGGAGAGATTGGGGAGGCTAATACCTGGGCTTCACTGCGCTTTGTCGCCCCACTGATAGGGCTATGCTCAGAGGATGTTACCGCTTTCCAAACCTAATCTCTCTCCTCTATCCCCTCATCTCTCTCGCTCTCTATCATTGACTTAAGCCTAGTTTTACCTGAGCTCTTCGTTCGGTTCGGTTCGGTTCGGTTCGGTTCGGTGCGGCTCGGCAAGCATTTATTTGCCTTTCCACTGTCAAAAGTTGGAAAGGGGAGCCAAATATTTGCACATATTTTCAATGCCCTTTCGTTTGGGGTACCAAGCCGTCCCAAAGGGTCCCAAAAGAGGTTGGAGCTACACACACTGCAGTGCGTTGATTGGTCGACAGAATCATTCTCGAGTGTAGTCACCTCGGCAAAGTGAAGAGTCTGGTGTTGTAGGGAAAAAATGTCAGCGCGCAGCTAGTTGGTCATTGTTTGGCGTTTTTCCACTCCATTCAATGAATCACTGGGTCCCACTGCTATGATGTCACCATAGTAGTGGTAGTATGTACAGTCTCCTCCATAAGTATCGGAACAGTCAGGCCAATTCCCTTATTTTTGCTGTAGACTGGAAATATTTGGGTTTGACACCAAAAGATGAATATGAGACAATAGCTCAAAATTTCAGCTTTCATTTCCAGGTATTCACATCTGGATCCGATATACAACTGAGAAGATGTCATTATTTGTAAAGGAACACAACATTTTTAGGCGAGCAGAAGTATTGGAACAGATAGACTTTAAATAAATTAAAGTGAATAAAACGGACTATTTTGTCGCAAAACGTTTGCTTGCAATAACCGCATCAAGCCTGTGACCCATTGACATCACCAAACTTTTGCATTCTTCTTTTGTGATGCTTTTACAGGCTTTAACCGCAGCCTCATTCAGTTGCTGTTTGTGTTAGGGGGTTACTCTCCTAAGTCTCCTCTTTAGCAGGTAAAATGCATGCTCTATAGCGTTTAAGTTTGGAGATTGACTTGGCCAGTCTAAAACCTTCCACTTCTTGCCCCTGATTAACTCCTTTGTTGTGTCTGGGGTCATTATCTTGCTGCATGATGAAGGATCTTCCAATCAGTTTGGTTGCATCTTTCCTTAAATTGTCAGACAAAATGTTTCTGTAAACTTCTGAGTTCATTTAGCTGTTGCCATCATGTGTTACATCATCAATGAAGAATAATGAGCCAGTCCCAGAAGAAGCCATGCAAGCCCAAGCCATGACATTGCCTCCACCGTGTTTCACAGATGAGCCTGTATGTTTGGGATCATGAGTAGATCCTTTCTTTCTCCAAACTTTAGCCTTTCCATCACTTTGGTAAAGGTTCATCTTGACAACAACACAGTAACACATGATGGCAACAGCAAAATGAACTTAGTCTACAGAAACATTCGGTCTGACAATGTAAAGAAAGATGCAACCAAACTGATTGGAAGATGCTCCATCATGCAGCAAGATAAGGATCCAAAAAAAACTGCAAAAACAACAAAGGAGTTTATCAGGGGCAAGAAATGGAAGGTTTTAGACTGGCCAAGTCAATCTCCAGACTTAAACGCTATAGAGCATGCATTTTACCTGCTAAAGAGGAGACCGAAGGGAGTAACCCCCAAAACAAACAGCAACTGAATGAGGCTGCGGTGAAAGCCTGGAAAAGCACCACAAAAGAAGAATGCAAACGTTTTGTGATGTCAATGGGTCACAGGCGTGATGCAGTTATTGCAAGCAAAGTATTTGCGACAAAATATTACGGTTTATTCACTTTAATTTATTTAAAGTCTATCTGTTCCAATACTTTTGCTTGCCTAAAAATGTTGTGTTCTTTTTCAAAAAATTATATCTTCTCAGTTGTGTATCAGATCCAGATGTGAATACCTGGAAATGAAAGCTGAAATGTTGAGCTATTGTCTCATATTAATCTTTTGGTGTCAAACCCAAATGTTTCCAGTCTACAGCAAAAATAAAGGAATTGGCCTCACTGTTCCGATACTTATGGAGGGGACTGTATATACTCTGACCGCGGCTATAGTCGTCTGGCATAAACCCCGCCTGCCAAGTAAGGGTGCTGTCAGCAGTCAGCCAGATCTATGGGGTTACCATGCCCTGCCGAACCGTGCTGTGCCGAACTGAACTGAACTGTGCTGCTCAGTGGAAACTAGGCATTACTTTCCTCCTCTGCTTTAAAGCTGCTCTCTCTGATTGTCTCTCCTTTTCTCTCTCTCTCTCTCTGTCTCATTTTTTAAACACACCTGCCCACCCATGTCTCCCCTCTGAGGTGTGTGTGCGTGCCCGGTTAGCACGAGTTAAGCGTTTGTATAAATCTGTGACAGGTGCATGCAGGTTGACAGCAGGGTGGGAATAGATTGTGTGTGTGTGTGTGTGTGTGTGTGTGTGTGTGGAAGGCTACAGGAGTTAAGGGAGGTGATAGCATCACGGTGTCCCTGTCTCCCCCACTCTTTTTAAGGCGATGGGTGAGTGTCTGAGGATGACTTTTTAGCATAAGCCTCTTCTGAACTGTAGTTTTAGTACTTAACACCCCACTCTTCAAACCAAATCCCGAATGAGAAGGCTTGAGACTGGAGTTTAAAAAGAGAGCGAGAGAGACAGAGAAAAAGGGCTCCTGATATCATAATGTGTCTAACTTTGCAGACAGTATATACTCAGTGTAATAGCACGGGAGGCTATAGTACTTATTAAGCATGCACACCGGGTGCGTTGCGCACAGAGCCTGTTATTGTATTGATTTTACCGATATAGAGTGAAACCTCATTTGTTTCAGTGCACAGTGCAAATATGTTTTATTCTTGTTTTGCCTCATATAAATCATGCGACATGCATTTTTTTCTCCCCCTGCCGTTCAGTTTTCTTGATAAGGACAGATGTTTGTTTCTTGATGTTTGTCAGGGCTGGAAGAGATCTCAGCCTTTCCATTTTGCAGCAGTCAACGCCTCTTGACTTCAACTTACTGTATCAGATACTATTGTTCACCGCCAACACATAATATATATATCTTTATATATACAGTATATATTATATCAAATAAGGAGGACTTTTCTTATTGTGATCCTTGATTCAGTTAAGAGTATACTTTAGTCAACCATCAGGGGCCAATTCAAGGTGGTTTGAAAATCAAAAAGACCACACCGAAATACCCTTCATACATTTGAAAGACAAGACATACAGTATGAACACAATAGTAAGATCATGAAATCGAGTGCATACAGTAAATATTAGTCTTCATGTTGTACGACTTTTTGCATTTTACCTTTATTTCTCACATACTGTAAGTAAACGTCTTCCCCGGCCCTCTTAGTCCCTAGTTCTTGAGATCCAGGACTCATGCAGGATTAATATAAGTGAATATATCTAGGTCTTCACTTGCACTTCCAGCTTTAATAATGTGGTGCATAGTATCATTCTAGATGTAAAAATGTGTTTTTTGAGAGTTACTTTAAATGTTCAGTTGCACGGAGTTGCCACGGTAATTGCAAACAATTTTCGGGTTTATTTTGGAGAAGAGAATACAAGATACAATACAGGAGAATAAGACTTATTTGACTCCTAACCATTGTAAATGAATGTCATCCAGGCGACAACAGCTTCCCTCCAAAATGTACTCTACAAAACTATCTAGTAGTACTTATTAAAAGTGCTACAGACCCAGAGTCTAAATATCTGACTACTGCACTTGTGCATAAGAAATTAAGTTTTCCCAGTTAAAGGGATAGTTCAGTATTTTTGAAGTGGGATTGTATGTGGTACATAGTTAGTCAATTACCTTATGTCATTTTAAAACGTTTCGGGGGAGATGTTGCTGCCTGTAGCAGAAGTCAGCTTGTACTGTTGCAGAGGGGGCCAGCAGAAAAACTGTTCTACGCCACATATATAGATGCTCCCCCCAAACTCCTTAAAATGACAGCGTTGATCACAGTCTCCAAAATGTAACAGACTAACTATAGTACCTCATACAACCCCACTTCAAAAAGACTGAACTATCCCTCTAAAGTTTGTTTCTGATGGAGTGGTTCCTTAGGATCTAAGTACAGAGGGTATGGTATAAGCCCACAGAGGAAAATTGCCTTTTGTGATATTGGGGCTGTATAAATAAAACTGATTTGATTTGATTTGAATAGCAGTATGGACTTTACAGTACGTGCTAAAAAATAACCAGTCACAGATAAGCTTTGTGTGTCCTGGGATATTGTAGTGTTCTCTACAGACAGACACCATAGGCCCGCCAGCTAAACAGGCCAGATGTGGAAGAAGTACCTCCTCAGGAAAAAACAACACATGACAAACATATCCCCCTTCCTCAAACAAACACGTCCCTGTCTCCACATTATCACCTTAGCCTGAACAAAATGCCTCTCTTTTTCCTCCTCTTGTTCCAGGGAGGGCAGGTATATACCTTCGCTTGTTTGTTAACATCAACACCAAAGAGAGAGGGAGAGAGAGAGAGAGGGGGGAAAAAATCAATCTAATACTGCAGAACTATCAGATCATATGAAATTATGGATTCTTTGGGTCTGAGCATTCAAGCCCTTGTCTGCCGAGCTGTGCAAATCAATTCAAACAGACACAAAGAGCAAACACACGGGCGAACACCACAATAGGAAATTGAAGCAAAGCCGAGCCTCCCCCTTTAAAAAAAAAATATGCCGCTACATATTTGTTTTGTGGATTACCATTCTGAAATGAAATTTGAACAGTTACTTAAAATAATATGCAAAAGATATTTCTTGCATGTTTTTTTTTTGCCGTATTATTCCTCTCCCTCTATCCCTCCTGTCTTCTTGTTTGTTGGAGAGGGGAGGGGGGAGCGATGGTACAGGCCACAATGTAAACACACACACAGAGCTGCTATGATGCTGATTATGTTTCCAAAACATATTTTCGGGCCTTATCCCCATTGCAGGGAGTATACTATCTATCCTTTATGTGTTTCCATATTGTACCGCTGGCTCTGAAACATTTATGACTGTATCAGAGAAGCATTGAAGGGCTCTGTTTTAGGATTTCCAAGGAGGGAAAGAGGTGTCATGTTAGGTTACCTGAAATGGCCTGTTAAAGGAACCAGCGTTCTATCATTATAAAATAACTATTATAATATAATGAATGAGGTTTTTACTTCCCTCAGTCTTCCCTTAGTCTTCCCTTGGCCCAGCTGTCCTGTTAATCCTAGCCCTTACTGTGATGTCACAGTAAGGAAACTGTAGGGTTAGACAGTGAGACCATAAAACACTCTTTCTGCCTTTTCTCAGGCTAAGATTTTTTTTGCACATTTATACTAAATAGGATCTCCGAGTTCAATACACCTTCATATTCCAACCGGTGAAGTAGGCCTTTAAGCTGAGACACTAATATGTTGTACAAATGAAATAAAGATCTTTTTTTTAAGAGATGCAACTGCATGCATAGTTTTATAGTTTCATGCTTAGTTTCATGTTGACTCGACGTCATTGTAAATGATGATCATCCCTCAATGATCTCTCCAGTATGAATAAAGGTTCAATGAAAACATTTAATGTTTGTTAGATATTGCCACATTTGTATATTTCTTCAAACATTTCTGAACACATTTTTTTAATACATCAAATCATTGGTTTGATATCGGTAATGAACTGGCAAAGTTTCATGGAGATATTGTCGTAGAGCTGCAAGCCCGGCGTTAGGACTGCTGCTACTGCAATATAACGCAAAGAACAGAAGAAAAGGCAACTAAGAGCTGACAGAGGTTAAGTGTAGCTATGAAAAACCCTGTCTCCAGCTCTCATGAGCCGCCGGTCCAGTTGTATGATAGTACATTCAGTAGTGTGATGGGGAAGAGACGTCCTTCCATGTAGTTCAGTCAGGAATACTTTAGTCAAATTAGAAATTTATTTCAATCAGCAGAATACTTTGCAGTAATTATGTGTGGCGGTATGGTTCTGATCCGGGATCTCCACACCCTCCACACGCACACGTGAAAGGCTTTAAGGCAGAGAGCCATCCCTCTACATGCTACATGGAACGTGTTGCGATGTCATGCAGCACTAAACCTGCCCCTAACAATATCTTTAAGTTCAATTATTTTCCCCTATTCTCCTTCTCTAGTTATATCGGCTTGAGGTCTCTTGATTGTATTTCATCTTTGGGTGACACCTTGAGCAAAATATGTATTAGTAAAAATGCTGTTTTTGGAATGAAGTCAAATTCATGCACCACTCGATACACTGGCTCAATTGGAGTGCTTTTTTATGAACCAACAGTATCACGTTGCAAAAGAGAATAAAGAAGGCCTGTTTGGATAACGTTCCAGTGAGCTGCCTTTACAGTCCTTTTAAAACCCTCACTCTGTTATCACTGCCCTGCTATCTACAGGAGCTCTGTGCTCTTCCTCTGTAAAAGGCAGGCAAAATGAAGTGCCACACTTTTTCCTCCCATTTCTGCTTATTTTAAAGGGACATTGTCCTACTTACCTAGCTTTCAGTACTCCAGCACTGCTTTGTAATGTCCCTGTCCCCAAGGAGCCACTGTACCTTTAACCCTTCTCTACTACTTTACCACATTTTTCAAATGGAGTTTTTTGGAAAAGCACCAGATGTAAAAAGGTCAGCACTGAACCCTAATAAAAGCTGCTCCTCCCTGATGGTATTTTTGCTTTAGACGTGGATGGCCTTTGCTGTGTTACTCTATGTCCAAGCTCATTCAAGTCATTATTTCTCCTGTAGAGGTTTGTTTGCCCATCATGGATAGGGTCCATTTTTTCTTTCATAATAATCCAAAGTATCTCTCTTCTCTCCGAACAAGCTTTCTTTCTTATGTGACTGGTTGATGTTTGTATAGTAGGCACGTCTCTTTAAAGTCATTTTTAAGACAGGCTAGAGGGCTATAAATGGTTATGGACAGCATTTATATAGTGCTAGCCTCAGACTCAAAGTGCTTTTACAACATTTTCACCCCATTGACACACCGACGGCAGCATGCTATACTAGGCATGGTGCTGGAGCAAATTGGAGGTTCAGTGTCTTGGCTGGTCTCACGGGACTAAATTGACAACTACCTGAACCAATGAGGGGCCGGCTTCCACCCCACAGAGATTGGAGAAAGTCCAGAGTGAAGCTTCAATAGATAAGTCTTAATCTAGCCCCTGTTTGGATGAGGCTTGTTATAAACTACAGCACCCAGCTTTAATACAGGATCCAATGTGCAAGGAACGCCTAAAAATGGGCAACACGTGAAGCAGGCATAGTCGGAAAAACACTCAATCATCTGTATTTTTTGAAAATATTTTCTTTTCATTATCTGTTTCTATAATAATATAGCATGATAATAATCGGTGTAAATATTCCTTCTTTAACAGTTCTGCCATCATAGATAGGCGTCAATAGGAATTCACAAATGCACCTGTGTCCCTTGGCTGTGTCACATCTGTCACATCATATAAAGGCTCGTTATGCCTTCTCTTTACATTGTCTTTCTTTTGTACGTGTGCAAAGTCTTATATAAAAAAAGTTGCACCCTCTTTTCTAAATGTATATTTGTGGTAAAATACTCAAACGCTTTAACAAATAGTGTTAGAGTCAAGAGTACCTGTGAGAACCTCAAAGCTGAGGCAACCGTAGAGAAATAAGCTGTCGGGTATAAGTGTAGTCATCATGTGGATGCTTTCATATTGAAAGGGAAAGCAGAGGGAGTAAGGTAGTAGGAGAATGTCAAAGTGATGGCAATGTTTGAGTTGATTTCATGCTTGTGTGAGCTTTGTTCCACCTGTTACCATTGATGCCGAACCCTGTGGCTCTCCTAAGACCCATTAAATTAAATGCAGCCCAGATTAGACACAATGAACACAATTGATTCAAATTACAAACACACAATACAGGAAATAATTACAAAATATCCTCGTATCGAATGACAAACAGGAGTCTAAAAACTTTAGCTCTAACTCATCTGCTTCTCCTTATATCCCCATCTGTGATTAGTAATAAAGGAAATTAACAGGGGATTAAAGCTTTGACCTGGATTCACCTCATTATTTTAACGTTGCGAACAGTGGGATATTTTGTTCTATCCTGTGGCCTAGATCATTTTCTTCTATTTTTTAATTATTTAAAAATAAACTGAAAATGCAGTCGTGATCACATGATACACTCCTAATCAAACATAGTGTGTTTTCATAACCAAGGTAATGTGTCATGATGGAAGCTCAGTAGCACTCACAGTAAAGCACTGGACACAGAAGAGTACAGTGGCAGTGTACGTGTGTCTTAAGTCAACAGTTAAAAGATGAATGGTTGCGATAGTCGCAATTTTTTAAAATATGTTAGTTGTAGGGTATAAATGCAACACCTGTGTGACTCTACTTTAGGGTGCACTCACACTTGGCCTGGTTGATCCGTGCCGTGCTTAAAGACCTACTTCACCGGTGGAAATATGAAGGTGTATTGAACTCTGAGATCCCAGATAGTATAAATGTGCAAACATTTTAGAAATCGGTTCATCCTAGCCTGAGAAAAGGCCGAAAGAGTGTTTTATGGTCTCACTGTCTAACCCTACATTTTCCCATCCGTGACATCACACATGGTAAAATGTAGTTAGGATTAACAGGACAGCTGGGCCAAGGGAAGACTGAGGGAAGAAAAACCTCATTCATTATATTATAATAGCGATTTTATAATGATAGAATGCCGGTTCCGTATGGGTGAAGTATTCCTTTAAGCACGATTGTCCTCCCTCCCTCTTCCCCTGCTGGCCAGGCCCGGCCTGCACGCACACTGCTCCTAAAGATCCAGGCCAGGGGCCTCATTTATAAAGCTTTGCGTGGGATTCACGTGGAAGCTGGCGTACGGAAGAAATGTAGGATGTACGTGCGAACAAAAATATTCGGATTTATAAAACAGTGCGCACTCACGTCCTACGCCTGTTTCCCTTTATAAATCACAATCAACTCTAAATGTGGCGCAGCCTTTGCGGGCTTCACGTACCGCCCATATTTACCCATACATAGTCATCGACACGCCCGAATTAATATCATTTACTGAGTGCATGAAGGCGGTAGTGGCAATCGCCGACTGAAAGGGAAATGGAAAAATAGACTCCACACGGTGTGGATCACTGCGGCCACGCCGAAGTACCCGTTGGAGAAGTGGCGAACAGGGAAAATATAGTTTGGTGGCAGTGCGAGCGTAAAGGCGTCAGAGTGCAGCCTGTGGCGATCTCTGTGAACACTGTGGCCGAAATAAAAAGAAGTGATCCGACATAAAAGTGGACGCAAACAAGTGCATATCCTCACACAGCAGTGTTTGTGCCACGAGCGGGGGGCACTGAGACCCCCCATGAGATACAGATTCAGAGAATTCATCCCGGGGCAGTGACGGGCGGCGGAGGGTTAATAATAAACTTCACAGTCCCTTTCAAAACACAATTGCGACATGCTTAAACACAAAGAAAAACACATAGATAAAACGGACTAAAAGCCGTGAAAAAAAATCACAGTGGCCTATGTGATGTACAGTAGGCTTATCATTAGTGTATGAAAAGGTGCACTCCTGTCTGCCTGACTGAGGCATCGAGAACAGCGTCAGTGTAAAAGTAATAGGCTGTATTCCACCTCAATATTATCAGAATTAATTCCACAACATGCAGATAGGTTATTCTTTAATAACTGCAGAGCTTATTCGAACGTTGCTGTTTTGTTTTTATTTGTACTCATATATCTCCGTTTGTAGGCTATTTAAGATCCTAATTCGTTTTGTTTTTGTTGGTATCACTCCATGGAAAAATCCGTGGAGGCATTTGTTCATTAGTTGTAAGAATGGCTTCATCCGTTTTGCAAAGGAACTCTCAATATATGATAGACCTACATGGCTTATGATAGGCCTATCTGGATTAATATTACACAAACACATTCGTTCTCGCACTTCATACATGTGCCGACGGAGTCGCCGTTTCTCCTTTCTCCACTTTCTGTGCGTACGCATGGGTCAGAGTTTGCGTGGAGGACCGCACTCTTCCCGTCAAGTTTGGTTTTTATAAATCCCAATATTTGCTTAGAAATTGGCGTGCGCCCTCTTCTGGGCGTACGCAAGCTTTATAAATGAGGCCCCTGGGCACTATTGCTTCTTCCCAAGACGTCACCACATCTTTACACGCCAAATTTGGGTATTGGAGCGTATTTGTTTCCGATTTAAATGTATTTTTTTATTATTTTTTATTATTATTATTATTATTATTATTAACTTTTGGCCTTTTAATGTTTTATTGGATAGTTTGAAGAGACAGAGGTATAGTGAAGGGAATGCCATGCAGAGATTGATCACCGGATTGTAAACCCGTGGTCATCTCATCTTCCTGCCATTCATTCTCCTAATCAACCTTCACCCTCATCTCCTACAAGACAAAAACACATGCCATACTTCTTTTGTTGCCCTGTCTTTGCTTTTAGTTTTTCCTTGTTTTGCCTCTCACCCCCCCTGCCTGGTCTACCCCCCCCCCCACCCACCCCACTGCCCTAAGAGCTCTGAAGGGCGCCCAGGTGCCCAAGAGGTCGCTGTAATGAGCGCTAATGAGCCAATTGACAGCCTCAGTGCAGTGCTGATTGGTGCTGCAGGCTCTCACCATGTGCTTTACAGAGCACTTCCTGGCACATGGCCTCCAACCGGGCTGGATCCCTGCCCTGCCATGCCCTCCATATGGGGGGTACAAGAGAGAGCTTTGATGGGTTATTTTGCACGTTCAAATGTTTTGAACTATATCAGTCAACCATGCATGTAATAACGTGAGGTGAGCGGACAATTGCATTTTGCTACCTTTTGCTCTACTTTTTGGTTGTGTTTTTCCCTGAGCTTGTATATGAAAACTATAAGATTTTGAAACAAGTCATCTGAAAGGTATCTATCTACCTGTAACTGACGAGTTATGAGCATTAGCAACCGACAGTATGTAAGGCCACAGACATTTTTGACCGCTCAAATCTATTCAGTTCATCCCTCGAGTCCAAGTGTAAGTCTGTGCTACACTTGAAAAAAAAAAAAAAAAACTCAATGCTCTTTTAGAATACTGTGTGTGCAGGTTTATTAGGATTACAGTGACCTTGACCTTTGACCTCAACAATGTAATCAGTTCATCCTCTAATCATAGTGTGAGTGTGTGCCAAATTTGACCAAAATCCCTCAAAGGGTTCAATCTGGAGGTATTGTGTAATAAGGTTACAGCAACTTAGACCTTTGACCTTTAGCCTTCAAAATGTAATCATCTCATTCTCGCATTAGAGTGGACATTTGTGCAACGTTTGAAGAAAATCCCTCAAAGCGTTCACGAACAACCCGAAAACACATGAGGTTAATACGTTCTTTCAACAATAGCGGGTGTATTTATTGCACTGTAGGCCCATCTAAGTGATAGAGGTGATACCCAACTCAAAGCACATTGAAGAGGTGAGTGTGTGTGCCTCAGTCAACACAGCTTGGAAGATTGTTTGTGAGGTGGTCCAGGCAAGTGAAGGAGCAAGTCAATATAATCTACTTACAACAAGGGGGCTTTGGCCTCCACAATTTGACTGTATCACCTTGTTTTTTTCTGTTCATAGCCCACACTCATCATTCCTGTGTTCTTAATACTGACCTTTCTCAAACTTTTTCCATGCGCCTATAGTATGAAGTGATGTAAAATACACACAAAGCGAGCTGTCATGCTAACACATACATCGTGAATGATCTTATTGGCCCCACCGCAGGAGATCCATGCTTGCAGGAGAACCGCAAAAAAGTTCACTATAGAGAAGCAGCTGCTTATAGAACAGTGTGTCAGAATTGAAAAGATCATAAAACAGGGGTGCCTTATTCAACAAAGCCCAGAGTTACGCTTCAACAGGTACAGCTGACCAACAGGCCAATCCCTCACAAACTTTGTGAATTCCCTGAAGTATACCGCAAGCATGGAATCCACTTTATTAGCGCTCGTCAAACGCGGCCAGTTTGTGTGTGTGTTTTGATTTAGATTGCTGGCGGATGTCCCACCGTAGTGCTTGTCAGATGAGGGGATACTCTCTCTCTCTCTCTCTCTCTCTCTCTCTCTCTCTCTCTCTCTCTCTCTCTCTCTCTCTCTCTCTCTCTCTCCACTCCTCCTGTCCTTGCTGTCATCTCCGTGGCAGCGGGAGACATCTGGACGACTGTCACGCTTGACACGGTTGGTTGACAAGCGTTGACAAATCCCTGTGGACCACGGGGAAAACAGGAGGAGAGGACTCTTATTGGTGATGATGGACTGTGTGTGTGTGTGTGTGTGTGTGTGTTTGTGTCTGTGTGCGTGCGGTGGCTGTATGCAATTGTTGTTTGCGAGAAGATGGTATGATTAATAGTCTGTTCCAGGACTTGAAGTGATCCTTATCTGTGTGTATATGATCAAAGACGTTTGGACACATTTTTACAAATTGACTTCATGTTAATGGCTAGGTTTGAAGCTCATACCATTGGAATAAAAGCACTGTTGTCCAGAATGATGATGGTCATCAGCTGCTGTTGGCCTAATCGGCAATGTGTATGTATTGTGTGTGTGTGTGTGTGTGTGTGTATACATTTTCTTTAATACCTCACAAAGGAACTACAGCTGGCATAGTAAAAATACTACCGCTTTTGTCCAAAGGAATTGCAAGAATGAACACAAACTGAAAGTTCCTCGGAACGCCTTTAATAATCTTTGGGTTCACTTGGTTTGTTAAGGGAAATACTTGGTGGCATAGTATGATGCACTTTCAAACCAAGCCCCAACCTCAGCGATTTTTACCAGCATCCAATAAGGAAGTGACCACAACTGTAGTAACCGGAAGTGCCACTAGGGCGTGGTGCCAAGACCGAGCAGTTTTTCTTTGACTCACTTGTTAGATAGGCCGTTTTCAAAGTCTTATTAAACCTATTTACAGCCTGGGCCACAAAACCATGTTAGTCTGTATGTTTAGGTCATATCTCCATGACAACACTGAGAGGGGTGAATTTTTTAGGACCACGATAGTTTTTATTTTCACGGAGGTTAAAATGTATTGGCGCATCTCTTGAGTGACAGCTCTCCGCCTGTTGTCCCTCACTTTGCCTCGGAGGTATACGTCAGCTATCTCCCTCCCCCTCACAAAATGGCGACGCGCACAAACCAGGATTATTGGATGCCGTGTGAATAACTGAGGTCCGCCCAGATGCTACATCCATATTATTTACTATCTATGTAATATTGATATTTGATCATTTAAAAATCCTTCAACAATGTATCAACTTGTCATCGCCAAATACTTATTGATTATTGCATGCTAAAGCTATAGTGCAGAACTTTTAATAAATAATATCATCACATTCAATCATCTCCGAACAATGAGACACAAAGTTGATTAAGTCTATCAGCTCCCCAAAACTCTCTCTGTATTTCTCAGTAGGCAGCATTTACAAACTGGTGTCACCCCACCGACACTGGCACAGGAGCTCAGGAAAATCCCAAGAAGAGCCCAAGAAATGCTTCAGTTGTTGATTCTACTGCTAAGAAAAAACCTGGAGGTACATGTAGATGCGTCGACAGTGTTGTTGTAATTACAACATAACTTACGCATTATAGCTTTAATCAATTGTAATAAGGATTAACTAAGTCAAATGAACAGTATGTACAGAGTTGGGTTTCACACTATAGAGTTGGATAAATAACAATAATAGTTAAAATAAAAAATGCGTCTCAATATAGTTGTCCCTGTTTATCCAATCCCCATAAACGATTATTGTGAACCTCTTAATGTGGTTAGTAAGTACACGTGGTTGATTTATTATTTTAGTCAACAAAATAAGAGCCCTATAAAAGCTCAAATGGGACACATAACTGTGTTGATTAGTATGTGAGAGTACATCCTTTTAAATTGTGCTCAGTGTCCCCCTACAGTTTATGTGAAAATCTATTCAGACAAAACTCTGGTTTGGGACTGAGTGCCTCGTGTGAATATTTAAAGACAATATTACCATCCATAGTTTATTTGGGTAATTTCTTTTGTCTCTAATCATATTTGGGTTCTGCGGCATGGGGAATGTGTTGTTAAATGTGCAAATATGTATTTTTTTTATAGCCCCGACCCAAAGGGATTAATGTGAATTTAGAAAAATAAAGCGGCGGAGGTAAAGCCGCCTTTCATCTGAATAGAACCCCTCCCATTGTGGATTCCCTGAAATACCCCTCAAAGACAACAGTGTTTGTCAGCTATAGCCCCAGGCACAGACTAATGCTGTATAAAGTTGCATTGTAATGACATATAGAAACAGTGATTACAGCCTAATTCAATTGCTCCCCTAATCTCATTTCCATAATGGCCTTTATTTGGAACCTCAATTTATTGTTTTCCCAGAAATCATTATACAATTTAGCCCCCTTAAATCCATTTTCAATATGCGTGCCCACTGTTACAGGCAGCCACACGATGAGAAGCACTCGTAAATATCACATACATATATATATACGACATACTGAACAGTAGCAGCCAGTGTGAACATACAGACACACGACAGGAAAAAAAACTCACATGAGAAACTAAACGTAGACAGACACAGTCAGAGAAACACACACACACACACACACACACACACACACACACACACACACACACACACACACACACACACACACACCCTCTCTGATGGCATTATGGTAATGGATAGGCGGGCCCAGCTGGTATATCTTGGTGGCAGCAGTGTGAGGAAAAGAGGAGGGTTATAATGGGCAAATATTAATGATCCTGGGTTTGGGACTCTGGACACGCATGCGATCGTTGTGTGTGTGCGTGGCGGTGTGCGCGGTGGGGGTTTGTGTGTGTGTGCACGCGCGTGTGTGTGGTCAAGTGCCAGAGAGGGGTTGTGTGGGATCCAACAGCCTGGATTTAATCACTGGGACCCCTTTCTCCATAAGATGACTATCATGATCTGCCAGCTTCCACTGAGCTCCTCTGATATGTCTATCCCTGGTGACACAGCTCGATGTGGGGCTGCGGAAAAGGGCTTTTTTGGCCAAGTCACCCCAAGATCACCATAAGTCCGTGGTATAGGCATCGGACCAACCCTGGTCTCAGAGCGCTTCCAAAACGCTGCCTGTAACCCCCCGTACAAAGCTTTAGTTCAAATAACCCCCCCCCCCCCACACACTCGGTCCCCTATGCGGGGGTCTGAGCTTGCTTCTTCGAAAGGGTGTGTGTGTGTGTGTGTGTGTGTGTGTCGGGGATTTCAGCAAGCTCCTAGGATGAAAAAAGATGGGTCTTGGTACTTTTTTTTATTTTTTTTACCAGCGTCTTTGTTGCATGACAGAGCTCGGTGGTATGATATCGGTTGTGCAATTTCTACATGGATAACCTGCTCTCTCTCTCTCTCTCTCTTTCTCCCTTTTCTGCAAGGCACTTGCAAGGAGCAATCATGCAAGACTGATTCCTGTGCTTTCTTAAGAGGATATATAATACAGTTCACCTCTGCATACTACTGTTGCTGAGAGCCCCCTTCTTTTGAAAAGACCCAAAAGGCTGCCACCGAGGAGGGGGATCATGTTTTTATAGAATAGAACAAAATCAAGCAGAACAAAACGATAAAAAAGGTGCAAAAAAAGAAATAGAAAAAGAATAAAGGGACTGCTGCACTATCCACTGCTTATCTTTTACACACACCTGTAGAACTGATATGATATCGACTGAAAATCCATAAAAAAGAATCTTAAGCCGAGCGATATATCACCGCTCCGTTAACTGTCTATGGCAACGTTTCGATTGTAGTAATCAATTGTATTCTTTGATATATTTGACAATGACATGACAACAGAAGTGAAGTACCAGCTTTGACATGCCCCTCAGTCAAGTCTTAAGGGTGGAACATGCTTCTCAAGGGCTTCACATAAACTGAATGTACTTCTCTCAATTTTGAACCAGCCTCCCAACAAGGAGTTGGATCAAACCAATCATCTTGTTTGACTGTGCTTGTGGATGCACAATGTATTTAGGCAATTTAAAAGATATGCATGTTAGCTCCTCTTCATGCCTCTTTGACCCATGGATACCCAGAACACTCTATAGATCTGCAAAGGTTGGTACAGGTAGAGTTATTAAAACATAATTTACCAGAAAAAAAGGGTTGAAACTTAAAGGTGGACTCAGCAATTCTAGAGAACACTTGTTGTCAAAATCAGTGAATATCTCCTCACAATTTTTTTTGATTTGATTTGATTCAATTTACAATCCGCTACCTGTCTGTAGTGTGGGTGCGTGCTGAAAGAAAATCTGGTGTTAAAACACTTCCTAGGCTCTGTAAACTGGCATGTGGCAAGGTACGTTGGGCCCCTTTGCTTACATACCAGTTTACATAGCCTATAGGTTGTGTATTAGCACTGGATTTTCCTTGCAGTGCACACGGTATGGACAGGTAGTGAATCGTGAGGAGCTATTCACTGATTTTGAGAAAAAGTGATTTTGACAACAAGTATTCTCCAGAGACGCTGACTCCACCTCTAAACTGTGACAATGTTAGTATTGTTGTCAAGATCACACCCAACACATAAACAACTGGACACATAAGGGCCAGGCTGAGGGGGTTAGGTGTTCTGAATGGCCAGGTGTAGAGGCTAGATGAAAAGCCATGTCAGTTGGAGACAGTTATGGATCAAAAAAGAGAACATTTCATACACTTCTGACAATTTTTATTTTATTTAAATGTTGTATTTCTATTAATTCGCTTTGCTAATGTGTATTATGTATTTTAATATGGCCCCTGTAAAGCACTTTGAATGGCCTTGTGTCTGAATTGTGCTATATAAATAATCTTGCCTTGCCTTGCCTTACTCACCTCAACTCCACCTACCCAGTCACAATGTAAAGAGGGGTGCAAATGTCAGATTGTCGATTTCTTTATGTTTTCAAATCGATTCTTAAAACAAGATGTATTTCCATTCTGCTGGTGCACGTGTCAAACACATCTGCAAGCCCTCTTTGACTGACTGGGACCCACAACAATCGTGTGTTCGTAGATCTGATTGCAAAAAGGTCAACAAAACATTGACGAGACCGACATCCCAAAGAAAAAGCAAGAGGCTATGAGCTGAAAACAATGGCTATGCTGAAAAAAAATAAAAATTACGTTGAACAAATGCAGACAGGCAGATATGAACGGTGAAGTGCATGTTGTTAGAATGAACAGAAGATTGTCATGTTAAATACACACCATCCAAGGTAAAATAGAGCAAGCTTACAATGTCCCCCAACCTATTTGATCAGAGATGGTTACAATTAAAAAATCCTGGCACACACCACACACACACACACACACGCGCACACACACACACACACACCACACACACCACACACACACACACACACACACACACACACACACACACACACACACACACACACACACACACACACACACACAACACACACACCACCACACACACACACACACACACACACACACACACACACACACACACACACACACACACACACACACACACACACACACACACACACACACACACACACACACACACACACACACACACACACACCACACACACACACACACACACACACACAAACACACACACACACGGCATGAGTGTCAGTCTCAGGCACTGCTTGGCCAGACCAGACGCGGGGGCCACTGTGTTGCCGCAGAGATTGGAGGTTGGAGTTCTGTCAGATAGCCAAGCTCTAATGGAAACGCTACAATGCAGCCAAAGTGCGGGGAATCATTTCAGTGATAAAGTTATATGTTCAGCCCAGAACAACCGGTGGAGATAATGTTTGGCCTCATTATAATTCCCACCGTGTTTAAACAGGCGGCCGGCAGAACGCAAACAAAAGCAGATGAAATTTGAAAAAGTATTATCAATATTGCAGATAGTGGGATGCCCTTTCCAATCACATCGCTGCATATCTCTCACAGCAAATATATGCTTGAGTAGTTCATTCATTTCTATTTGGCCCCCTCTCATATGTGTTTCCCCATGGCTCATATATATTTATGCAGAATTGATGAAAAGGCCAAACAAGCTACCATTAGATATGGGTTTGAATTCGCTAGCCCTGGCCACGCTAAGTGTACATTTAAAAGGCATTACTTTGCAGTGACGGATCCCTCTATTTGTTCTGCTCTTTTCTCCTGGTATCATTCCTCATGCGGGTTCCGGCCACAAGCCAGCTTTTGTTTTGTTGCTTTTATAGTACTGTAAGTGCATGTTTAGTGCATTGGTGTGTGTGTCTGTTTGTGTGTGTGTGTGTGTGTGTGTGTGTGTGTGTGTGTGTGTGTGTGTGTGTGTGTGTGTGTGTGTGTGTGTGTGTGTGTGTGTGTGTGTGTGAGAGAAAAGGAAAAAATAAAAAATAACAAAAAACAATACTACATGCCAAGTATTTTGGTTCACACTTGAACTATGTGATGCAGTATTTACCTGCATGCATGTGTGGTTTTTCTGTACATCCATGCCTGTATGTTTGTGTGTGTGTGTGTCTTTCGTGCGTACATGTGTCTTCACCTTACTTCTGCAGTCCTCCACTCAGCACGCCACTCCATGTATTCTTCAGCTCTGTTAATAGCTGGCTGCTGGAGCAAAAATAATTGTCATTTTCCAGCCAGTGGGTCTAAAGTCATACAACATAATGAAATGTATAAAAAAGGGGAGAGAGAGAGAGAGAGAGAGAGAGAGAGAGAGGGGGAAATGGCAGACAGGAGGCATGCTAAATCAAATGTAGAGAGATCTGAATAATTTAAAGCACAGGAAGGCGAGAGGAGGAGGAGGAGGAGGGAGGGAGGTGCAAATGGAAAGATGGTGAAAAGTGTCATTTAGGTTGACAGCGCTACGTGCTAATGTGTGTGTGCATCTATGAGGGCCAGCGCAATATTCTAGGGTAATGGTTGAAGAGAGAAATAAACATGAAAAGAGTAAAGTGGTGGAGGGATCTGTGTTAAGAGTGATCACCGCTGGCTGTTAAGCAAAGTGTACAAGTGTTGATGACTTTGTTCACTCACTGATGGATCCGATCCATTCTCTCATTTACCCTGCCTCTACTATCTAGTCTATAGCCTTGTTTCCACTAAGCGGTGCGGTTCGGTGAGGTCAGGTGGAGCACGCATTTATTTGCACTGTCAAAAGTTCGGAAAGGATACTAAAAATAAGTGAACCCGGCACACATATTTTTGTAACCCTTTCGTTGGGGTACCAAGCCTACCAGGTTTGGGTGCTGTCGGTAGTGGAAATGCAAGCCATATCTAGGGTTAACATGCCCTGCCAAACTGCCGTATAGTGAACCGAACTGTGCTTCTCAGTGTAAACAAGGCACAATGTCCCTGCTGGTGCTTTTCTTTTTTTCCCCCTCACTGGCAGGTGTGTCTGTAACTAACACATTAACTAACCAGGCCAGAGCACTCAGTGTCCTCTGACAGCCTGTCATTTAAGCTCCGCAGCCACAGAAAGGTAGAAAATAGCAGGGAGGGGAGGGAGGGAAAAACGAAGGGGTGATGGTGGTGGTGAGGGGGGGGGATTAACATGTTAAAGAGATGGACAGAGAGAGAAAGAAAGAGAGAAAAAGAGAGTGGGTGAAGAGGGAGAGTGTGATCGGCTGTTATGGTGGGTAATGAGGGAGGCGTTTAGGGGCAGTCAGGACAGAGGAGGCTGACCTTGTTCAGACACGCACGCACGCACGCACAAATGCACGCACGCACGCACGCACGCACGCACGCACGCACGCACGCACGCACGCACGCACGCACACACACACATTATTGTACTAATATTTTTGTGTGGACACTCAATGACATTATGCATTACCTAGCCCCTATTACCTGGTCCTCACTAAGATGCATGTACAAATACACACATGCACAGGTGCAAGTACAGGTTTCTGGACAAAAGACAGAGGTAAACTATACTTATTATACTATGTATTTCTCTTTTCAAATGTCTCTCTCTTTTCGTCCCCCTCTCTGTCTCTGCTCCTTTTTTCCATGTACACACACACAGACACACAGACACACACACACACACACACACACACACACACACACACACACACACACACACACACACACACACACACACACACACACACACACACACACACACACACACACACACACACACACACACACACACACTCGTAAATCCCTGATTACCATGTAGTACACCTGTCCAACATTATGAGAGTATCTGGCCCAGACTGCGGCTGTCTCTAGAAAAGGTACAAAGGGACACACACTCACGTATGCACACACAATGACTACGAGCACACTTTAATACAGTGTGTGTGTCTGTGTGTGTGTGTGTGTGTGTGTGTGTGTGTTGTGTCACGTGTGTGTCTTTGTGTCTGTGCGGCCTGAGGCCTGTCTCATGGAGACACAGTTTTATTGTGCTTGAAGCGGGCAGGCAGACAAACAGTTTGCCAGTTCTTCTGGAGCTGAGCTGGGCTGCAGCTGGTGATGAAGTGGAGCCAGCATGTAGTCAAGGCTGACATATACCATCCACTGATGACAGCAGCAGCAAAACACACACACACACCAACACACACACACACACACACACACACACACACACACACACACACACACACACACACACACACACACACACACACACACACACACACACACACACACACACACATACACACACAACACACACACACACACACACACACACACACACACACACACACACACACACACACACACACACACACACACACACACACACACACACACACACACAAGCACACAGTAGACTTCTCAGATAAATTACTTACACTGCATCGATCAACTAGAAGCACACATAGATCCAAAATATGTCTTTTGCAGAATATCAGTACATATACAAGTATATGTGTTGAAATGAGACAGTTCTTTTTTGAGGTGATGACAACAAAGGCTGGTTGAACTTCATGATTGCTCTGTTAAACAGTAAACATAAATCTTACAAACTGGTGTCATCCCCCCCCCCCCGACACTGGTGCAAAAGCCCAAGAAGCACTCAAGAAATGTTTCAGTTGATGATTCTACTGGTAAGAAAAAAAAAACTGGACATACAGCAGCAGGTAAACAAGCCATGCGCAATCACCAAAGGCTCACCTCATGTAGATGTACTGACAGTGTTGTTGTAATTACTCATGGGGACAACAGAAGTTACGCACTATAGCTTTAATGTTTTGATGTTGTGTTTATACCACTCAAAAGCACTTGCTTGAATAAAATAAAATGTTGGTCTTAGTTAGAATTTTTTTTTCATAATGTAACTGTTACAACCCGGCTCAAAGGACGCAACATAAAGTAGTCAAACAAGGATGTTGGCCCTGGCTAGAGAGGGACCAAAACACATTTGAAAGTATACGTAGTTGCTTTCTTGTGGAGAGTAAGGTGGATACCACTTCTATTGGCAAGGTGTTCACTCCCTGGACTCTTGTTGCTGTTAGATGTGTCTTAAAATCAAACACATAATCCCTGACTTAAACCACAACCTGTCTTTTTTTTGTTGCACTTGTTGGGCATTTAGTTTGAATGAAACAAACGAGGCCTAACATGTTAACTAATGAGCTTTAGTAGTGCTGGTAGGAAGGCTTTTTCTACCTTTTGAAAGATAGAGCACTTTATTTACCCCCATAGGGATATATCAGGAGGAGCCATACAGTACCAGCTGTTTTCCACTATTTCTAGACATTAATCTTAACCAAGCCAACCAGCTTTTAGGAAAGGAATAAAACAAGTCTCCAGAGTCAATGTCCTGTACCTTTTATGCCCTCTCTACCACGCATGTAGAGTGAATGAATGTCACACTTATTATATATGAGGAAATTACTTTTCTGTGCTTTACTTATTAATAATTAATAATAATTGCATTTTGTATATAAACTTGAGGGCATGTGGTATGTATATTCAAATATTAAAGTGTATTGTAAATGATTTGGTTCAATCTTATTCCACCGTGTCCCACACTCAGACCTCGATGGTGTGACTGTACAGTGAAAAGCCCCTTTCTTTTTTTCCAGAAGCTGCTTTTTTTTAAAAGAAAGAATCGGAGAAGACAAAGGAGGTGGATTCAAATGATTATTCCTGTTAAATATGTTACTGTGTGAGTTACACAGCTACTTGGCTCTCTCAAAATAGTCCCAATAGGCTTAATTGAGATGAAAGAGGGGGGTTGGGGCAGGCTATTTTCCACTTTCCTTTTTCTTTCAACAGTGTCTTTGGCAAGGCAGAGCTAGACCAATTACAATATAGAATGTTCACAAAAAAAATGTTATACAATTTTTGTATGTAGGAAATACTAAATGTGAATCAAAGGGCAAATGTTAAATTTAAATGACTGTATAACTTACTGTGTCTGATCATGTCTAAAGATCCCCCATGCTCCTGACACACAGTTGATCTGTTTCACCCCAAGGCAACATTAATATTTCAACAGGGAGCTGTATGTGCAAACAGTCACTCTCCAAACATGGAGGTTATGAATGTGAGCCACGCTGTCGATAGCAATAGGAAGGAAATTCCTTCAGTTAAAGAAGAGATGAAAAGGGATGATAAGGATGCCATAACTCAGGCCATCTGTTAGGCCTGTCTACATTGGGACCAGATACTGTATGTACCACCCAGCTCCTACAATAATGCAACCCACATGCATGCTGGGTAACCACAATACCATGCACCACTACACACACACATACACAAAGGTTTGTCTTTTATTTTTTATTTTACAGGCTTTTTATTTTTTTACTTAGTCTTTTTTTTGGTATTTTAATAGCAACATTGTGGGTCTATTTGTTTACTGTCTAATTAAACAATTGACCTTTTGTCAACATCATTAGGCATCTATGATTCACCACATTGAATCACAGTTAATTAGCACCAAAACCAGAGACATATAATGAAATAGCGTGATGCTAAGGATTCAGAGGGGGTGCAGACCAAAATATGTCTCAAATCTTCTAATGCAGCAGATGCAATGCAGCATTTTTACGATGTGGTCAATGACCACGTTTGAATGCACTGCCACGTTCCGATATTAAACCGGTTAAGATCATATTCCGAATAAAACATCGCCATGTAAACAGCATTTTTTACTCACCCTCATCAGAAAAAGGCCAGATATTTTTTAATGGACCTGTATTAGAATATATTCTGCATATCAACTTGGTCACCAATGGAGAATGTTTATTACAACAGATATGTCAGTAAGGGAAACTATCTTAAGCAGCTACAGAAGTATCAGAAGCTGTAAAGATTCATGTGGTTTTGACTTTGAATTTGTGTGTGTGTGAACTGTCTGGTTGTCTGTCATCCACTGCTCCTTGGGTGTTCCTGTAGAGATCAGGCAGAGAGAGAGAGAGAGAGGTGGTGGGAAGGGGGGGGGGGGAGAGAGCAAAAGCAAAGTCTGTCCAAGAAGAAGTATAATTGTCCAAGAAGTATTAGTTTCTCTTTTTTAATTTGAGCAAAAAGACGAGGAAGTCGGGAATTCAAATGAAAGAATCGGTTTCCATCCAGCTAATAGTAATCCATAATCCCACCGACGTGTCTAAAGCACAATGTGGTCGCTGTGATTAACGTTAATGCCTCCCCTACTCAATTTATTGAAATGTTGGAATGAAACACATTTGGTTTTTGGAACCGATGCGCTGGCTTGTGTTTAAAAAATGTGGATGGGGGGGATGGGGGGGGGGGGGGGGCTTTGGAAGGATGAGAAGAAAAGTGATGGAAAACACTGTGGAAGTGACAGAGGGGAAAGGACAAGAAAGAGGAAGTTAGAAAGAGGATGGATTTCCACTTAAATCACTGCTTTTTACATGGATTTATTTATACTCAGACTGCACATCATTATGCGCTTATATTGTACACTTTCGATTTCTGAATATTGCACATACAGTAAATAATGTTCTTCATGTTGCACATTTCAATTGGTTGACTTTTCTAGACCGTTTGGTTTTGCCTTACTTTTCCCCTATTTAGCATTTATTTATTTTATATCTTATTTTATCCTTTTGTACTTATTGCACCGTAGGTCCTAGATAAAAGTTTTTTTTGATTCCTCTGTATGGCACATATTGCACAATTGAAAATAAAGTTGACTTGAAAGAAATCAGGAGTGGATACAGAAGAGGTGAGGATGAATACGCAAAAAATGATGTGGAGAATAAATATGATATTAAAAAAAACAGACAGAGGAGTGAGATGAGATGGCAGAGAAAAAAAATAAAAAATAACTTCCCGCGTTGAAAATTGGTCCACCCTGGTTTTCATTTTAAGTCGAAGCCTGATGATTTTAATTTCTTGAAAATGGCATGCTTTGCCGACAGACAAAAAAAAGAGAGAGAGAAAGAGAATGAGAGCAAAAAAAAAAAGAAAGTGGTATTAGAATAATTAAACGCGGGGAAGAGAGAGGGTCGCGGTTTCATTTTCAGCAACACTTCAAATGAATTCCCTGTAATGATCCTGAAAACGTTGAAAAGGCAAAAAAAATCCAATCAAACAATATCGAGTGGGCTTCATTTTCCTTTTGCTGGTGGAATGACCCCTCTTTGTCAAAGGGCGAGTCACGGAGAATGTGGGTCGCCGTAGACATACAAATGAAGGGCAGACAATTTGGTCTAGTTAAAGCTATTACGCCTACAAGTGCGCGCGTGTGTGATAATGTCCAAGTGAGTGTGTGTGTATGTATGCACATGCCCAGGGAGAACACAACCTTGTGTGTGTGTGTGTGTGTGTGTGTGTTGCTGCTTGCAAGTTTGTGTGGGCAAGCAAAAGAGAATGATTATCTGTGTATTTAAGCACACACACACACACACACACACAAGCAAGTGCGCTTGGGCTTTAACACTTTGCGCGGCTGTGATATGACTCATTGTAAATGATGCCATGGAAGGTCAATTGTTGAGATCAAAATGGCTGTTGATGGGGAAAAGGGAGGGAAGTGTGTCATGTTTTTCCCCCTCACTGCATGCCCGCTTGCCTGGGCATTTATGATTTAAAAAGGAGTAAAATGGATCTTGTTCAGGGGGTTATTTCTCTCCTTGACTGGCGCCGTCCACAAAATAACACCCTGGTCCATATTTTTTTGGAGGAGCCTCATGCCTTGCACCCATTGTTTTTTTGAATCCCCCCCCCCTTTCCTTTGACCATTGGAGGGGTAATCAGCCATGAGTGCCTTGGATTACGGCACGAGTGGATGAGCAGCTGCAATGCTCCAATGACCTTTTGTCACTCATTACTGGACCTCCTAAAAAAGAAGGGAGGGAGAAAGAGAGAGAGAGAGACAAGTAAAGTGAAAAATGCAGCAAAAGAGGCCTTCTTTTAGGAATATTCAGTTCAGTGACCGTGATGTGTTATTGTCTGCCGCGCACATCTTCTTGCCTAGATGTTAAATGGACTGATTGACAGACAGTCATAATCTAGTCTACGGGGAAAAAAACAGAGGATGATTATGGAGGAGGATAAGGTGGGAGCGGAAAGGGGGGTGGTGGGTAGAGGAGGTAGAGAGGAAGTGATAGAAGGAGATGTAAAAAAAAATAACAGGAGGGGAGGGGGAGAGAGAGAAAAAGGAAGAAAAGGAGTGTGGAGAAGGTATTTACATATAGTAATAGCGTCACCAGAGGGGGCAGTCTCATACGTTTGACCCGCGGGTCCTGCAGGTGTTTAGGCCCCACACATTTTTATACACAAGCACACACACCACACACACATACATTCCTACATTTCCAACAGTGGACTATCGCTCTACATTGACCAAGTGTGGACCTGCTTTGCTGATCATATAAAAAACAATTAAATGGAAACGTTGCTTTTAAAGTATTTTGTTATCATTTGCTTTTAAAGTATTTTGTAAAAATTTTGATTCAACTTTGTTAAGATTTTTTTTAGTTAGGTGCCAAGAGGGGACTTGAATCCTTGACCGATATCTACATATCATTTAGGGGCATCTATTCACACATTACAACTGTCTGCGCCACTAACACCACAAAGGGACATTGAAAACATTACATGCGTTTGGCAAGACTCTCATGCATGTTAGTAAGTGCACCAGCAAGGCCAGCTCTGGCACATTAAAAGACACACACACACACACCACACACACACACACACACACACACACACACACACACACACACACACACACACACACACACACACACACACACACACACACACACACACACACCACACACACACACACACACACACTCTGGGACGTATGCCAAACTAACATAAAAAAATCACTATTTAAAAATAGGGTGATGCTCTTCCTCTGATATCATCCATGCAGATGCTCCGAAACCTTCAAGCCCTAAAAGCAATTCCATCGTGAACATTGAGTGATTGAATGCATGCCAGAGAAGAGGAGGGGGGAGGACCCACACACCACCTCCACCACGGCCGCCTCACCCCCCCCCCCCCACACCCTCCCCCTACCAATGAAATGGTTTCTCCCACAATTAATGCAGTGCACCTGTGATGCTCGATAAAGAGTGCTGCACTGTGCACAGGTGTGGAACATTAGTTCTGGGGGTGTTCCTTGAAAAAGACAAGCTTCTCCCTCTCTCCCCCTGTAATAACACACTATGACACACACACACACTCACACACATTCAGCGGTGGGGGCGTGCATGTGCAGGCACACACACACAACACACACCACACACCACACGTGCATTCAGCATAGGCAAATTGGTAAGGAGGACAAAAAAGAATTAAGTGTGCTGATGCTGTGAGAAAAAGTAAAAATATGTAAATGAACTTGGTGCCCATGAATCCATCCCCTATCTTTCACAGTATTGCACACATCAGAGCTCAGGTAACCAACTTTGAATATGTCTGCATACAAGCATACATCAGCGCCAGTCTCTGCAATGCGTTTGTCTGTGTCAGTGAATGTGTGCAGAGGCCATATGTGTGTGTTTGTGTGATGGAGCCTGCATGTGGAAAGTGGGACAAAAATGCATTGACACTCATTGTGCCTCTCTTAAAGCCCATCCTTTTATCACACTGTCACACTTCAGGAGCTACTAGGTATAGGAACTCAAAGATTGGTTTGGTTCAAATAAGAAAAAGAATAAGACTTTACAATCCAAGTCTCTTCTGAAAAAAAGAGGGATGAAAAGTGAGAAAAGATTAAACCTTAGAGATAGACCTTTTTTAGATGAACACAGTGATAGACATATTAAAAGACAGATGCAGAGAGAGAGAGATAGGGAGGAGTAGCAATACAAAATGTACTAATGAGTAATGTGCTTGTCTAGCTAATGTCTTTTTTGATGCTCTTAGCTTAACCCAGCCTCTAAACTAGGTCATTAAGTAGCCTACCAAACCTAGATAATCCTTTAGAATTAAGTGTCTCTCTGCATGTTCATGTTGAATATTCAATACAGAGTAAATATAGCTTCAATACAGTGTGCCGTTCAAGAAGTAATCACAGACGTATGCAGTTTTTTTCTTCTTAAATAATTGCTTTGCTTTTATTGAAACAGCATTTTTTAAATGAAAGGGATCCCAATGTATGTGTGTGTGTGTGTGTGTGTGTGTGTGTGTGTGTGTGGGTGGATGTCTTTTAAAATAAAACTTGAGAAACTAGAAAAGGCAAATTATTTATCTTACAAATACAAATATTATGAACAAAATACACCATTTCCTATTCAATACTCATGGGTTTAGCTGTTAAAGCCGTACATGTTTTGGTATGACCAGTATCAACTGATGTCGGCAGGTACAAATTAGGATATAAAGTAGGCTACACTGTAGTAGACATGTTCACAGACTCTCACACATGGAGCTGCTGGTGAAATGTAAGTCAGTTTGAAGGTTGTGGTAATAGTATGTATAATTTGAGTTTGAACACCATCTATTAGCAATTTTGGACAACTAGTAGCACCAGTGCAATGTTTGAATGTATGTTTTGTCTGACAGTTTAGTGTGTATCTATGCAACAAAGCACATGGGTGATGCAATACACTTATCTTCCAATAGAATCAGACTTTTCTGTCATAGACACATGGCAGTACCACGCCAGACAAGTAGCAAGATGCTAGAAAATATAGTGAAGAAGAAATATTGCAAACTCAACATAATTTACCTAGTACGATGTGAATGAACATATACATATAAATAACATACTGTACTATTGTAGTGTGTTGCTCTTTGGATTCCAATGTATCGTAGTTGTTTTATCTTAATGCAGTATACAGGCTGTTTTACACGCCGTATAGCTACACCTCTCTTGCCCTACAATTTCCAAACTCTATTTGGCTGATTTATCTTAAGCCAAGATAATGCAGGCAAAAACATTTTAATCACTGGTCAATTTTGAAATTTTTGACTGGCGATCATTTTGAACTGAAGCTTTTCACAGATTTGTCTCTTTATGTTGACGGTGGGTGTGTGGCTGCAGCTGGTTTCTCATCTACCTGGACCTTAATTGATCCATTAATGGCTGGGATTGGTCACAGAGTGAACACACCTGCTCCCCCACCTGGGTGTCTGTCAGATGGGACCACGTCTTGATAGAAACCCATCCATTTAATTTCCAAACGCATGTTTGTTGTGATTTTTGTTGTCTGAAGAGTTTTTAATATTCAGGATGATAACTAGTTTGGCAAATAAAAGAAAGATCAAAGCCATTATATGTAAGGAAATGTATTCATTCTATAGCGGGAAACAGATATACAGTATGGTGGCGCTTGTGGTGTTGTAGTTAAGAGTTTCCCCCTAGAGTCTCAGTCCTCATCGGAGCAGACCCGGTTCGAATCCGACCCATGGTCGTTATCTGCATGTCCTCCCCTCTTTGCCCCATTTGGACTCTGTCTCTCCAAATCTATGTTCAAGGTGCTACAAGGAACAGTTAAATATTTTCTGAAACATGTACTGTAACAGCAAACCAGACCATCAGTGCAAATAATGCTATTTTTATATTGTTTGTCTTAACGCCTTTGTCTGGGTACGCTCACCCAGGAAATAAAGCTGGTGTAGTAAAAACACTACGGGCCGGTTTCACAGACAGGGCCTAGATTAAGCCAGGAGTAGGCCTTAAAGGATTATTCCCCCGGTGGAAACATGAAGGTTATACGAAGTATATGATTCTGTGTAGTATAAATGTGCAAAAATTTTCGAAATCGGTTCATCCTAGCCTGAGAAAAGGCAGAAAGAGGTGTTTTTATGTGTGTTTTTCTTTTTTTCATGCTCAAATGTAATAAATCCTCCAACTCCAACAATGCACCGCGCTCGCTCCCAGCTTGCTGTCCCGCCCCCCTGTTTCCGTTTTCAGTCGGAAATAAATGTGGTGCCGCGACTTTTTGTAAACATATCCTCGTGATACGTTGACCTGTTCAGACTTCTGCTTTCGGTTCATAAAAGTTAAATATATTATTGAACTGATGTAATGTTAAAAACATGATTATGATTCTCCCAAAAGTTGAAATGTCAACAATAGCGATGAATGACCCATTACAGCACAGGTTTAGTAAAAAACAACAACCACCAACATGAATTTGAAGTTTTATTAGTGGATAAAAAAGGAACTATGTACATCAATAAAACGTGTAGGGTGCGTCTAAATATTCACAGGTCATCCTGACTATCTAATGTCTCCTGGAAGCCACGGTACTGCCCGTCTTCAGCTGGATATTTAGTCCTGATGGCCTGAACAACACAGGCTGGCAAAACAAGTCGGTTGCCTCTCCCCAATCTCTCGCCTCGTAGTATCCACTCCAGGAAATGACGGTATGCTGTAAGCCGATACTGTCTGAGGAAGAATGAGCAGTGAGCACAACATTAGCAAAGAACATATATTATGCCTTGAGTAGCTAGCATTACACAAACTTCAAGCTAACGTAACGTAGCCTTTGCTCTGCCAATAACATAGGCTACTTTCGGATAACTGCATTGTCATGAAACCGGGAATCCCTTTTAAATAGCTTTTTTGGTTAATAAAAAAACACTTACTCTATGCTCAGACGTCCGTTTCTCCCGGCGGGCCTGGGTTGGCGCTTCCAATTTACTCTCGGTGTATGGAAATAGGTATCCAAGACCCCACTGTCCATGAGTGCCCAAAAGCTTGGGTGCGAAGTTATACACGTGTCCTCGTCCAAGCCAGATTCAACCATTTCTTCCTTACGAAACTGGCAACGCTGAACTTCATTGCAGCAAATTGACTCTTCGTTACTGTCCATAGGCGAACACAGCAAACAATTGCACCACGAATTCAGTCCAGCTCGCGGCGGCTCGTCGTCGTCCTCAGCCAAGGCTTGTGCAGCCGCCGCAGCAGCCTCCTCCTCCTCTATAACTTTCAGCTCTTCCTCGCTGTATTCTGGCTCATATAGATAGCCCTGAATGTCCGAATCCAACATTAGATTAAAAAAATCCACTTCGGTCATATCAAATTGAACGTTTGCTTCTGCCATGGTCGTAGGTTTGAGTCTGTAGTTCTCTCGCTTAGCGGGGAATAATCATGGCGGACGTTGTGTTTACATTTTGTACGCGAGCTCCCGCCCCCCTCATTCCTTATTGGTGGGCATAAAAATGTGCGGAGCAGCGGAACTAAAGGCCTGTAGTCCTCGGGCCCTCTGGCACGCAAACTTCCACACACCACACACTCCAATTGATGACGCAGAATACGTCATCCATTGGAGTGTGTGGGGTGTGGAATATCAGGACAGCTGGGCCAAGGGAAGACTGAGTCAAGACACACCTCTTTCCTTATATTATAATAGCCATTTTATAATGATAGAAAGCAGGTTCTGTATCGGTGAAGTAATCCTTTAATGTGGACTAGTTAAACTGGGAGGTTTAAGTCACTGTCATGGATATGGCTTAAGTTTGGCTTAGTTAGTCTGAGACTACGAAGTCCTGGAGTAAGGTAAGTAAGCCTGATTGTAAACACCTGCCCATGAGCACATGCTGCTGGTCCAACGGTGATCATAAAAACCCGGAGTGGAGCAGAAACACCATTGCTTGTGAGAAAAAACAATGGCAGAGGCTAAAAAAATCCCGTCAATAAACTTTAATGAATTTGAAAAAAATCTCTTAAAAAAAAATAGTTTGAAACCATCCAGTTATTGAATCTAAAAGCCATACTGCTGGGACTGAGCAAATAAATAGTTGGGTCGCAATTTGCAACAAATTCAATTAATGAAAATTTTACTAAGAGAACAATACACCAACTTCAGGTTATCTTCATTATTATCGGTATTTCACATCTTTCTCATTTATAATTTTGACATTATATTTAATGATATCTGCACTGATAGACTCTGTTGAAAAACCCGAATTAGTTAGTAACAGAAAATGCTATATGATTCTGAAGGAAGTATGACATGAAAATTAAAATTCTACAGGCGGAATTGGACATTATTTAACCTTTATTTTACCAGGCAAAATTGCTTGAGGTCAAATGACCTCTTTTCCAAGCAAGGCCTGGCCAAAATGGCAGCAGCTAGGATGAATGAAATATAAGACAAACATAAGAATAAAACAGAGACAAATACATTCCAGTGGGTGAAGAAGAAGAACAATTTTGAGGCAATGATAAAATACTATTCAGTGAAACATTGACACACACCAAAATTTGCCATTAAAAAACATGTGAGTCGAGTTTTAAAATCATTCATAGTGATGAGTTCCTGCAATTTGAGTGTTTTTTGAATAGTGTTCCAGGCGGAGGGAGCAGAGTACATGAACGCCCTCTTCCTAAACTCAGTACGGGTTCTGGGGACAGAGGCGTAAAGAAAGTCCAGAGAGCGTAAACTGTATGACATGAAGTTGGAAGAGAGAGCTATGATTCAAACAAGATACAGTACTGAGACAATTGTGATTACTAATCACAGTGAAGATATAAGTAGAAAATAAAAGGTGTTCATGTTGTGTTTTGTCATTTTGTTATTCATGTGTGTCAGTATTTTAAATCACAACAACCACATTTGAAAACAGAATTGTTTTATACACTCATTTTATTATGCTGAATACATCTTCAATTTAAATGCATCCATCTAATAAACTCAAAGTTGTTATTTCCAGTGCATTTTCCATATTGAAAGTGGTCTCGAAATGTAAGTTTATCAAATAAATGTTCTGGATAAGACCTATCCACAAGTATTCTTCTGGCTGGCCTCTGCAGTGGGAGTTGGTCTTCATTTAGATATTCCAAATAGTCCATGCTCTCTCACAAACACCACTAAGCTGAAGTTAAACCTGCCCCTTTGGAGGATTAATTTAAGATGAAATTTAGACCTAGAGTAGCTCTAGTCGTCCGTCTTGCAATTGGCTTTGTTTAATCCAGAATAGCTTTAATCTAGGACTATTTTAAACTGAGTCTGTGCAAGTGGCTTTGAATTAATCCAGCTCAACAGGCATTTTAGTCTCGGACTAGGCTTAAGCCTTGTCTGTGAAACCGGCCCTACAACTTTGGTCCAAAGGGGGTGCACAAATTAACACAAACGGAAAGTTCCTCAGAGCACCGTTAATTAACAAATGTAAGCATTCATTTTTGATGTGTTATATCATTCAATCAGATTCATATCTCATGTAATGCTAAAAAACTTGCTTGATGTTCTCCTATCTGAAAATGAGAGTGTCGCCTCAGAGCTACTGTGCATTACTCATACACATTCAAGTCAAGTGCATAAGTACACACTCTGGCCTTGGTTTTGTGACAGTGGTGTTGTGACCTTTTTTCCCCTCTCTGAGAGAACAAGGACCCACACACAAGCATTCCCACGTCGTCATCTGAAAACATCATTGTCCCGGCCTCACTTTTTTATTTCCTAACAAGAATGAGTGTATTGTTGCATTCACGTCACATGGAAATAACTTTGAGGAACAGCCTTGCCAGTTAAAAGCAAAAGGATTTGAATTGTTTGCGCACTGGAGCTGGTGCCAGTATGCCCAGTTAATGTGTAGTTCTCTGTGTTTTTACGATATAAATAATAAGATGCTGAATAAATAAAAGCATTTAGCTCACTGAATGACCGTAGTGTGAACACAAAGCTATAGGTCTGTAATTAGCAATTGCATGCATTAGCTTTTCCGTGTCTGCCTTAGAAAGGAAGGGTTATACTTTAGCAATATTTCGTATGATAGAATGATATTTTGGTTGTATTCCTTAGATGGGATCTGCATCAATTATGACACCTAGATTTCTAGCCTGGTACTTGGTACTGAGCAGTGGTGTAGTCTAGTTTTTTGTAGTGGGTATACTGTGATGATTCCCTCCAAGCCTCTTCTTGAATATGCAGCATAGCATTTACACATTTAACATATGGCTTATACTGTGGTTTGTTTACAATTTTACACCTTAGCCTGCCTTTAGAAACACAGAATTTAGGATTTCTATTTCCAAATTAAATTGGGGGGTATGGGGGTCTCCCGCATATTTTTTTTTATATTAAAATACATTGTTTCCCGCCTTCTGGTGACTCTACAATAGAAAAACACAAAAGTCAGTAAGTCTGTTCTAGATCCCAACCCTCCTAGGGGGGTTCGGGGGTATGCCCCCCGGGAGACTTTTTTTTACCATTTTAAAGTGAAATGCATGAATCTGGTGCACTTTGAGAGGAAAATTAAGAGGCCTAATCTGAGGAATTGTGTGAACAAATAATTTGGAGACACTGGGTCAGATGAATTAGAAGCTATTGAAGAAAGACCCATGGATTTTCCATAAAAATATTACTTTAAAATAAGATATTATGGAGGGTCCTCTGGGTTGGGCTTGGAGCTCTTTTTCTTTTACGGGACATATTTCTCTGTAATATAGTGAATGCATTTAAATGCAGTGAGAGGAACGAAGTAGAAGAACTCTGTTGTCCAGCTATCTTTTTTTCCACAGACAAGGCTGAAATAGGCTATAGACTATACACAGTGCATGGGCAACTGAGAGCAGCCCCATTTCCAATTTATTTTAAATAAACTCAATACACACTGTGCTTGGACGTGAATGTGACGTGATCAGTTAACCTTGGATTACCTCCCAGATGAACTGATTACATTATTAGGCTATTAACTATCTAGACCAGGGGTTCTCAACCTTCTGCAAGCTGGGCCCCCCCAAAGCTGGGTCATTGCAGTTGGGCCCCCCCACCGACCCTGACAACCCCCCCCCCCCCCACACACACACACACACACACACACACACACACACACACACCACCCTACACAGATAGATAGATAGATAGATAGATAGATAGATAGATAGATAGATAGATAGATAGATAGATAGATAGATAGATAGATAGATAGATAGATAGATAGATAGATAGATAGATAGATAGATAATCTATTATTGTTATTATCACAAGGGCTAGGCCAGTGGCGCACTTTTGAGTTGAACATTGGGTTTAGGGTTGGGGTCCGGAAATTTCTTATATTTTAACGTTAAATTCTGGTGCACTTTAAAAGCTAATTATGAGATTGTATCAATGAGACACTGAAGAAATGTTTTTTTTTTTTTTAAATCTCCTTAGAAGAGAAGAAAATAGTAGCCTAAATAGAACATACACAGAATAAATTCTACAATAGGTATACCTGTTATGAAAAAGCTTCACAAAACAAAGTCTATGATCAATGGGAAACACTGCTGTCTGACAACCCAGTTCAGAGAATGTTTCAACTATTGAGTCTTGGATTTGGAAAGTGGCCAGATTTAGCTCAAAATGCTACCTGCGATTAATGTGCTGTGCAGCCTGAACGCGGAGTTGTGTGTGTCTCAGTGGCGATTCCAGGACATTTTGACTGGGGGTGGCCAAGGTGGGCCACAGAGCTAGAGTGGGGTGGCCATCGCACCCCTGAATGAATAGCATGTGATATGCTGTACAACCAATTCAAAGATGATTTATAATCCCAAATGCCCAAATCATGTTAGTATCCATTGTAATGTTTGTCAGAAAACTAAAACCCTGAAGGGGGGTCTGGGGCATCCCCCCCAGAAGATTTTTTTGTGTTTTTAACATGTAATCTAAGCATTCTGGTGCATTCTGGCGAAGATAATAAAGGAAAAAGTCAATTTTCATTTCAGTTCAGATGAATAGTAAAATTAGCAAGACATAACTTGCTAGCAGCCAGATGCCTAACAACTGGACAGAGGGACGGATGACAACTAGCTTTTGACCAAATATCTTGCTAAAAAAATAAACCTTTATTTATGAAATTCTGCCCTAAGAACATGTTACACTTGCTAACTACAAACTTACATTTTTTTATTCAGATTTCAAAAATCTGCTGGGACACATGCCCATACACGTGTATGGGTGGCACGCATGTCACAAGCACACTTATGCTGTTTTCAAGACCTTTGTTAACCAGAGACCAGTTCTAGTGGCCACAGTCCTACCATTAATTCAGTACTTGAAAATTGCAAACTGATCTCATATCAGTGGATTGGAGTGTTTGTGTGATGAACTTGGCAACTACCTATCAAAAAAAGTTAAGAAAGAAAAAAAATACATGTCATCTCTGAACTAGGCTACATATCAGGAAAAAAATTGAAATTACAAAAAAAAAAAAAAAAAAAAAAATTAAGATAATTTTTTTTTTTTTTTCTTTCATCCCCCTCGCGCCCCCCCCGGTAGAGTGTCCGCGCCCCCCCGGGGGGCGCGCCCCACCGGTTGAGAACCACTGATCTAGACCAACACATTGTATTCCAAACTGTTTTTGTATGATACATTACATTTGCATAATATGATTTGTTGTTGATATGATGTTAATATCAAACACAAACTCAAACACAAACTCAAATTTTTTTTTTTAAATCGGTCGGGGGCCCTAAGCAACCGCTTGGTTCGCTTATGCCTCGGGCCGGCTCTGGTTTTCTTTCATGTTCAGTGCATGAGTTGACGGGGTGAATCAATCGCCACCTAATAGCCTATGAAAACTGCACTGATGATCCGATATTGAAGTGCTCGCAAAAGTGAATATTAATTTCAGACCGGTTATGCAAACTGAGAATATTACTTTTTCCTCATTGGGAGAAAATAAGTCCCTGCGCGCTTTTGGTGAGCTCCGACAGCACCGTGTGCGTCTCCCGAGGGGACTACTGAGCTGAATGTTGCGTCGCGCTGCCAGTATTTTCGGGCTGGACATCCATAGACATTGTGGACATCGCCCTTTCTTTTACCCAACAGTCCGCAATGAAACGGGCCGTGGGTAATGCCTGGTACCGCATCTATTATAAGTCCGTTGCAACTTCCACAGGAACACAGGTTGAATGTATGAATGAAAGTATGACAGTTGAGTTCTGTCACTATCGAAATTGTTACGTATCATTTCGCATTTCTTAGTGGGCATACGGAAATGCTGGAGCTTTCTTAGTGGGTATACTGCGTATACCTGCGTATCACGTAGACTACACCACTGGTACTGAGTGAGTGTCAGTGTTTTCAAGTATGCAGATAATTCATCTTTTTCACCTATCACCAATATCTATTTTTTCCTGGTTTAACTGGGAGAAGTTTTGTTTTATCCATGCATTTGTATCAGCTATACAATCTACTAGGCAGTCATCTGAGCTATATGGTCATTTATGTTGTGTTTTCTAATAACAGAGCCAAGGGGTAACATGTATAGGCTAAACAGTAAGGGCCCCACAATGGATCCCAGGGGAACTCCACAGGTCATGGCTACATTTCTTGAGCTAGTCACCAAGGTCTATGAACATTTTTAATTTATAGGAAAAATTAGTCTGTTACAGAAATATATAAAAGTTCCTAGTAAATACTCAAAGATTACAATAACCATCATTTTAGCTTAGTTTTGTCGCGCATGCTTTCTCGGTATGTCGTTTCAATGTATCAAGCATATCACAAAAGATCGCTAGTATCAAGTAGAGGTGAGATTCTCTTTCCGAGCCCGCGGACTCCAATATTATCTTACACATTATCTTTGGCAGTTTCTACTGTTTCATAAGAACGGGATGGATACAGAATGTGTGCACATAGATGAAAACTAGAATGAAAAAAAGAAGAACACACCAATGCAAAATCTGAAATCATTTAGAGATTGATTGACATGGGGTTGCATGCATCATAAGGGGAGCTATTTCTTTACCCAACACATATGATAGATGTGAACACAAGCTAAGTCACTTTTTACCAATGAACATCTCCATGTAATATACAAATGCATTTGGTTGAAGACCACACATGTTGCCCTTTCTGTGGATATATTTAGAGGTTTCATATTATAAATGAATCAACCTAAAACCCACAAGGCAGTAATCGCTTGCTTAGAATGTCTTGTTTTGTTACCACAAAACAGCATACACTAATCATTTACTATCACACAATCTGCCAATGAGGATTCACACATCCGCTGGTGGCCTTTCCCTTACCAATTATTGTCCCCCAACTTGTCTTAAAAGATGTAGTTAATTGGGGGCGCCCTTAGCTCAGTTGGTAGGGCGTCCCCCCCATGGGCCTTGGCCAGCAGCGAACCCGGGTTCGATTCCAGCCCGCGCTCGTTCTCTGCATGTCACTCCCCTCTCTGCCCCATTTCAACTCTGTCTCTACACTATCAATAAAGCATAAAAATGCCAAAAATATCTTTAAAATATGTAGTTAATTCAATTGAAAGTGTAGTCAAAAGTCTTTATGCGATTCATTCTTTACAGTAAAGATGTGCATGTGCAACAACATGTGCCGAATCAAACGCCGGCCCGTCTTTGATGTTGCCTGCAATCTCCGATTGCACATGGAAAAAAACAAACTTGAACCTGCGTAGCAGTTATTTTCTCAAGCTGCTCCGCTACATTTAAAATGCTAATATAAGACTAAACTGATTAATAATTAAACAATTACGGTCATGAATCAATAACTTCTGCACATATTTTTCATTAGTAAATTGCACAGAGTAAACAAAGAAGGCAGTATTACCAATTCAAATGTGGGATGGGGAGGGGGGGGGGGGCTGGGCATTCTAATCGTCCCCAACTTTGATGAAAAATAAACATTCGAGACAGTCACTCAAACAGTAGGGCCTCTGGTACCATTTTTCTTCTCCCAAAGTAGATCATGTTGTTGCTTTAGATACAGTGAGTTGCTTGATTATTCAAGTAAACATGGCTGGAACAATTTTTAATGAAGTAGTCCAAAATGAGAAATTCATGATAAATCTGGTGTGTGAGTGTGTGTAGTAGTCAATGTACAGAACATTTGGACAGATTTGATGCCCATCTGAGCCTCTTTAAAGTTGAACTGATTTTCCGTGGCAATCTGTCCGTAGTTTGAGGAATATTACAGCACGAAGGGGCTCAGGCACAACTTTTAATGTGCTTGTGATAAGCTCCACGAATGCTTGAGTGACTTTTTTGTTGTACCTTCTAAAAGGCTAAATTTACCCTGGGTTTACTTTCCTGTGCACCTTAAAACCAGTATGCTCCTGTCGGTTTGATCCATTTAAGGTGGAGTCAGTGATTCCGAAGAATGGTTGTTGTCAAAATCACTTTTTTTTAAACAAATCCGTGAATAATCTCCTCAACCCTGTCTGTGTTAATACCCAGCCTAGGCTCTGTAAAACGGGCTTGTTGTTAGCTACAGTGGTCCCCCCTTTGTTTATATGCACTTTGTTTACATGGCTGTTTACAGAGCTTAGACTGTGTCTAAACACCAGATTATTTTTCAGCACACACACAGTACGGACAGGTAGCGTATCATTCAAATTCAAATTCAAATTCAAAAAACTTTACAAAACAAGACAATACACACAAGACACTGGTGTATACAAATTTACAAAAATATGTGTACAATGTGTATACCATATGTACAGTGTATGTTTATAAATGGAGAACTGACTCTTAAAAAGTGAAAAATATGAAAGAAATATAGTGCAATCAAATAATAAATACCATACTGGTGAGAATACAATTAAAAGATGCAATGGGATCTGATGAGGAGATATTCACTGATTTTGACCAAAAAGAAAAAGTGATTTTGACAACAAGCGTTCTCCAGAATCCCTGACGACATCTTTTATATCAAGTGACACGTACATGGATCATTCCTGTTTTCTGGCTCATCGTTGCACAACTCAACGTACCATCTTCCCCTTTCCCCCAAAATGTGCCAGCGTGGGTAATAGCCGATGCCATGGTGGTAAGTGTAAGAGCCTGGGAAAACAAGGATAAAAGCATAAACAAAATCTGCGATAAGAAATATGACATGGCTATCAGCATGCAGAATAAAAGCGTGGGCCCCTGCGAGCAACCGGCGCCCAGATTAATGATAAATTACGAGGACCTGGGCTTGTTTATAGCACTCATTTTCCCCGCTGCACCTGCTCATATTCTCTTGGCCTAGAGCAGCCCCTCTCTCTCTTTTTTTTTTTTTTTTTTTCTATTTTCTCTCTCCATCTCTCATGCTCCTTCAACCCCTCCTCCTCCACCTCCACCAACACTACCATCCCTTTCTTTTTTCTTTCTCTGTTGCTCTGAGTAGGTGCTTATTTAAATTGATCCTGTGTTTCTAAAGCACTCTGCCAAAACCTGCTGGGACAACCCCATGAAAACATTATCGGTGGGTGTGTGACTTGTGCCGTACAGGCTAGGAAAGGGGAGGGGCTAGGAGTTAAAGAAAGAATGTTACAGGCATATGAAAAAAGAGAAGTAAAAAAAGAGAGCGAGAGAGAGAGAGAGCTTGGCCACCTAAGAGGCAGTGAGAATTGTGATCGAGAGTCAGAGACGAAAATAAAAGATGAGCGGAGAGAAGTATTTTGATGCATAACGTGAGAGAGATAAGGAGGCAGAATGAGAGGAGTGCAGTGGGCAGGCAGAGCCAGGCCTTTTGGATATAGCAGCAGCTCTTTGTAATAATACACCATCCCTGCGTCAACACCATGCTTAATTTTAATATTAATTGCAAATATCTCTTCCACACAACAAGGAAATAATTTGACAATCACTTTGGCCCCGAGTACTGTATTAAATGCAAAGTGGGGCTGAGGGGCGAGAGCAGTCAATATGAAAGAACTACAGTCTGAACCAACCTTTCCTTCTGCCCCCCCCCCCCCCCCCCCCACACACACACACACACACACACACACACCCTCTCCCTCACCTCATTACATGAAGTGTGAATGTTAATTCTAGTGGGTTTATTAGTCAGAATCAAGGAGAGGGGGGGGGGGGAATGAGAGGAGGTTAGCATTTTTATTGTTCATTACAAGTGGCTCTCTAGTGGTACCTGGGATTTTTTTTTGTGGGTGGTGGGGGGGGGGGGGTCTGCTGTTAGGCTATGGGTGGGTGTAAAAAGACAGTCGGTGGAAAAGGTTGGTGCACTACGAGTGGCTATTGTCTGATTCATAATTATATTTTTATTATGACTACGCTCGGGGGCCCCCTTCACACTGTACAAAGCAATTTCTGGGTAGAGAGCGTCAGGCTGCGAGGGCAAAGTGTTTACATACCAAATTATAAGAATATACTGACAACGGTTGGTTGTTAATAAGCCCTAATCACTTCCCCTAATTTAATCCGGTTGCTATGGTAAACAAATGACACTTGAGGCTGACTGGTGCATGGTGGGAAGGAGGAGAGGGGAAAAAAAGAGCTATGCCCGGTCCAAGGAGGGAGAGGAAAAAAGAGCTGATGAAAGACAAACTGACACACACCACAACAACACACACACACACACACACACACACACACACACACACACACACACACCTCCTCTGCCGAGACACCTGCTGTCCTCTGTGCACCGTACATGTTCGTAGGGGTTGAGTGTGATCTCCTACAAGCATGAGAAGAGAGAGAGAGACACAGAGAGAGAGAGAGAGAGAGAGAGAGAGTGCACTTGTATTTGTGTACGTGTGTTGGTCAAAGACAGCTGTTTGTGCAGTCAGCAATGCCGCTCTCCTCAGAAAGCAGAAAATTGAGCGGGAATTGGGCTAATTGTACGGAATGATTGATGCTAGTGGAAAAAAAACTACAGTACATTAAAAAACACAAAAGCATAGTCGTAAGTGTGCAGGCACACGTATGCACTCATGCAATCACATGCAACTCGCAGACACGCTTAATGCCCCCCCCCCCCCCCCCCCCCCACACACACACACACACTGCCTGGAGTTTTCAGACATACAGTAGCTGAGACAGGGGTTGTTTTACAGCGTAGCTTGGACCTTGGTATTATTTTTTTCTGATATTGGAGGAATTAAAACTCATATGAGGAATTATGATTCAAGGGATTTTCAAATATAATGATAGCAAAGTGTTGCTGTTTTTGAACTCTGTCAAACTCAGCAACCGTAAAAGCACACCTTAGTATTTCTATTGTATGCAGTGTATATTTAAAATGGTTTCAAAGGGACCACGCATTGTTTCCTAGAAAAACATGAATATCATATGTGACAAGATAAATATGAGTTAATCAAATGCACAGGAAGAAAAATGGTTAAAAGATAACAATAAACACTTCAGTAATATAGTCAAAAACAATCCAGTGTTTTAAGATGTCTTCTCTTGCTCCTTCCCTTCATGCATTTCTAAAATGGTTAATCAGTTCAACTCTTTGCTGAATCCACAGAACATATATTGACAACAATTTTCATATTCAAAATAATTTCTAAAACAAAAAATACCTAACAGTTTGGCACTTTTATTATCTTTGAAAATGTAAATATATGAGTTCTGCTCAAAGAAAAAAACAAGCCGCTTCATGATGTCCCTTTGGGCTATCGGAAATCAAATAAAGACTCAAAAAAGATAATGAATATTATAATAAAAGGCAGATTAATCCATATCGTTTGTCACAGACCCATTATGATCATATTTCTTGATCAGAATGTCCAGGTGTCCACCTTGATATACATTTCCTATAAATGCCTTTATCCAGGGACACACAGTATTCTCACAGCTCATTGTTGGCCACCTCTTGAACTTGCTAACAGCCAAACATGGCTTGGCGGCTGCTATTACACAGAACGCATTAGTTAGAAATTCATCTCCATGCAGAATGATTGTCTATTAGGGATGCATGTCCACTGCTTGTCAGATGGCAGTCTGCTTGTGCATGTACACATTTGAACACTTCAAACACATTTTTAACTACGTCCTTTTGAATGGCAAGCATCTCTTTTCCACAGTGCGTAAATAAGAAGGTAGAATCCAGTATAAGTATCCAGAATAGTCGGCTACATTGGCTTCATCTCCTCCCTCTGTCCCCTGCTGATTGCAATCGAAAACCTAAAGAAAAATCTACAGATAATACGCTCTCATCCAGAAAATATAACAGACTGGGAAAAAAAAGGGGGATGAATGCTTGACAATGGCTTTCAATTCAGGGAGGTTGTGGGTTACAAAAGATACACAGATAGAGCATAGCAATAGTGTCAGTGTGTCGTAGAATCCCCTCTTTAGTAGGCTACTACTAAATCAGTCGTTCCTTTATGATATTTCCTATTTCCCTAACCCGATTCATCTTATTGCAACTAAGCAAGTTTTTTAAATATAGTTGAACGGTTGCTGCCTCTTTACATATACTGGCTTAACAAATGTGGATCTATTGGACGGAAGAGAGAGAGAGAGAGAGAGAGAGAGAAAGAGAGAGAGAGACAGAGAGAAAGAGAGAGAGACATAGAGGAGGACAGTCGTCCTTCTGGCTCTGGTAATGGTTTTCTTATTCTCTCTATCTTCTCCTTATAGATGCATATCAATACGTATCGCAGCGTCTCTCTGCATAGAGCCTGCCACATCCAATATCGGCCTGGACATTTTACATAATTATTATTTTCAGGAGTCATTGGGGTCTCATAGAAGGGAATGTAAGTGACAGGCATTTAAAATGGTTTTTAAATCATGCGGGATAACCAGGGCCTTTCAGAAATAATTGTGTCAAACTGCTTCTCACCTTTTTTTTTTTTTTTCGCCCAATCAATATGCAACACTTATTCACGGCCTAGACGACTATCCATCAAAAGGCAAGGCAGCGCTGCTCTTTAATATACATGCTTGCATTTTAATGGGCTACTTTAAACAACAATACCGGAGACAACAATGTGTTTCTGTGTAATATTCCCCGTAAAAATTGATGATACAGCCTCTTTTCACAGCACAAGGCTCTAGTTGCTCTCCTCTCGCGCACACACACACCACACACACACACACACACACACACACACACACACACACACACACACACACACACACACACACACACACACACACACACACACACACCGGATGTACAGACACACACACACAAACACATTCACACATGCACCGGATGTACACGTTTACACACATGTGCACTCGCGAGGTGTGAGCACACAAACACACACACACACACAAACAGTTTGTTAAGTGGTGGCCTAAGTCGATGTAATCACATTCACTTTGTTACACGGCTCGTAAATGATTTAAAACTAGATTTCATGCATGCTTTCATACTAATTCAGCTCTCTCGTATTTTTTCATTTTGGCCGGAAAAAACTCTGAGAACAATCACGAATTACCCCGTTCTCCAATTAAGCCTCTAAACAGGACCAAGAGAAGGGGAATCTATTCATTTTCTTTTGATTAAAATTATCGCCACTTGCGGGGAGCTTTGGGGGGTTTATATATTAAATAATGCATCATTTTATAATTATATAGAATATATAGATTTTTTTAAATAGGATACTGGTGCGGGGAAAAAAACGTGACTTTAATTAGATCGGTGTGTAAGATATCTCGGGGGTATGATAAAACAATGTTAAATATCTCACAACGATGGTAAACTATGTTCCAACAGATAATGAAACACAAATAGGGTCTCGCTTTGCCACGGCTCCTATTTGTTTCGAAACATCCCCACATGCATTTTCTTCTTGAAATTTCATAATTATATTGAAAATATGATCAGGGGGATAACGTGGCTAGGTGCTAAATATGATACTGCTTGCCCCCCCCCCCTCCCCCACCTATTCAGAGGCATACATTATCATCCTATTACTATTAGAGTAAATTACTAGAGAGAGATGAGCATGTTGTGCACTGAGAGGGAATAAACAAATGCACGGTAGCACACTCCCTTAAGATGCGGCGTCACAAACACTCTCACTGACACACACACACACACACACTGGCGGTACATGTGAGCTAATAAACAGGCGCAGACGGTCAGAGGCGGCGCGATAGCCACACACACACACACACATGACATGCTAAGGTCTAAGATTAGCAAAGAGCTAAACAGCGCTTGGCACAGGGAGGGAGGGGGGCAGAGATGCTTTTTACAATTAAAGCAAAATTAAAGATGCACTAAAACAGCAACACTTTGCCAAGCAAACGACTGCCTGCAGCCTCTTACAAAATTACAGCGGGCTAATTTAAAACGAAGGACAAACAGTGGCTGTGAGGGTGTGTGTGTGTGTGTGTGTGTGTGTGTGTGTGTGTGTTGTGTGTCACAGAAACCCTCTCCCATTATGATTGCAATGCGCTCAGACCCCCTCATTTCGGGTCTATATATAAAGTATGTAAATGTCGTCTGGCTGCGACAGTCAGAAGCGTCAATAGAAGTTGACAGCTGAATTATAAACCGCAGCCGAAATCCATCAGTCTTTTGTTTTAACCCGGAGAATGGAGCAGTTTTTAAAACCCAACAAAGGGCCCTTTAATCAAATTCTCAAGGTTGTTGGCTTTAGCATTGTATTAGTTTAATAGTTTCTGCTGCACCATTGACGTTAATGACACATTCCTATGTAAATATAATGTGGCTCCCAGAAGCCATCAAAACATTTTAAGGTCCAATGAATACAGTTGCATTTTTTTTCTTTCTTTCTCTCCCTCTCCCTCCCTCCTCCCTTTCCTCCCCGTACAGAAATGTCTTTTTATTTAGCAATCTCGGCACAGAGCATGGTGATACAATAAAAAGGAGGGGAGATTGATTAATGGAGACTTTAAGGTAGTGATGCGCGGCACTGATACAAATAACTGTGGAGAGAGAGAGAGAGAGAGAGAGAGAGAGGAGAAGATTGTTCCTCCCTCCTTTATTTCCCCCAACACAAACACACGCACACACACATTAATCTATACACACGCATGCACACACACACACACACTAATCCACACACATGTGAGAACATGTACTGTATGTGCACAGACTTTTAAAGAAATCATACATGGCCGTGCACCCCCTCGACCCACCCAACCACCCACCCACACATGAACACGCGTGCACGCACGCACGTGCACACACACACACACACAACACACACACACACACACACCACACACACACACACACACACACACACACACACACACACACACACACACACACACACACACACACACACCACACACACACACACACACACTCACACATCTAAATCACATGTACAGTTTAGGGGCCTTTTGGCATAGATTCATCACCCACGATTGAAAAGATAATGAAACTGCATATTTTCTCACCATTCAGAGACTGATGAAAGCATTTAGAGCAATATAGCAGAATATATTAAAGACAGTGTCATCTTTTGAGAAGCCTCACAACATGTGACTGTCGAGAGAAAGAGGAAAATATGGAGACGTATGGTTACAGTTTTTTTCGATTGCTTAAGCACGATTTTGAAAACAGGGCCCGATTTCTCAAAACACTACACACAATTAGCACACTAAACACCCAATTACCAAAACACCTCAGACCCTTTGCAAAATGAAATACTCTTTTCAAAACTATACACTATTTTATAAAAAACCTATTTTGTCGCCATATGAAACACACACTTTGCATATAACTTAATTCTGTCTGAACCAGTTACACACTGCTGTTGCTAACCTTAAACACTTTTAGTAATTCTACTTCTCAGTGATTTGAGTAATGTATATAAAGTACACAGAGAAAGTGCAAATACACAAGAAGTTCACCAAACACTTGACAA
>CM047505.1:6112907-6180407 GCA_026122265.1 Ammodytes dubius | reverse complement strand
TCTCAATAAACTTAAAAAAAAATCTGATTTGAAATTAAATATTCATAAATATATTAAAACTTAGTTGAAAAAACTGCTTTTTACAGTCTAGAACGTTTGCCTGGACTGAAATAACATAGTTAGGAGAATTTAGTGCATTTGGGTGGCTTTAAATTTAGTAAATTCCCGTTTATTCCCGTTAATTCCCAAAATTCCCGTTAATTCCCATAAATTCCCGTTAATTCCCATGGAAAGTTTCCAACTTTGAAAATTCCCGGAATTTTGCAACCCTAGAGTAGGCTAAAGCTCATTTAGACAAGCCAGCTTCATATTGGAAGAAAATGCTTTGGACTGATGAGACAAAAATTAAGTTATTTGGTCTTTATAAAAAGCAGATGTTTGCTGCAGCCAGATGTTCTTGCAGGTCTTTAGAGGTGATCTGTGGGTTGTGTGCAACCATTCTCACAATCCTCCACCTATGCCGCTCCTGTTTTTTTCTTGGTCTGCCATGCCTGAGTTTAACTGCCACTATGCCTGTGTCCTTCCATTTCCTGACAACGTTCCCTACAGTCGAAATTGACAATTGAAACCTTTGGGAAAGCTTCTTGTAGCCTTCCCCTAAACCATGACAATGAACAATATTTGTTTTTCAGATCTTTTGGGAGCTGTTTTGATGATCCCATTCTGTCTCACTTCAGCAGAGAGTCAAAGAGAAGTGCAACTTGCATTTAGGCACCTGAAATAAATGTTCTCATGATTAAACAGACAATTATATGAGGTTCAAGGCTTAACAACATAATCCAACCAACTTTGTGTTTAAAGTAATCAGTTTTACATGCTGTTACAGGCATTAAAATCAACAATACCACAAGTGTACCCATATTTTTGCACAGCCAGTTTTTCACATTTTATTTTATTTCATACAACCAAATACTGCTTTTCAAAAAATCTTTGTTTGGAAAACATCCCAGTACTTAGCTGTTCCTGGTAAATTAAAGACATACCATTTTTATATTTTTTTTGTGAAAGCAGAGTCAATTATAATGCCGGCTGAGAGGGGTTCCCAAACTTTTTCATATGATTGTATATAAAGCTACAGTGCGTACCTTGTGTAACCCCATGAGTAGTTTTGAGTAATTACAACAACACAAGCCTGTAAATGCTGCCATACTGAGAAATCATCTCATCTCATTTGGCAGTGGCTTGAATGTAACCAATATTCATTTATATGACAAAATTACGCACTTTAGCTTTAAGGGATCAAAAAAGTCCTTATTATTCTATATCTAATCTTCCAATATATCGGTCATTGGAATTTAGTGCTCCCTAATATTGAAATCAGCATAGACCACAAGTAATTGGTCGGGTCCCATTAGCAGCTCCTACACAGAAAGTGCTTATGTTTTTATCACTTATCCGAATCATCTGATCCTATAGCCTCTTACTGGCATCAGTCCCTGGCCAGTGCCATGCACACACCTCAATGCTACGCTGTGGGAAGCTATCTACCTGATGAGGACAGACGGCCAGAGAGCAGAGGAAAAGCATGGGCGAAGACAGAGTGAACTTCTAGATAATCTTTTTACTTGCTGTTGGGTAAACATCCAGTGTTTGTTGAGTCTGTTGCCATGGCCGAGCCAAGTGGTGAGTGATGGATGCTGGGGCGCTAGCTGGCTGATTAAAGCCCTATCTTCTTCAAAGTAGGGGGGGGGGGATTTTCACTCTGACATTTAAAGAACAAACACAAAGCTCAGCTGGGTGGCATATTTGCCCATTGTTCCTTTTTAAGATAAAACGTCCGTCCATGTGGAAGTCTAAATCTCCTCAGCTAGCTGGCTATATTGAGGGTGTCTTTTTCCTTTATGTCTTGGGCTGCTCAGCGCCTCTGGTTTGCGTGCATGGTGTTTCTATATAGTTCCTCATGGCTCTACATGCATTTGTGTATGTGTTGGTGTATGTTTGTTTTGTGTGTGTGTGTGTGTTTGTCCGTGTTTTCTGTGTGTGTGTGTGTGTGTGTGTGTGTGTGTGTGTGCGCTTGTGTGTGCTCATGTGTGTTCCTGCATATAAAAAAGCCCCCTCATCCACTCATGGACCCCGGTCCAAGTTTGGCGTTGGTGGCGGGCCACATGCAGTGGTCTGATAGAGCCCTGGAGTCTACGGGAGTGGCTCCACACACACACACACACACACACACACACACACACACACACACACACACACACACACTGCTGTCATATGGAGGAGGCCCTCTCTCTCTTATCAGAGCAGCCAGCACGGTAAGCTAGGATTAGCATCTAGATCTGTGAAGAACCGGACGTCAGCAACCGCATGGGGACAATGGTGACGGAGGAGGAGAGGAGGTAGAGAGGAGCAGAAGATGGAGATAGAGGGAGCAGGGGGGAGTGTTAGAGGAGATAGAGGGATGTCATACTCACCACTCCAGCAGAGACCAACATTCCAGCCATCCCTCCACCACATCCCCCCCCGTCCCCCCGGCCGAACTCATGGCTTTCAGAACTTTCCCATCTTTTCCTGCCATTTTTAAGCCACGTTGTATTGTTTTTTCTTCCACTTCCTTGGTCCCCCCCCTGTGGACAAAAGTGCATGAGAGCAAGCCATGTGCCATGTGTCAAGGCCTTTCCTGGGACTTCTGCTGGTGGTCTGATGTGGAGCATGTACTTCACATTCAACAAAACAAAAAAACACCAGAGAAAAACATCACACTTCATGGGAGCAGGAGCTGAGTGCTGGGGCCCCCTGTTTTTTTTTTGAAGTCTTTCTTTGAAAATAAGCGAGGCAATCCCCTTGGCCCAAGGATCATATTCTATTTACGTTCCCTTTGCCAACGACACAGGCGACGCCGGCCAAATTCACAAAAGAAGATCCATATTGGAAAAGCCGGCTAATCCCTGATTGAAAGTTCATGTGTTGGCTTCGATGGATAAGCTCTGGCAGATTTTCCCGGGAAAAGGGGAGTAAAGGAAGAAAAAAAGGCAACAAAACTGGGATCCTTTCTTTTTTTTTCGTTGAAAAGTGGATGTCGGTATCAGCGGCGTGGCAAAGCAGAGCTCATGTCCTCTTGTTGAGAGCCTGCCTGTTTCACACTCAGGGCCACAGTGGGCTCTCTATCTTCTTGACCTAATGCAATAGGCTACGTGGTGGTCTTCACAAGCACTTGAGCTTTGGTCTGGAGAAGTACTCCAGGTTAGTGGGGTTGCTCCAAAGGTCCACCTCAGACAAGAAATGATACTACCTTAGTTTTATTTCCCCCTTTTTTTCTCTTTGTCCATGTATTGCTTCCTCCATTCACTCACCCACTCCTTCCTCTCTTGTCATGTTCCCATCCTTCCCTGGCTCCTCTCTCCTCCTCTCTCTCTCTCTTCCAGGGGTGGTGGCTATGGCTAGAGAAGCCTGCACAGATGGCAGGCCAGCTTGCCTTCAGGGGAAGGGCTCCACAGCTTAAACTTCTCTCCATTTTTCCCTCCTCTTTTCTTCTTCTTCTTTCTTCTCCTCTTTTCTTTCGGCTCAAACTTTTGGCCTGGAACTTTTCACGTCTGGCGAGGCCTTTATCTCTGCGTGCACGATGTGAAGGGGGGAAGGCATGGTCCTCCAAGGATGGAGAGGGGTGGGGGGGCTAGGGCTATTTCAAACGCATGAGCTGTCCTTGGATCAATAGGGGCCATCGGTATCAGTGGAAAAACCCAACGGAGAGACCAGTAGTAGAGAGAGTGTCAGTGGCGGGCGGCGGTGGCGTGTGCATTAGCCGTTGACTATAGCCGATAATGTGACACTCGGAATTGTCACGTTTACAAATCTTAATCCTTGTCATTCTAGGTAAAGCAATGCATCTTACACTGGTCTCGTCGCTTGCTAAACAGTAGCGGTGCTTTAAGTAAAGGGCTTTCTGTTCACATTCTAACATCCTGTGATTTTCTTTTTATGTCGCCCGCTTCTTAATATTACCCAGAGGCTCTCACTCTCTCCAGTCAGACAATAGAAGCATTATCAAGCACAAGTGTTATTACAAGTCAGAGTTTCCTGAGAGAGAGAATCCTCTAGATCAATGTCTTTCCCGAGATGACCCTGTGATAATGGTAATATTACCTCTCGCTATCTCTCCACACATCATTTTGCACTCCAAGTCAATGTGAACAGTGTTCCTCCCTAATGGCTCTGCTATACTTAAAGCCGTCACCGCCATAAGTGGGCTTGTTAGTGGTGCGCCCCCTTGCCTCTTCACAGGATCAGCCCCAACAACTTGACCCTATGTCAAGTGATCACCTGATAGCCAGCAGCGCTCTGTTTAAGCCCCCCCCTCCTATTCAGCACACACAACTCACACTCTTTTAGACTCTCACAACTCCCGACAATGTACAGCAAACCTTTTGAATTCAATCTTTCCTAAGATTATGTAAAGTGGCAGTATTCATTTGTGAAAGGACATTGGTTGCACAGTGCACGGGTTGCCATGTTGGTGACCTAAGGAAAGGCCAAAAGGTTCTGCAAGAGTTTTTACCATTTCTTTACCATACATTTACTATATAAAGTGGGTACAATTTTCAAAAAAATGTGGCAAGATTAACATTAACTACATTGTATATGATAGTGAATGCATCATATGCATTTTAAGAAAGTGGTGGAAGTAATTGTGGTTTAAAATGATGCCTTCACATTTCAGCCCCCAGAATGCCTTCTCTGTAGGAAGCTCAAAAGACATCTCTATACTTAAACAATATACTCTATACCACGTTCAATTATTTAGCCAGCCTAAAGTCAAGCTCATTAGCATATTTCAAGTCATATCATATGTCACTGCCGACGATCAGATATCAGATCTAGTTTCTATTCGGAAGTCAATTTTTTTTTTACAATGAACCAAATTTTATGAGAAAAATCTTAAGAGTTAGCTGATAACCCTAGAGCAAAATGTAGCGCATACAGGCCTATCTAATCCTATTATTTAAACATTAAAAAATTAGGAAAAATATACAATTATAATTTCTTATTTAAGTACAGCATTTTCACAATATTCAGGTTTTTTTTTAGCTTTTTATCTCATATTTCTGCCTCCACTCTAGGACAACCGATGTGAATTAAAAAGTCATTTTTGATGCTCGTAGCAGCGACAAACATTTCAAAAAGTCCTCTGCAATTCAAGCACACGCATACAATTGTTCATATTTTTAAACAACCATGTAGAGGTATTCACACTTTCTCTGCTCTAAACCAATTGACTTGTTCTTTTCACCCTTGTGGAAGCGAGGTATTATGTCTGCTCTCATAAAGGTTTTCTATTTCATGTTTTTTTTCCCGGAGCTGGTTTTGATCAATACAGTATAGCTGTGTAAAAGAAATGGAGGTTATGGGCTATTAGCTGAGGGGCTGAATGTGAGAATAAAGCCCTTTAAAGGAAAGGCAACATGAAAGGAGTATTTAGTTTGGGCAGTCCTGTGGCACGTCTTATAGGCCTAAATAAATAACAGCACTTTTATTTTTTCCATTTTTCCCTCAGTCTCACTGTGGTTAGTTTTTTGTCATTGTGCTGCAGATGAGGTTTTCTGTGCGAGAATTAACACTCACCTTGACCTGCGACTCGCACTCTCAATTACGCATAAAAATTCTAATTATATCCCAGAGATTATAACGTTTTTAAATATGATTGCAGCATTTAATACACTTTAAAAAGTTGTACGTGCCCGTATGGGCTGGGTATTTTTTTTTTCTTTTTTTTTACAGGGTTCCTAATTAAAGCTTAGAGAGAGGGATTTGTCATCAGTGTGCTTCAAGCATGTCCTAATTCTCATTTTCATAAAACATCTGTGAAATAGTCTATATTTAACACACGCAATGGCTATTTTATGCACTTTTTTATGCTTGTCTCACGGACATCTTGGCGTGCTGAATGTGTACCATTAGCACAGCCGAGGCGACTCAAGCACCCTTTTCAAACATCGATGAGGGGCAGAGAGAGAGCGAGCCCATGTGACCTGATATATGAAGAGAGGAGAGGGAGAGAGAGAGAGAGAAGAGAGAGAAGAGAGAGAGAGAGAGAGAGAGAGAGAGAGAGAGAGAGAGAGGAGAGAGAGAGAGAGAGAGAGAGAGAGAGAGAGAGACAGGAGAGAGGATGAAGGCGAGTTGAAAAATGATTCCGGACTTTGTCAGAGAAATCAATTGAGAGACACATAGACACGGACAGCAAATTGGGCGATAAGGCCCCCGTGTGTCCTCCCCCTTTCTGTGAAGCACTGAAGCATGAGGGTAAATAAAAGAGACATCTATGTCTTTCTAGCTTCCTTACGTCCTCTATCTTACACATACTCTCTCTCTCTCCTTTAGCTGCTCTGTCGCTCCCTCTCTCCTTGTCATTTATCCGTGTCTGTTTGTTTCATTAGAATCTCTCAATAGTCGAATAGTGGCAAAATCGCTTCTGGAAAAAAAGATAATTCTATCTCCAGATATGATTCTATTTTTGGGTGCTGACTGTTTGATATTACATGTGACACCAGGGTGACTCTCAATAAATCATGAAACGTCATTGTGGTAGATTGATATCTGCCTATAATACTGTTAAATATTAAAAAAAAAAATACAAATTTGAAAATAAATCCATGAGCTTTAAATCAATGGCCTTAGTGTGCTTAAGCGGTAGACTGAGTCGCAATAACATACATTCTTATGCCAAAAAGATGGCATACTTAAAAGAAGATGACGTCTTAGACAGGTGTGGGAAAAAATATGAGAATACGGATCAATGAGCAGAAACAAACAATACAGACTTACTATAGACCAGATTCGACCAATCAGATTCAACTATGTAAATTCTTAGCCGGGGACACCCTAACGTTTTACTATCCCTTGGTCCCTCGGTATTGATACATTTATACATGTTAATAACAGCTGACAAAGTTCCCTTAGCATGGTACACACATTGCACACGTTTGTGTGTGTGTGTGTGTGTGTGTGTGTGTGTGTGTGTGTGTGTGTACAAGGATAGTAATGTAATCTGAGAAGGCCTATCCTCTGTTTCCAAGTTTGGGTCTAGGACGACCAGAGGTATAGTGTGTTCGGCATATGCCCATACTTTGTGTACAACAATGCGAGCATGCAGGCAGACAGGCAGTCGGAGCTCGGAGGTATTTTTTTTCGCAGGTGCCGCAAGAGAAGGACCCTTCTGTAGCAAGTGTTTTCTTGGACCCCATCTCCACAAAGCTGCCTCTCTTGCTGCCAGATGGACCCATGCTTTTTTCCACACACACTCTTGCTCTCACAGCTAAGACCTAGGCTTTTCTCCCCCCCCCCACCCCCCTCCCTACAAAAGAAAAGCGCTTTGGCTGAAAGAAAACCACAGCTGAATTTTATGGTGCCGCTTCTTTTTGCCAAGCTGATTTGACTCAATTCAAAGGGACTGAGTGCATGGAAATGCTGTTTTTTTCTCTGCGTCGTCGCTACGCCTCTTTTAGCATGGAAGTTTAGCATTGGCAAGATACATGTGCTGCTAACACTAATATTTCCCCTTTCCCCCGTGTGAAATCCTGATAACATAGCCAGAGTTGTGGGGGGAAACACAGCTCAGGGTGTAGATGGTGCTTGGAGCAGATCTTCTGGGGTTGTAATTCCTACAAGGCCTCAATAAGGTGACAAGCGGTGTCAGCGCTAAACCATGATCACACAGTCTATAGACAGGGTGAGTTATACATCAGTGTGTGTGTGTGTGTGTGTGTGTGTGTGTGTTCGTTGGTGATTGCGTATGCCAGTGATTTTTTGCGCCAGCAGATGCTAAAATACTGGCACGCATTCCTTGGCACGTATATCACCAAGCACAAAAAAAATTCATTAAGTTTTAACAACGCCACCCCCCCTCCCCCTCCCTTACCTTAAATAACTGAACGAAGTGCAACACAACTTCAAACGCACGACCCCGATACAGCTAACACCTCGCGCCGAGCGTGAGGGGAGCACTCACTTACTCGGGGGACAGAATTAACATCCAATTTCCCACTTCTCATTACAATTCAATAAAAGCCAATCTGCTTTTTACCTTTAGAGGCAGTGTTTTGGGTTGGATGCTTTCAGGGGAGGCCCCCACACTCCACTCTGAGCCCAATTAAGAACATTTAAACATATTAAAATCTCCCAAGCTCTTCACTGTCCTGATTACTGCTTAAATATAATCTGCTTTTATATCCTCTCTCTCTGCCTCTTTGACTCATTTTTTCCTCTAAAATTATATCCATCAGTTATGATTTTCTTTTTCCCCCTCTAGAGGAGGATTCAGGGTCGGGCGAAACAAGTAGCATTACCTTTTATGCAAAGATATTGAATTTGCCAAGTGGAGAGTTAAACCGTGTCACACTTCTTTTTTTCTTACACATATTCTGCCTCTTTCTTTACAACCAGCCACTTACTGCACACATACAACTGCACGCAAATGCACGTAAAAGCACACACACACACACACACACACACACACACACACACACACACACAACACACACACACACACACACACACCCCACACACACACACACACACACACACACACACACACACACACACATAAACAAACACACACACACACACATAAACAAACACACACACACACATAAACAAATACACACAGACAAAACACACACACAGGCACACACGCTTAACATCATTTAACGTCTAGCCGCAGCCTCTCATCCCGTTTATTCCTGCTGGCTATCAGCCTTGATGAGGATGTATAGTGTATATGGAGAGGTGCATGGATGAATATTGATGTGTATAAATGTTTGTGCTTAAAAGGCCCCAACGATCACTAAGTCGCTCTGTCACATCCATCATGACAAAATCCACTTAACTCATCTTCATCAGCAGAATGCCATCTGATGGGGCATGGCTAAATGGGCTAAGAGTCACATCCACGTGTGCTCACACTAACGCAGATTAACCCCTTATGAATAGGCTACATAGATATTCATTGTAATTGTGAACATCCAGTTCTTTGTAATCAGGTCTGATGTTGATTCATTATCAGACGTGTGGTGAGGAAACTATGAGTTCACTTTGTTTAAAGAGCTTAATGAATTAACATAAAATACGTCTGTAATATATGTACTGTAATTCAGGGGCATTGCTACAGGGTGGGTGATTGCAAAGACTCCTGTCAGGTGACGTAGCACTGTGGGCTAGCTAATGGCTACTATGCTAGCAAGCAAATAGCCGACTGGTGCTTGTCAGTTAGACTTAGAGATTTTTAAGTTTAGTTTTTCGGCCATTTTGCAATTCCGCAATTACAAACACTATAAGTCATTAACAAATTATTGGATAAAAAATATATCAGAGCTAATGACTGACAGTAAGTGTGATGTGAGCATGGTTGCTATATGTCACGTAATTGATTCAATATTCCTATTTGTTACCTAACTAACTGCAAAACTTGCCTCTTTAGTGAAGCAGTTTATGCTCCTAACTGAGAAGATTATGTCAAATTAGATGGTCACACCCCCCCCACTAACATGTTACAATACCTTCCTCCATCTAGGATTATGTAGCCAGATACTCTGGTCCCTCAATGGTCAACGTCGTTCAGGCCTCTTTCTATTGGTCTATTGATAACTGTTACATTGCCCCCAGAAATACACTGATCAGGAAGATAGAAACTTTACAGATTTTGGCATTTCATATGCCGATTCGGCCTTTGGAGGTTTTCAGCTATGATGTTGATGGTTTTTTTTTTATAAATATTATCTTTGCTTTTTTAGACAGATTGGAGAGACATAGTTGAAATGGGGCAAAGAGGAGAGGACATGCAGAGAACTGACCCAGGCGGGATTCTAACCCGGGTCTGCTGCGGGGCCTTGGCCCGGGGGGGCGGGGGGGTCGCCCTACCCACTGAACCACGGGCGATCCTATCTTGATGTTTTCAACACGGGTGAAACTAATCCATTGTGGTATACTTTTGTTCCACAGCCCTTATTTTGCGGAAGCTGTACTTACTGGTACACCTGAATGGAATGGAGCTGTCATTAATGTAACACCTGTGCTTTTCCTGCCTGTAACAATCCCAAATGTGCTCTATAAAATTGGTCTACACAGAGGAAGGTTTGGACTTCAGATACATTTCATGACACAGGTGTTGTCCTTACATCACATTCAGCCCCTTGTATAACACTATAGTCCCATGGGTTTTCAGTTGACAAAGGATTTGATGCTGTTTTTACACATTAAGATGAATATGTTGCTTGTGTGCGCTCCCCACTTAATGCTATCCACTGGAGTGTAAGTAAGCTCACAGTGAGAGATTTTCAGAACAAGCGTTGTGGACTGTAGTGGCATGAAGAAGAAGAAGGGGTTGTATTAGCAAAATGTGCACAATGATGTGGAGTGAGTCTTTTGTGTGCTTTTCCCATTGTCTCTCCTTCCAAGACTTGTGATTTATACAGTGATTCATTCTTAAGTCAAAGCAGAACACTAGAATAAAGGGCATTGTAATGTTGGGCTAAACATTTGGGAACAACAAATATAACTTTGTCTTTTAAAAGATTGACGTGGATGAAATGCAAACTAATAGGTGTGTTACTACTCATGATCACTTCTTGTCTAGTGTTCTTTAACATGTCACCATTACTAGACTTAAACCCCTGAGTTCCAAATCACATACTCTTTCTTTTTTTATAATTTACATACTACAGCTGCATTAGTAACATTGCTCCCTGATCTTGCCTCTTGCTTATATATCCATCTCGTCCCCGGTTGTTTTCATACAGAGGCTCCGTCGATGTGACGTCACATCCGGTGCTCACTGGATTGTGGGTCAGAATGGCCCAAACAGCATGCAGATTTCAGCACGAAAAAATCTCGTCCGGATGTAGAAGGCATCCGGGTATTTTTTAAGCATGCTACATCTGACCTCAAGAATTGGGGGACATCCTAATATACTTAATACCATACTTAATAGCAGAAAGTATGGGGATCGGAACGCAGGGACATTTGCCAGGAACGCATCCATTTCTGAAGCCCCGTGCAGTGAGACTAAAGAACAGTCTGCTCACTTATGAAGACAGCATAACTTCAAATTATTCACATGGCGTAATTGATAGCTGTGTGTAAGTCAGGCATGTAAAAAAAAAAAGAAAAAAAAATGCATCTTAAATTACACCGTGCAAACTCCGAGCGTCTCATTAATATTACAGGGACTATTCTTTGACTTCATTTGCTTTCATTTCTCCGTCTGAGCGGGGACAGAAACGTGGAAGGAGGGAGGAATCGTAAGGTGTGCAAATCACATTTTAGGCTTCAGCGTACAAAAGAACTGCAGAATACTTTCAACTTTTCCCTCTCCATTTCTTACCCTGCCTCCTCTGAGGGTTACAAAAAATTGAATATCTATGTTTATCAGGGTTATTTTTCACTGGTAAAGCGTCTTGACTGAGGAAAAGACAGAGTAACCTATGGGTGGTAGGATGGCCTAGAGGAAAGGTGGCCGACTAGTAACCATGAGGTCGCTGGTTTGATCCCCGGCACCGGACAGGAGGGTGTTATGCTGGGTTTACACTAGAGGACTTTGAAAAGACTGAAGACTGACACCCTCTTACATCTAAAGACAATCAACTCACACCTGAAGACAACTAGTCATTAGTTTTCAGTCACAGAGTGAGATTTTGAAAAGATAGGGGGTCTCATATTGCAAGACTACAACTAGATTCCTTTTGAGATTAATATTATTTCTGCAAACGCGATTGGGATTATTAAATTAAAAACAAGTTAATTCAATATTCCGAGCGGGGGACTTCATTTAGTTATTTGACCAGCTTTATTTGCTGATCTCGTCCCCCAATAACTTTAACTCCTAACTCTGTATTTGACGGCAGAGTGTTCAGGTTGCGCGGCTGTCAGCCTGGTTCTCCACCGAGGCTTCTATGAAAAAGTATCCGAAATAAGTGCCTCACCAGGCGGACACAGGTCGTGACTAATGCCGCTCCTCCTGTGTCGTGCTTGGTGCATGCGAGAGTGTGACAGTGTTTACGTCATTTCGCTTGAGCCAACCCCCTAAGACTAGCGATAATATCAAACATGTTTGATAATGTCGGAACGTCAAGACGGGAAGAAGACTGGCTGAAATCGGGTCAGAAGACCACCATACACCGAACGACTGAGATTACGTGCGCGCGCCACAACTCCAGCACAACTCCCGTGATTTCAGTCCGACATTGGAAGATTGTCTGCGACTATCAAATCGCGTGAAAAGTCGAGTAGTGTAAGCCCAGCATAAGTTGTAAAACTAGTAGTGGCTGGTATTGCGTCTACGGTGCCCACCATCTCTACCATTGTGTCCTTGAGCAAGACACTTAACCCCAGAACTGCTCCAGGGGCGCTGTACTACAGCTGACCCTGTGCTCTGACCCCCTCCGAAATGTGGTAACTTGTGGGGGAAAGTGAGGCACTGTCTCACTTCCCCCACCATGAGGCACAAGTTAAGTTTAGTCTTAAACATATTCTAATGTAATATTACATAACATATGTTTTATTTTAATGTCATACACATTGTAGAAAAGCCATCATGCTAAGGAAATACACCAGGAAGACGACCTGGGGCAACCACACAGAAAGAGCACCTTCTCATCTTTCCCTGTAACCTTCAGGGCTGAAATGTAGAGTAGGCCTAGTTGTAGAGTATGACAGGCTGATGTTATAATCCAGTTGGGATTCTTCTCCTGTGTTCTGAGTCCCAGGCTGTTCTCGCTGGTTCTGATTTTCCTATGCTTTGACCCCAGACACAAGCTGGCTCTAAGGGTCCTGTGTTCTGACCCCCAGACTGTGTTCTAATCTAACTGGTTCTATCTTTCATTTGAATCTTATTAAAACCTTTTGAATTATAATACGTTGTATTTGATTTTGTTCAGTTACTTTCAAGTGTTTAGAAAATTTGCTTTGCTTAATTGACCAAACCCCATAATTATTTTACTAGTCCGACATTAGTTCTGGAATGTGTGGCTAGCTTTCAGGATTTTAACTGTTACAATATGTGTTGTTATGGTAGTTTCAGAGTGGAAAAAGTAAGTGGATCAGTTTACCCCTAGCTGGTTCACTTTACCCCCTTGATTTTTCTGGTCTGTCTCAGTTTACCCCACAGCTGGGGTAAAGTGAGCCACATGACAACTTTTTTTAAAGCAATCATATTTTCACTGCCCTTTGTCTTGAAAAAATTCTGCTAATGCCCATTTCTAGGGAACATCCTGAATTAATGGGAAATGTGTAAATTTGAGTGATAAATCATTTTAGCTCGCTTAGAGGGGAGCAAATGTAAAAAGTGGCCAGATTACCCCGTTCTCCCCTATAGAAATACTTGAACAAATTCAATAACTCAATCATTTATGAATGAATTTCAAAAAACACATTTTGCTTTAAACTTAATTGCAGGTTCTTCAGAATGTCTGTGATTGTGTTTTTAAATCAATGTAAACATGATCATAGTAAACAAAGGCATAGGAATGACCACACATGTCAATAAGCTGACAAACCACTACACAGGGTGGCAGCAGTCTGAACATTTTACTCCTCATTATTAAAGGCTTTATTACTTCCTTGTGGCTTTTAAAGGCCTACTTCACCGGTTTGAATATGAAGGTGTATTGAATTCTGAGATCCTGATGTCTTTTACTGTGACATCACAGTAATATTTACAAAGTACGTTTTTTTAACCCTATATTTCTCTTTCTGTGATGTCACGAGAAGGAGAAATATAGGGTTAAAAAAACCACTCTTTCTGCCTTTTCTCAGGCTAGGATGAACCGATTTCAATTTGTTTTGCACATTTATACAACATAGGATCTCAGAATTCAATACACCTTCATATTCAAACCGGTGAAGTAGGCCTTTAAGTTAAGTTACTTTATTAGTCAATGGTTACATTGAAATGTGTCTTTTCGCATATCCCCTCTCAAGTTACCGCACTTCGGAGGGGGTCAGAGCACAGGGTCAGCCGCAGTACAGCGCCCTAGAGCAGTTTTGGGGTTAAGTGCCTTGCTCAAGGACACAATGGTAGAGATGGTGGGCACCGTAGAATAAATACCAGCCACTTCTAGTTTTACAACTAACACCCTCCTGTCCGGTGCCGGGGATCGAACCAGCGACCATACATCCACCCTACCACCCCTATACATCACGACGGAGGTCACTGGCTCTCACATTAAACATTCATAAAAACCAGTTCTAGGGATATGGAGAAAAACACTCCCTTTGACGGCTTAATACTATAACTTTGCTGGGTGACTGTATAAGAAAACCATGACGCAACTCTTCTGAATACAGAAGCCACTGGAGATGCAAAAGAGTACTAAGTAATGGAAGGGCATCAGAGTAAGCCAATACAGTAAATATGCCCATGCTTATATCGCCAACCTGGATATCTCTCATATACTGTTCACAATACCAATTTTACACTCCTCCAATACCACCAGAACTGTCTGTGTATCATTATGCAGGAAAATGAGCGGTGAGATAGCTTGTTTAAACTGAGGGGGAAACAATAGGGAAGGATGCGCTAAGCAGAGATGGCATAGATGAAAAGACTTAACTGTTCACTATCAATGAGGTGAGATAAATCCAGTGCCAAATGGAAGCAGATAGATAGAGTTAAATGGATGGATTTAGATAGGGAGGACTGGGGGCACATAAGTTAAATGACCTATATATATGTGTGGTCTTAGTGTTTATGAAATGGAACTAATGGTGTCCAAGGTAGGCTATTCTGTCTTCTCCTTGATAAGGGAGAGCGCTTCTTCCTATTCTTATGATGATGGCCTGACGACGGTTGTGTGTGTGGGGTCCGTTTCTGTACTCTTTACGCACTTCTGTGTGTCAGCCAATACAGTAGATGTGTGTCCATCTTTGTTTCTGAGCTTTATTTGTGTGCCCATTGTGTGCAAGCCTGCGTGTGTGTGTGTGTATGTGTGTGCGTGCGTGTGTGTGTGTGTGTGTGAAAAATTAATCAAAGCGGGGGCGATGATGAACAGTTTCTGTAGAATTCTGTCAAAGGTTAAGAGCTAGTTATTTTTAAGAATGACATGAATCTCGGGGAGACAGTGATTGCCTAAATGACCACTGTAATTACCAATTACTTCTTGAAGCAGAGAATATATTCACGGCATGTAGCCGGCTAAATACAGACAGGCATTAGCCCATTTACGTACTAATGCACATAATTTAGATCCCCTGAAAAGGGCAGATGGGAAACACAATGGAAGATATAATAGATACGGTTCTAATATCATTCCAAAAAAAAAAGAATATTGGATTCACGGGAGATGAATATTACTTTGTGTCAGATTGTTTTTCCATAAAACATTCAAAATATATTTCATCTTTTCCTTGCTCTCTTGCTTTTCTCTCCCTCCCTCCCTCCTTCTCTCTCGATCCTCCCTTTTGTACACTGCGATCGTTAGTGTGCGGTGTATACTGCAAAGGGAGACTTGTGTGTGTATGGAGAGAGACACTCGTCTGTTTGGCAGCATTAAATGACAATGAGGGCTTGACACATTTCACACACAACCATAGACCCCGGCATCGCGCGCTAACCACTTACCTGGCCTAGTCTGTGTTGTGTGGCACACAGTTCAGAAGTTAAACTTTTTTCCGGCAGCAACACAAACAACAAAAGGGGCTTTGTGAATCAGAGAGAATATATAGAGAGCGTTTAGGATTTCCACAGTTTTTGATTTGTCTCTTTGTCACACATGCGACCGGAGGAAAACGGAGGGGAGAACATAGAGGAAAACAGAGGGAAAAATAATGGCTGACAGGCCTGACTGGCGAAAGGGATATTTACTAAATTAGACATAAAACTTGCAACGCTCCGCATCTCCGTCAAAGAACTTGTAAAAAGTCTCATGAATAAGTGAAAAGCCAAAAATGACAAGAGACGGGGAGAGCACGCAAACAAAAGTGCTGTACGAAAAAAAAGAAGAGAAAAAAAATAAAGAAACTATCCCGACTTGAGAGTGTGAGTGCTATAGACTGTTTGTGTGTGGATGTTTTTTAAGGGGGATAATGAGTTGTCGTCTTGTCTGCTCCACTCCACAACAACCTTTCCCTCACCCCCCCCAACCCCCCCTCTCCGCTCTCTAACACTACACATTGCTCTCTCTTCCTCCTCATTTTCTATAAACTCTCAAATCCGTCACCTCTTGCTATTGTCAGTCAGTTGCGAGTCCCCCCCCCCTCTCTCTTTGGCAGCGTTAATAGGGACACATATTTGCTCTGGATGTAATCTTGTCTGTGTTCTATCTGATAAATACTTGGAGGAGCACACGGGCTGATTATTATAGTTGGCGGTGGGGATCAAACGGAGAGACACTGCAGCGCCCCGCAAGAGAGAGAGAGAAAGGGGCAAGTGTTTTGAATCCAAACTTTGGAGCCTATGACTTCACACCAGCCCTCCTCTCTCTCTCTCTTCAACACATTTGTCACTCGTTTGCAAAGTCATGTCCGCGCCGGCCGCGACCCTCTTTTTGAAAAAGGGATTAGTTTATTCCATGTAGGCTTTTTTCTTTTTCTTTTAGCAAGTGTTGGCACGACATAGAAAGCAAAAAAGAATAACAATCCATAGGGGCCATCGGGATTCACAATTGTAATGGTAGTAATAGCTATGGGGAAAACACACATACACACACACACACACACACACACACACACACACACACACACACTTGAGCCCGTTTAAAAAGCTATAGGGCCTAGGCCCTCTCTACCCCCGCCAATAGGCAATACACTTTCTGGCCCCCTTCATACATCGGTACACAGCCCCCCCGTCACACAGAATGTGTCAGGGTTTTAAAAAACAGGGACAGGATATTTTTAAGTAGCGGGGAAACAAAAGTGTGTTGACTGTTTATATTTTCTTTCACTTTGCTTTGCCTGTCATCTCTTGCCAAAGCTGTTTAGCGGCAGCATTGTCACTCTTCTCTCTCTTCGCCACCGGCTCCTCACGCTCACTCCATACTCTTCCTCTTTTTTCTCCCTTTCTTTATCTTTAAACAATACCTGCGTTTTACAGTAGCAGCACTTTTTTTTTAGCTGTGTCTTTTTTTTTCTCCTCTTTTTTTTGGCATCATCACTTTGTTGGCAGTCCTCTTCAATTGTTAATGCCTCAATGAAAAGGGGGTGACACACAACACATCGCAAAAGAGGGGAGGTTTATTTGTTGCATTTTGAGAGTGGATGTCTTTTTATGCAGTAGGTGCATTAACCCTTTACCGCATGGCCCTTTAGCATGGAACAGTTAAGCGCACAGTCTATTCTAGAGCGGTCATTATCCTATGAATCGAAAGAGATTGTCTTGGTGCCTTTGAAGGCCTTGATCTTACATTTCAATGCACTTGCTTTTTTGTGATTTGACAAAAAGGACAGTGTTTGCAAAAAAGCAAAAATGAATTATATATTATAATCATATTATGCTTCTTACAAATGTAAAATTTGAATTCAGAACCACATACACTTTTTGTCAGTCTCAGGTGTTTGGAGTGACCAGGAGCATATATTGTCTAAAGTTAGTTCACTGAAGAAGTCACTGAAACTTGGATTCTAGTTAGATTGTGCTGACATTACAGATACCCTCCTACTACTGTTGAACTATATGTTTACTAGTGTTGGGGAAGCTATTGTAACATAATAGCTTTGCAAGCTACCAATGACTTCACACTGGAGGAAGTTGAACTACATACAGCAAAGCTGCCCTCAGCTCTAGTTTGGTTAACTCAATTTACTTAGAAAGTTCAAACTACTTTATATATTATATAGATAGAAAACATAAAAGTCACATGCCAGCAAAAATGTCCCTGAGTTTATGGAGAAACTAAAACTTAACCAAACATGATCATTTAAATATTCTTTTTGCCATAAATTAAATACTATATATATATATATATATATATATATATATATATATATATATATATATATATATATATATATATATATATATATACTGTATATCAGTGATTCTTGAGAAGTGGAACAAAACAGGGTGCAATGTTGAAAAAATACAAACCCTATGTTTCGGCAAATTAAACATGTATGTATCCAACATATACTAAGCTACTGAGCTAAGCTTTGACACAACATCCCAGCTTTTGTTGTTTTCAGTTTTCCCTGGTGGAGACAAGACGGTGTGGATCCTCTGGCAGCATCTGAAGTCTTCCTGCATCCACACTATCCACACTATTCACACTTTACTTTAGTATTACCATGTAAACATCTGGTCAATGATCAAATTCCTTCGTGATTTTCTCTACTTATGACATCTATTGCAGTATGTCCGTCCTGGGAGAGGGATCCCTTACTTTGTCGACTCTCCCTGAGATTTCTTCAAATGTTTTAATCCCGGTAAAGTTTTTTTTTTACTGGGAGTTTTTTCTCAGCCGAGCTAAGGGTGTAAGGGCAGGGTGTCATATTGTATCATATTGTATGGAATGTAAAGCCCACGAGGCAAATGTCTATTTGTGATTTTGGGCTATACAAATAAAACTGATTTGATTTGATTTTACCGTCATTGGCCTATCACCACCATCAGATGTCAACTCCGTCAGATTTCCTGTCTGACGGTGTTGACATTTAACGTTTCTTAAACATAAGAAATGGAATTTATCAAGTAGCCATTTGGTTTTTCTGTTGATGTTAGGTGCTAGTATTTGATTTGATTTGATTTGATTCAATTTATTTCAGACATATCAAACATACAAAACAAAATGAAAAGCATGGAAATACAATAAACAAATTATGTTTTCACAAAAAAAGAAAAAAAAAAAATAAACTGTATTGCTGAGATATGCTTGAAAAGGAGCAGGAAGAAGTATACACTTATTTAATACTACCCCTTTTCCATAGTAAAAAAAAAAAAAAAAGCATGAACTACTTCAGGAAAATAAAATGATCAAACCATTTCAAATAACTTCTTCAGAAATTGTAAGTCGGTGTTGACATATCATGGTTGAACTTGTGACAGGACTTACAAGATTCGGAATGTAAAATATTCTAAAACTACAACACTTATCAGAGCCTGTCTGACTCTAATGTACTCTGCAGAGGTAGAATTTTGACAAGAGGTTTTAAGAGGATAATTGCTCCAGACATTCTATTCTTAATCCCTAATAACATCTACAATTTTAAAATATTTTAAAATATATGATGATATCTTAAAAATAAATGAACTAAAACATTAAAAACAACAACCAAACTTTTCAGAGGTGAGCTCAGAATCCAGCTTCCTGGAAGGTGAAAACAGTCCCATCTGGACTTTCCACAAGCACTAAAATGACAAGGGACGTCACATTATTGTTGGAATCAAACCTGGATGTTCTATTATGTGGTGCTTGTCAATGGAGGTTTCAATCAGAGGAGCAACGGTCACGTTCAAATACAAATGCATTCCTTTCCTTTTATGGCCCAATGTCGTAGTTAAATGACTAGTTTCATTTCTCTGTAATTCACAACTACCCAACACTGACGTTTACCATGATGGTGTATAGGTGCACCCTGACTGTGACTCGAGTGGCTCTTTTTCAGCCAAAGTGACATAACTTTGTATATGTAAACTTAACTCTTGCCAACTGTTGATAGATGGATCTCATGGACCAGATGACAAAACGGTCGGTGCTATCCTCCCTCTGCGAGGACACTCACTCACTTGCGGTAGAGAGGGGAAGACATGCAGAGAGCAGACCCGGGCGGGATTGGAACCCGGGTCTGATGCGCCCCCAGACTCACTCACTATTTGATCATTTTATTTGGACATCAGCATGAGGAAATAAATTACCATTTACAGTTTACAGTTTTTGTTTTTATTATTTTATGAGTCCTTTTAACTTTTTGCTCTCTGTGGCTAACAGCTTCATCTATGCATTTAAACTATGACAATATGTCCCATGCGATCCTATAGCCTAATTAAGCCTTGTTTGGACAGGAGCAGTTTTTACAAGGGAAGGTGGACCAAACTAATAATTACCAGAGCGTGATATTTCATTCCACTGTGTAGAAAAGGAATCTGATACTTATACTATGTTCTTGTCCAGTGATAATCAGTGTCAAAGGTGCTGAGTGGGCAAGTAAAAATGTGAAATAAAAATATGTCCTTTCAAATGTATGGGTCATTAAATAATTCTCCAATCGTTTATCAATTAAAAAAACTCACCCGCAACAATTTTATCTATTTAATAGTAATTTTGTAAAGCAAAAAACTCACTGGTTCTCTCTTTACTTAAATGTAAATGTCATTTATTGTCTTCCTCTATACTATATTAAATAGCTCTGCATTTTAGAATCTTGCTCGGACTTTGGCCACAAGGAATATTGCAATCAACAATTTTTTCACACATCTTTGACATTGTACTGTATATGTTTAAATCATTAACAGATACAATAATCAGCTAGTCTAATTGCTGATGAAAATAATTGTTAGTTGCTGCTGTATTGGTCGTCATCAAATCAAAGATACGTTTTGATGCGAGGACAATATATACGTTAATCAAACTGCCTTTTGACCTTTTAAAGAGACTCCATTCAAGGTTAACTATTAATGTTACGCATTAAAATTAGAAAATGAAAAAATACTCCACCCACACACAAACACACGTACAAATTAATTTAACCTTGACAGGGCATTGGATCTGCTCCCTTCCTCATCCATAAATGATTGTAGAATGCAGTATAAGTATATTCCTGTAATTCTGTTTTGTGATAACATCAATATTAGAACGTTATTTGCATTTTTATCTGAGTGTAACGTAGTGATCTATTGAATCTGAATCTTTTTTTATCTCTGATATGAAATACCAGTGTACAATTGATGCTTGTAATGTGAGTTGAAATGGAGTAAAAAAGATAATTTTAGTGCAATTCATCTAGAATTCCGTAAGAAATTAGAGCACTGTAGCACTGTAGATGAGCACAAAGCACAACATACTAACCCTGACATATCCATGAGTAAGTGGTGACTGTGTGTGTGTGTGCGTGTGTGTATGAAGCCGTGGCATTTGAATGACACATTGATGGCCACGGCTCATATACTGTGGGCATGCCAAGAGTCCAGAAGATAGAACCAGTCTGGATTCGGAGCGGGCCAAGAGCTTAGTGGGGAGTCCACAAACTGCTCAAAGCTGACATTTGTGCCTCCAGGAGGTACAGCAAACAGGGATAGACAGACAGGCGGAATCCAACAACCCCCCCAACCCCCACCCACCCTACCCCCCTACCCCTCCAAAACCCACCCCAGTTGTCTTCATCTCTCCATCAATCTCATTTAATTGTTTTTCCATTGGAGATGTTGTACATAAATAACTCCCTGTACATTATTCCCTCTCCTCTGTTCTCTCTCCAACAGAAGTGCCATTTCGGAGTGCCCCGGCCATGTCTTTTGGCTGTCTATGGGGGGGGGACAGACAGTGTGTGTGTGTGTGTGTGTGGGGGAAACTGCTGATGTGCCGTGCGTCGTTTTTTCCCTCCGATACTCTAGGCTGCTGGTTCATTTAATGGGCTCAGGTTCTTGTTAAATCATGCAGACTGATTGCTTTTATGTACTACTGCACTGCACTTTTTTCTTTCTTTCTTTCTTTCTATTTTGCCACAAAATAAACAAAGTCTTTTAAATACGGAGCACCGGGGGAGGGATGGAAGTTGTTCCTTGAGTTTTAGAGTGCGGACGATCATCCAATCAAATATTCTGAAACAAAAAAAATACATTTTACTGTATCTTTGATGAATGCAACGTGTCCTCAAACCCCAGACCAATATGTTTCAATGAGTGTTATGTCTTCAAGTAACATACACTGAAAATCACTATGGCTTCTACCGAGTGCTACAGCGGACAGTAAGAAGACAGGACTAGACACTTTCAAGTATTTTAAGCCTTAGCATTCCAACAGCCATCTGTTTTTTTTAAGAATGAAGAAAAGCCCTCCTGCTGAAGCATCACATTACCACTGTTAATCTACAGTTTACTCATGTTCGGAGCTCTAAAAATAAAAGCATATATGACAAAGCCCACACTAATGCCACTCAACACTAAGCAAATGTATCAGCGAGGCAAGTGCAAGCTCTATTATGATGATGTAAACTATACAAGATGGCTACAGCCTTACCTTCTCATGTATGGGGGGACGACATTTGTAATTCTCCACTATCTATCAATGTCTGCAAACTTTGGTAAATGACAGATATTTTGGAAATGGCATAGACATATACAAAATACATACCCTTCTGTACTGCGGAGTCAATTGACCCGGATCTAAATGCAGGGCATAACCCTTCCCATCGGACCAAAAAGCCGGATGAACACAGGTGTATAGGGGGCAAAACCCCTTTTTTTTGAAAAACAGACATGGAGCGTTGTAAAAGGTTGTTCACCAGAAATGATATCCAGGACCTTCCAGGATCCCAACCTGGGTGGACAACCTGGTCAACTAGCTGCTGGAAAGCTACAGGGGGCCGACAGAGCAAATCAGAACCACTGTTTAAGTGAATGGGGGTGAATGGGGATGGGCTAATAGGGATTTTTTTTAAACTTATAGATATCATTATGAAACTTTGCAAGTTGATTACTGACATTAAAACAACAACTTTTTGTATACAGTATTTTCCAAAAAGTTTGAATAAATATGAAAAACCATCAATAAATTACTAATGATGCGTACATTTGCATATCTGCAAAGCCCCAAAATCTAGATGTTGGACAAAAGCAGAGTCAATTTGTTTTTAAATTTTGAAAACAAAACAAGTGTCCAACTGCCTGAAGCTTTTCCTAATCACAGTTCAAATTTGATCAATAACCCATAGAAAATGAATTTTTTACACTGTTTTTTCCAAGGGAATGTCTAGCCATTTCCTAAAATACCAGCTGGAGACTCCAAAAGGACACTTTTGGTCCATGGCACATGAAATGTAACAGTGTAGAAAATTGTATTTTCTATGGGTTATTGATCAAATTTGAACTGTGATTAGGAAAGGCTTCAGGCAGTTGGACACTTGTTTTGTTTTCAAAATTTAAAAACAAATTGACTTTGTTTTCTTCCAACATCTAGATTTTGGGGCTTTGCAGATATGCAAATGTACGCATCATTAGTAAGATATTGATGATTTTTCGTATTTATTTAAATTTTTTGGAAAATACTGTAATACAAAAAGTTGTTGTTTTAATGTCAGTAATCAACTTGCAAAGTTTCATAATGATATCTATAAGTTAAAAAAGTTCCCCATTAGCCCATCCCCATTCACTTAAACAGTGGTTCTGATTTGCTATGTCGGCCCGCTGTAGCTTTCCAGCAGCTTGTTGACAAGGTTGTCCACCCAGGTTGTGATCGTGGAAGGTCCTAGATGTCATTTTTGGTGAACAACCTTTTACAACGCTCCATGTCCATAAAATCACTTTGCCCCCTGGGTAGTAGGTGGATTTTTTGGCCAGTGGGACAGGGTTAGGGTTAGTTATTTAATTAGTTAAGTTAAAGATTGTCCATGTTGCAGTAACAAAGCAGCGACAATTGACTGCCGTCCTTCTGTGTACCTTTATTAAGATGGCACCTTCTATAAGTTTTACATTCTTTAAGTGTCAAATGTCGGTGTCGGGTGATTATTTTGATTCTTTATTGAAAAAGTTACGAGTCAATTTTCGGTTACATGTGCCTCTTGAATGTATCATGTCATACTTACTTGCTAGCTACCTAAAGCTAATTTGTTTTTCCTGTATTTTTTACTTAGCTGTAAGATACCTTATCAGTGATGTCGTATTTTGTTTGTATTTTCAGTTTCACACTTTGCCATAAAACACATGCCTGTTCCTTGGATTTTATATGGCTATCCCTGACTAACGGGCGGCAGTGGCGAAGTGGGTAGGAAGATTGCCTCTGGAGTGCAGGGTCGGAGGTTCGATTCCCGGCCTACCCGCCACATGTCGAAGTGTCCCTGGGCAAGACACTGAACCCCAAATTGCTCCCGATGGTTCAGAGAGCGCCTTGCATGGCAGCTACTGCCATCGGTGTATGAGTGTGTGTATGAATGGGTGAATGTGGTAAGATATGTAAAGCGCTTTGGGGCTGAGAAAATCAGCTAGAAAAGCGCTATATAAGTCAAGTCCATTTACCATTTTAATAATTTGCATGAGATAATCTGACTGGATGAATCTTGCCTATGTTTGACTAATCATCAAATCTTGCCCACTGAGCTACGGGCGCCCCACAGTTTGGCTTCTTGACTTGGCAAACAGATTCATTTTTTTGCAACTTATTATACCACTCTAAGGAGATTGATTCAAAACTCATGAGTTTTTTTCTAATTCCGCTGAATGGTCCACTATACAGGGTCACCACTATATATTTGATTTTAATAGTATAGTCACTCCAATTTGTCATAGTTTGTCCTGACACAGTCTAACTCAGTGAGGGTTCAACAGAGTGGGATCTCTGATGACTTTGAAAAAGTATGCTTTCCAGCAAAATTATACAGTGTGCCATGAAAGTGGTACGCATCCACTTTTATCAAGGACTCTTTTGTTTTATGCTGTTGCCTGCCATGTGTCATTGACTTTAATGCCTTATAAATACCATTGATATATTAAAATTGTATTACACCGCCATATTTTCTGTCATCTCTGGGCTTGTTTCTGGCACTTTTATATCAAGAGAGAAAAAAATATGAAAAAGGCTCAGCCAGTTCTTTTTTTAAATATTTTATTCCTTCTTTCTTTTGTTGTTAAAGGGCTGAGTTCTGTTCATTTCACTCAGGGCACTTTGTGTTGATAGCTTACTGTGCACATGAGAAGCGTGCTGCGCTAGAAATAATTGTTCTTTTCATGGTAAGAAAGGCCATATCAATTAAGGGTAAATAGTCTCCTTAGTTTATTCACAGCTCAGCTCATGTATCCCGCCCCCCCCCCCTGCTTTATTCCACTGTCTGCGCACAAACTGTATTTAATCCTTGTAATGTTGGTACCAAGGGTTTAACATAAAAAAATACTCTACAATATGTTCTTATGTGAGTCATGGTGTAATGACTATGCATTGGAAAAGAAGGTGGCAATTTAAAAAAAAAATGTTTGAAAGAAACTATTCATTTTCTACTTTGAGCAGTTGTTTATGGATGGCATGCTTTAAGCAATTACACATCAGTTGGTCTCTTTAATTCAGGGTTGACTCTTTGTATCCTTTCGTTTTGCTCTGAAGCTTAGGGGGTGTATACTTTAGGCTTATTATTTCTCATTGCCTGGGGGACTTGATCTTGAAAGGCAACTTATTTTTATAGAAAGAAAACACAGCCAGAAATCATCAGGGAATATATGTTTGAAATGTCCACAAGTATATCGCGTCAGTGACATAATTATATTTCATTATCAAACATTTGCTTAAGAAATACATTTTGAGCATATTATTAACTGGCAGAATTTTTTTTTTGATCTCTGCATTTCATATTATGACACTGTATATTCTTCTTCTTGTATGTATGTATATGCATCACCCAGCGTTCCTCTGGCCCATAGTGTTTGATATTCTACACTATGTTTAATGTATGTGCATAGCGCCTAAGCTAACACCGTCTCATAACTAAGACATCAGCAGCCTGTAGCCTATACTAAACTCAATCCACTGTATAATTGAGTCTCAACAGACGTAACATTAAACAAGTAGGAAAAGATACATCTCATATAAGTCAAATATAAGCCCTCATCTAATTGTTAGAATGGTGTCATATATCAGTCAGAGCTATACAGTGGTCTCAGGAGCAGAGGAGATGATCATTATAACCTGTATTAATGGCTGAAGAGGAGTGATAGTGTTTCATAATGGTAATGGCCTTTTCGACCCGTGCACTTGTGTTTTTTGCAGTGTGGAGCTGGATCAAGATGAGTGGTTTGACGAGCGAACAGTGGGAGGATGGGTCTGAGAGTTAACGAGAGGACCAGATAAAGAGAGTATGCTTACTAAAACGCCATGCGGTACGATATGTCAATTTAGCCTAATTTTTTTTAATAAAGATTTATGAAAATGTCATGACAATGATGAACGGTTTTTATGATTTGTTTTGTCTGTGGTAGTTGTGGAAGGATTATGATGCTTTACTTAAAACATCAGGAAATGAAAAGAATAAATACATAAACAGTTTGATATATGAGATACTCTCAGGGGCTTTGCTGCTGCAACCTTATTTGGTCTTGCATGACGAGTAGCCTGTGGTGGCTAGCGTTAGCTAATGTTTGCATACAGTACTTCAATACTTTTTTAAAGATGTTTTTAACCTTTGTATTGATAGTTGAAATGGGGAGAGAGAGGGGGGATGACATGCAGTAAAGGCCCACTGGTCTGATTCGAACCAGCAACCACTGCAACAGGCAGGGCTGCCTTTACCTGCCTCTAGGCCCTGGGGCTGAGAGGTTTCGTAGGCCCCCCCGGGCAGCGGTCTTACAATACAGATGCGTTAAAGCCATGTTTGTCTACACCACAATATCTCTATTGATGAAATACAAAATCACTTAAGGTAACATGTAAATAACCCCCTCCTGGTCTAATGACTTTTAATAACCAAACACACAAGTTATTGAGGAGACAGCGGTGGGGTCCGAGGACCTTTTAGGGGGTCCGGGGGCATGCCCCCCCGGAAGAAAAATTTGAACCTTTTTAAAGTAAAATGCATCAATCTGGTGCACTTTGAGAAGAAAACTAAGGCTAAATCAACTGTGTCCTTTGTGAGCTATTTTCTGGAATAATTTGGAGACACAGAAATACCAAAAAGCAGAACAGAAACAAAAATATAAAGGTTTAAAAAATCCAGTCATTCAGCATTCCAATTTTTTTTTAAATAATCCCTTATCCCAAAGCTACTTCTCTCTTTGAATTCTTCGTTTTGCTTTTAATGGCTCAACTCAATATAGGCCCTTGATCTGTGTTGCCCCGAACAATGTTATTTAAACAAAAATAACAAAAATGTACTGGTGAATGATAGGCCCCTTGATCTTCATAGGCCAAAAAAGAATGTGATTTTTTTTCCTTTTTCTTTACTGTTTCATGATAGGCCCCTGTTCTCCGTACGCCCGCCCCCCCTACGAAGATTAGGGGCCTATCATGAGCCAATCAATAATTTTTTTTTTTTTTGAGAGGCCCCTTATCTTCGTAGGCCCTGGGGCTTCAGCCCAGGTAAGCCCGTGCATAAAGGCGGCCCTGGCAACAGGGACTGAGCCTATATGGTACACACTCTACCCACTACGCCACGGAGCCGTATACTTACCTTCAACCGAGTATACATGTGAATGCAGGACTTGTATATGGAGTATATTCAACATTTTATTTTTCCCTACATTTTACCCCAGTAAGTAAAGGATCTAGAAATTGAATGAATATTGTTGATACTGTTTTATAGTATCACAAATTCATTCACATTATTTACATACTGTTGTTTATTTAATGCAGTGCTTCCCAACATAATGCAACACTATATTGTCTCCATCTGACCTAAACAGGTCACATAAATTGTAGTCAACATATTAGCTCCTCTTTTGTCTGCTCACTTTACAAATCAAATCTGTGTGCCCCATACTACTGACTAGCCTGGCTCCGCCCACTTACCTACTTCTGCTCAATTTTCATTTCCCTTCAGTAGTCAGTCTGGGTGTGCGGTACATTAGTGGGTTTTCTCTTTTACCGGTCCAATCAGCAAACAGAGGGAGTGGCTGAGAACAACGATGTTGAAGTTGTGCGCCAGGTTCAGTTGTAGTCAGAAGCCGGCGCATGACGTCACGACCAAACCTTATGCGATTGGTTGGCAGATCCAGAATGGCAATGGGCAGATCCAATAGTTTTAAACTTCAACAGACACCTGCCTTCAAGTGAGTTAACGTGTGTCAATTGAGCGATTCCAGACCTTCTGTACAAATGAAATGAAGTACGATGGTCTGGTAGAACCAGGCTAACTACTGACTACAAAACATACTGTACTGCCCTTTGCTATGCTACAGCACAGGTGAAGTGCAAACATGGCAAAGGTGCAGGACGCTAGCACGGGACACTTTCAAGTGCTATCCCTATATATAGATGTTCTCACTTTTCAATAAGGTCCCGTACTTGCAAAATAGCAGCCACATATAAATGTAATGCAGTAACTGCAGTAGTGTATTCAGTGAACATTGTGCTTTTATGTCATATACTGTACAGTGCATCACTCCACATGGTATTAAATTGGTAAACATTAGCTGGCATTGGATACATACAGTATATAAAAAGATGATGTAGAGTGAGTATTTTATACACAGCGTGACTAAAGGCCCAAGTGTCTAGGGAGAAAAAAGCACATGGATTAAAAGTGAACAAGACCCTGGTTCCATCCCCTACATTTTCTGTCCAACTATTCAGGCTGTAAGCGTATGATTGACTGGTGCCAAGTCTGGCCTTATGCTTTCTGTCATCGTGCCAGCGCCAACATCCCCCTGGTAGGCCTCAAAATGATGCATCTTCTTTGATACATTCTTAAGTACACATCAGACACAGTCAAATATTAATCTGCCATGCTCGCCGACCAAACAACATCTGTCTCAAAAACATGAACTAACATTCCAGTTCTTTCTCTTTTTTTTCGGTTACCAAGAATTCCCCCCCCCCCCCCTTCAAACTTCAGAAACATCCATCCATCCGCACTGCTCTATGCGTGTGTTTGTGCATTTATTTACCAATTCATGAAAATTCAAATACTCGGAAAATAAAAATGTAGCAAACAGAAGAGAGCCAACCATAAGCATGAAAACACATCAGATTTATTCTGCCTGCCTTGTTTACCGGTTCACGGAACACTGCATGCAAACAGAATGCAAATCCATTTGATTGAATCAGGTGATGCTGAGGTAATTGTATTTGGAGAAATGTCCAAGATTCCCCCCCCCCACACCCTCATCATTATCAGTGGGGGGGGGGGGGGGGGTTATTTATGAAATCCATCTTAAACAAAAGCCACCATCACTCCTGAGCCTTGTGATCTTCCTTTGTCACATGCAGGATGTGGATGCGTCTTTAATTTCCTTTCAATTAAAAGTAAATATACGCCTTTATTTTTTTCCCCCCACTGTGAATCTCCAAACAAGAGGAGTCAACACGAGCAGACAGGTGAGGAATATTCATTTCTATCTGCCTGATGGTTCTTTTCCTAGTTTTTTTTTCTTCTTCATTGTTGATGCTGATGATGGGATTCAACAGGCATCGCTGTGCCTGCATGCCTTCTATCAAACACACACACACCAGTTTGTAACCAAAAAAAAAAAAAAAAAAACCTCTCTCTGCTGGCTTGTCTTGTTCAGAGCCGGATGAGAAAGACAAACAAACACCAAACAAGTGCAATAACACAACACAAAACTTTACTTCATCATTAAATGGCTGTTAATCCACGTCTCCTGTAGCTACGCTCGCTTTGATCACAGCAAAATTGTCACACAGATGCAGCTTTTCTTTTGCATCTTATTGTCTAGTTGCTTGTCATTGTAGATATTAATGCAGTGACAGCAGTATTGCTTATTGACAGCCACCAGCTGTGAATTAGTTGAAATCCATGTTATTTTTCCATCAGCACTGTGCAGTCAGGTGATATCTCTGACAATGACTAGGAAGTTTTTGTGTTGTTGTAACCACACTTCTTGCCTTGTATGGTATGTACACACATTGGAAAGAAAATGTTACTGATTATGCTAAACATAACTATACTATTACTACTATAAGTACTTCTACTAGCAAATTATTGATATACTGGCATGCAATAAGTACTACCGCTACTACTGCCACCAGTAATGCTTAAGCTTTTTATAGTGTCAAAACCGCTAAGTTCTATTTTGCTTAATTCATAAATAATTTCATAAAAATGATCATCATTGTTGAACAGAATCCAATTTGTCCTGATATTCTTTTTAAAAACTCTTATACTACATACATTCAGTATCCAGTCTTATAATGGATTTGCTACGAATCCTTTTCTGAATTTGGCTTCTATTTCAGAAACTATCTAGAGTTGAAGCGGCAAATAGAAAACAACAACAATTCAATTTTCTCATTTCACATCAGGAAGGACACTGGTTTACCTTAAGTAATACTGAGTCAAGGACTTGATTGAATTCCGCTGATGTCATTACGAGGTCACATTTCAGTGTGTGTTATAATATAAATTTAGTTATCCCACCCCTCCTCTCTCTGTCTCTCCCTGCCCTGTGCGGGGGACTCTCTTGTTTGTGCTTTTAAGCTAGCCTGCTTCCTTGTGCCCTACACAACATGATGGATGGTCCCATCCTTTACAAATGTTTTATTGCACCTGTCATTAGCCAAAGGTGGTGCAGGCATACTGTAAGAATATGCATGTGTGTGTGAACCCACTACACTGCATGAAATCAGGTACACACACACACACACACACACGCACACACACACACACACACACACACACACACACACACACACACACACACGCACACGCACACGCAACGCACAGCACACGCACACGCACAGCACACACACACAACACACACACACACACACACACACACACAACACACACACACACACACACACACACACACACACACACACACACACACACACAACACACCACACACACACACACCATTCAATCTCATCTCTCTTCAATCTCTCTCCGCACTCTCAGCCTTTTGTACAGACATTCATGTAAAGCTATACCTGGAATCTATGTTGTGCACCTAGCTGCTGGGAGATGGAGGGCTGCTATGCATGTGTGCATTATAATAACTGTAGTATAATATATCTGGATGCACATTTTTGAGATTTTCACCCCCTTTTTTCCTTCATAAGTGACTGCCTTGGGCCGTGGATACAAGTGTTTTTGATAATAATCAGTGCCACAGAACAACGTCTGCTGGCCCAAACATTAATCCTCCCATACAGATACATTATATTTAGCTCTTTTTATTCATTTTTGTGTTAGCGTGACAACCCCAAAGGTACTCTTTGTTTTATCACAATTTGATTCATTATGTCCAATAAAGAGACACAGAGTCGACAGTAGTGGCTCTGTAAGGCTGTAATTAGACACAGTAGGTTTGTAAACTAAACACTAATGTCAGCAAGCTAACACGCTCACAATGATAGTTTGCTTATGTTTAGCGTGATATGTTAAGCACTGTCACCCTCTTAGTTTTGTGTATAAGCCTGTTCAACTCTACTAAAAGTATCACTGGACACAAGGTACAGAGGAGGCTGCTAGGAAGGTCATTCATGTTGCAGGTGTTTGGTCATTGAGGGGATGACTGAACTAGATAGAAAGTCAGTGGCTCTCGGAAACTTCCCATCCTGAAGACATGTCAAATATTTCACTAAATATGTGAAAAAGATCGACCTACTTGTGGCGCTAGACGACACGTTAGGAGATCACCAAAGTCATTAGCCTTCATTCTCAGGGGACCATGGGAATGTCTGTTCAAAACTCCATGGCAAACCATGCGATAGTTGGTGAGATATTTCAGTCAGGACCAAAGTAGTGACAGAACTACGGAATATGCCAGTCATAAAGTTATGCTGCTAAATAGGTTATAATGCCTCAACTAGGTGTCTCTGCCAGAAAGCGACTTTAAATGCACCTGCTCTTAGGGCGAGAAGTTATTTCACCCGTGAGGAACTGCTGTTCATGTGCGTGGAAAGGAGCCAGTTGAGGTGGTTCGGGTTCCTGATAAGGATGCCCCCTGGGAACCTCCCTTTAAGAGTTGTCAAAGGTAATCAAGCCCTTACACCTGCCTCACATCCATCCCAAAGTCCATCCCGAGGTCAGAGTATTGACATTGTGAAAACACTAGTAGATGTGAAAGAAACAAGCGGCTGGCGATAGAGATTCTTGCTTGTCTTTCCTCTGCCAACTTTAACTCTCTCTCTCTCTCTCTCTCTCTCTCTCTCCCATCTTTTCTTGCTCTCTTTAGGGCTGCTGCAGTATCCCAAGGTGAGCTATAGAGTTACAGGGCTGCCGCTTCTTCCCCGCTACCGTTTTGTTGTTTTGACCCTGCGCTGTCTGAAGAATTTTTGAATAACAGCCGTCCTGGATGTTTTTTAAGAGAGGCCTCATGCAAAATGAATGGGGGTGGCACATTTTATTGAAGTTTGATTTAAATGGGGGTGGGTGGGTGTGGGAAGGGGGGGTCGGGGTGGAGAACAGAGAAAGGAAGAAAAGACAGAAAGAGAAAGAGGAGGATCTTGTCATAAATTATTTTACTCATATCTAGCTCTGCCGATGTATGTTGGAATTGGTAAATAATGCATCACCCCGGTGCATAATTAGGACAACAACACTATTCTTTTGCCTCCCCTCACGCTTCCAGATAAATTTGTGTCTGTTGTTTGATTCCTCTTCCACTATAATGGACGTAGAGGCCACCTGATTGATCTGCAAAAGAAACAGAAAAACAACTCATCGAATGGGTTGTAAGTGCTGTGTGTGCGTGCATGTGCCCGCTACGCATTGCTTTCTTTAATTTATGTTGAGATCTAAATGAAATAGGTTATGATGTGCATGCTCATTATCATTTAGACACCAAATAGGCAAAGGTAATGTGTCCTAGAACACAGGAGGCGTCCTGGTAATGTTTTTTTTTTCTTTTTCCGCCAGCCGATGTACATGTACATTGGCTTTGCAGATTCATTACAGCCCGAATGGAGCGCGCTGCCGCCAGTTGATTCTAATGCAATGTGACAAAATGCAAAGCGCTGTTAAAATAAAGGCGGGAAAAAACAGACAGCAAAGAAGAAAGGGGTTATTATTTAATATATGTGTCTGGCTATGTGTGTGTGGTGTGTGTGTGTGTGTGTGTGTGTGTGTGTGTTTCGTGTCTCCCTCTCTCGTCTTTCTTCAGGCGGAGGAGATAACACCTTTTGGAGAGAACTGCCTTGAAGCATTATCCCCCAGACAGGATACATGGCTAATCTTCAGCTTTGAGCCATTATGCTACATTTATCTGTGACCCCCTCTCTCTTTATATCATTACAGTTAAAGTCCATAAAAGTGTGTTTAGACAAAGATGAAGGCATTACCTGCTCAGAAACCCCAAGTGCTATTAGAGGCTTAGGCCCCTACCGATGTGCACTGGATATTAAATATCCTTTATCTTAAACTCTCTCTCTCTCTCCCTCTCTCACACACACACACACACACACACACACGGGCTCTCTGGGTAAGCCGATATCTCACTCTGCCCTGCCTTATATTGCCATAGGCGTAATAAATACACCGATATCAATGGGCCAAGTTTGTCCCGTCTTAAACGATTATGGGAGGCATGCCTCGGCTTTATATGTAGTGGGAGTAGCAGGAGAGCTTTTTATTTATTTCTGTTGGGAGGGTATAAGGACAGATATAGTTACAAAGTATGACAAGAGCGGGGGAGCAGAGCAGGTTTATCCGCTGATCCGAGAGGGCAGGCCCCGAACCACCCAGACCTCGGGCACACACACACACACACACACACACAAACAAGCAGACACACACACATACACACACAAACAAGCAGACACACACACACACACACACACACACACAAACAAGCAGACACACACACACATACACTCAAACAAGCAGACACACACACACATACACTCAAACAAGCAGACACACACACACATACACTCAAACAAGCAGACACACACACACATACACACACAAACAAGCAGACACACACACACACATACACACACAAACAAGCAGACACACACACACAAACAAGCAGACACACACACACATACACACACAAACAAGCAGACACACACACACACACACACACAAACAAGCAGACACACACACACACACAAACAAGCAGACACACACACACACACACAACACACACAAACAGCAGACACACACATACACACAGACACCCACAGCCAGACGCAGACACACACATATGCGGACAGCTGACAAAAACCTACACAGACATTTATATATGTCCACTCATTTCAATGTCACAAAGAAACATGAAGCACACACATACAGAAGATTGCGTGTCAGGAAAATAAAAATACCCATTCATTATTAGATAGTGATTCTTAGATAGGAGGGCTCAGGACATGGTATTCCTGACAGAGGACAAAGAGTTGACTTGATCGTCTTAAGGACATTTGTAATGTAACACCGCATCTTATACCAAGTTTAATGTCATATTACTTTTGGTGAAAAGGACACTTCTCTCGGGGGGCATAGAAACTTGAGAATGGAGTCTGTGACCTGTGATGTTATCACACTGAAGCACGTGAGACCAGATCAAAGTTATAAAAATAGCATTAAGGTTTGTAGTGAAGAGGACAGTAAAACGGTGCATCTGGCCCACAAGTGTTACGCACATTTTGGTCCCCCCCCCTTTCTTCCTTCCGAAACAATGACTCCCGAGTATCACCATTCGCTGCGGGTGTGGAGTTCTTTATGTGGACGTGTCCCATTTCCTAGCAACAGATATCAATTTTTTCAAACATTGATTTGTAACGGCCTTGGAAACAGCACAGACGCACACCAATGTCCTGCAGCTGACAACAATTTAAGCCCCAGGTCTTCCTTTCCCAGACAACAGGGGAAGTTTCAAAGGCAAGAAGACTTCAATTTTGTATGACATACGACGACACATCCACTTTGTTTATTTACTACGGGAGCCCATGCATTGTCTTGGCGTCATCATTTGCCACTTTTCACTATGGCAGAGGTGAATAGACTCACATGCACTCTTTAAAATGGTAAATGGACTTGACTTATATAGCGCTTTTTAGCCGATTTACTCAGCCCCAAAGCACTTTACACTGTGTGCAAAATTTTTAGGCAAGTTGTATTTTTGAAGATTAATTTTATTATTGAACAACTACAGTGCTCTCGGTCAATCCAAAATGTTAATGAACCTAAACCTGAATGTTTACGAAAGTAAAAGTCTTTCTTACGTCTTTCCTACGAGAATATATATATGTTTTGCTATTATTAGGCAACTATTATTATGCAGAATTATTCTGCAACTAAATAAAAAAATTTTTTTTCCCATCTCACTTGTTTATTTTCATCTGTTAAAGTGAGAATAATAAAACAACTCAAAATTTACAAATACAAATTTCCGACATGTAAAAAAAAAAAAAACAACCAATAGAGCCACCCTTCTTTTCAATAACTGTCACAAGCCTTCCATTCATGGAGTCTGTCAGTTTCTTGATCTGTTGACGATCAACTTTTTGTATAGCAGCAACCACAGCCTCCCAGACACTGTTCCGAGAGGTGTACTGATTTCCTTCACTGTAAATAAAAGTTCTTTACCATTAATCATGATGAGACATGACTATCCATCCAATAATTGCTGAACGGTTACAGACAAGTCTATGTCTTGTGAATCAAGCAGTATATCCTATCAGCACCGTGGATGTCTGTATCTCATTGCATGGCAATCCATCCCGTAGTTGTTAGAAGATTTCTAGTAAATGCCAAAAATGTCAACCTACTGGTGGCACTACTGGAAAAAAAGCTTACGGGGCATCACAAAGGTTAATAGGATTTATCCTCAGGGGACAATGAAATGTCTGTACAAAATTTCACAGCAATCCATCTAATAATAAGTTGAGATATTTCAGTGTGGAAGAGGAGGGTGGACTGACCGACCGCTGGCACTATAGGAGCAAAAGGGCAGAAGCAATCCAAACACAATACCACCATGTAAACAACCACAATGCAACGCTAACAAACTAAGACAAAAGGCACACCAATGCACACAGAGAGGAGAAAAAAAACAGGGTCTTGTTCTGACCTCAACAAGACCGGTGGTAAAACGCTTCGGTCTTGTTTATAATAATGTTGTCACTTTAAAAAATGCTAATACAGTAAGGAAGCACTCTAACAAAGCAGTCCTTTAATGCAAAGACTCTCACATTCAAACCATATACAGTGAACTGCTTGAGATTTAGTGTTAGTACACACCCTAGCGCACTGTCCAAACTGCACGTCGCACCTACGAAAGACTTGCATTTTGACGGTTCTTCTCGTGTATTTTTTTCTGCTTGCGTTACCGATAGCAAAACAGACACATAAGTCGCGAAAAACAAAACAAATGTTAATTAACTTTGTACAGCGCGTCCGACTCCACAGTTGCTTCAAGCTCCTCTATTTTGATTTTAATGTCCCGTCCTCTCGCTACTAGGCAATGGCGCCGTTGAGTGTGGAAAGTGTCCATCGCTCCACACTCAAGTTTAGACCGTTTTGATGCACGCCGAGGAACTTACAGTGCACTGCATTTGGCACACTCCCGGTTTGCGCAAAGTGCACTCAAAAAAGTAAGTGTAAGTACAGAATGCGCGATTTCAGACACACACTAGTCTCTGTAACTCACATGTTGCTAGCTAGGCTTCTTATCATACCCTTGTTACACACCAGTTACAGCAACTAGGTTGTGTATTAACACCAGATTTATTTTACAGCGCTCAGTATGGACAGGTAGCGGATCTCGAGGAGATATTCATTTATTTTTTTGACGAAGTGATTTTGACAACAAGCTTCCAAAATCACTGACTCCAGACCTTTAAAAGAGATGGTACATTCCAAATGAACTTCTCCCCTGATTCCACTGTTGGAAAGGGGATTGCAGGCAAAGCATACTGAGGACTTCAACGCAATATTTTTTTTTTATAAATAATTCCATTATTGTCAGGTAATTTTAACAGATATAAATGTACATTGGATTGTTTCCGCGTGCCCGCACAGGCCTAAAGGATGTTCATATATGCCATAAAACTAAAACCTATGATTTCCTTTCATTCTAATAAGGCTTACGCATTAAGTAGACCCACTTTCTTCAGGTTCGCTATTCTTTTTCTCTCTTTCTCTCTCTCTCTTGTGCATGTGTGTGTGTTGGTGTGTGTGTGTGTGTGTGTGTGTGTGTGTGGTGGCGGTGTGTGGGGCCCCTCCCTCGCGCGCCAAGTCACTCACACAACTTTCATTACCTCTCTGAGGGCAGTCTGAGCTAGCTCGCGGGGGAACACCGGCGTATATCTCCTAGCTATAACCCAGCATCCCCAGAGGCTGTAAGGTCAATGAGATTAACCTATAGCTCCTTTTTCTTTCCTTCATTACACACTCCAAATTACCACCCACTTTCAAGATGAGACAAGAACCCAAACCAGGGAATCATATATGGGGCTGATATCTATTTAAAATCTAATCCCTTTGGGTGAATTTGCTCAGCCTTTTTCCATTTCTCTTATGTTTTTCTGCCTATTGGCCCGCGGGCTCCGCTGCGCCGCCGCTGTGCGCTATACAGCAACCGTTCAGCGAGGTGCTATAACCTGGCCCCCCTGTCAGTATTAACTTTAGATTCAACTGCTCTAGCATAGGAGACACTTAAGATTATAACTCCCTCTTTTCTGTTGTTATTGCACACTTAAACATTATAGTCTCGCAGCCTATTGCTCCGTTGCCTCCCAAGCTCAACTTACTGATTATTTACTGTGGGTTACTATGGCTGGTGCCTTGAGGAAAATGGTCCGGTTCTTAAGGAGATATTATCAGTGTCCATGTGCTTCTTTTCTCTTGGACAAGTTACCATTCTCTGTTGAGGAGTTTTTGGAATGACCAGAATCGTTGAGATAAATGTATAGACTATAATGTGGGAGGGACACATGTGTTGTGTGGTTTGTGTTTCCTCTCCTTGAATCTGGCCAACTAGGACATTCTCTTATCTGTCAGTATTAAAGGGATAGTTCACTATATTTGAATGTGGGTTGTATGAAGTACATAGTCATTGTGTAACCTTATGGAGATGGTGATTAGTGCAGTCTGTATAAGGATTTTGAAGGGCGATGTCTCTTGAGCAGAAGTCAGCCTTGTACAGTACTGTTGCAGGGTAACCTTTTTCCTCCACATGTAGGCCTATACATCCTTACCCGAAAACGTAATATATGTTTTACTAACGGATGAACAGAGCGATACAAAACGATAAAGGAGTTTTGGGTGGCAAACTAAAGCTGTGGAAAAAAAAACATGTAGCGTACAATTGAACAGATATTTAGGTTTAAGGTTGTTTACATACTGTATGTGGAGAGAAAACTTTTTACTTCCGGCCCTGTCTACAACAGTACAAGGCTGACTTCTGCTACAGCGTTTCTCCCCTAAACTCTTAATTGTGACTGCACTGATCGCCATCTCCATAAGGTAATAGACTAACTATGCCTTAGTACCTCACACAACTTTATATATACTGAACTATCCCTTTAAGTACATTTTGGGGAATATGTCAAGAGAGAACTTTAATATTTATTTGATTTAAAACAGCCCCTCGAATTAGAAAATATATTGCGGATAAGATTGCAAGGGAAGATAGAACAATGTGTGTCCTTGTCTACTTGATTATTCTATTGATTTACTAATCACATTGCGTGTTCTGTCTTTGTTTTATGTTTACATTTTGAATACATGATTATGATTTATGTGTGTAAAACACATGTCTAAAAAATCAAAAGATCTACAGACCATCAGTTATTCCTAAATAGGCCACCACACACAGACTGTTTTAGTGTCATTGACACATTGTCTTTAGACATTCACAATAGCATGCTGGACATCTGTGTCTCAACACTCTATTTGTTCTCCTGTTTAACTCCTTTAAAGGACCCATACTAATCACATTTCTTGAGTTAGATTTTTGGTCGGTGTAAGAATAATGCTCTTCGTGATGTTTCGCTAAATACATTGGACAATGAGGTAAACACATGTGCTATAAACAAATTCTGGCTAACAGGCCTTTTTTCGACACGACCACACGCGACATCTTGGACTAAATCAAAATCGTCTGTGCTCAAACTTGCAGGTGCACTGGTCAACAGAACTTTAGCAAGTATTTCATATGTCATGGGCAGCTGTCTGAGTGAAATGACAGCATATACAAAACACAGGAAAAGTGCTTAGATACAAAGGAAGTGGAAACAGGAAATGACAAATGTACCGTACTGTATATATATATATATATATACAGTGAAACTCGAAAAATTTGAATATCGTGCAAAAGTTCATTTATTTCAGTAATTCAACTTTATAGGTGAAAATAATATCTTATACAGACTCATTACATACAAAGTGAGATATGTGAAGCCTATATTTTTTATAATTGTGATTATTATGGCTTACAGTTTATAAAAACCCCAAATTCAAAATCTCAGAAAATTAGAATATTACATAAAATCAATAAAAAAAATATTTTAAATACAGAAATGTCGGCCCTCTAGAAAGTATAATCATGCATATGTACTAAGTACTTGGTTTGGGCCCCTTTTGCATGAATTATTGCCTAAATGCGGCGTGGCATGGATGCTATCAGCCTGTGGCACTGCTGAGGTGTTATGGAAGCCCAGGTTGCTTTGATGTGGCCTTCAGCTCGTCTGTATTGTTGGGTCTGGTGTGTATTATCTTCCTCTTGACAATAGTCCATAGTTTCTCTATGGAGTTCAGGTCAGGAGAGTTGTCTGGCCATTCATGCAGAGTAATACCATGGTCAGTCAACCAGTTACCAGTGGTTTATGGTACCGTGGGCAGGTGCCAAGTCTAGCTGGAAATGGAAATTGTCATCTCCATAAAGCTTGTCAACAGACAGAAGCATGAAGTGCTCTAAAATCTTCTGGTAGATGGCTGTGGTGACTTTGGACTTGATAACACAGTGGACCAACAGCAGCAGATGACATGATACCTCAAATCATCACTGATCCAAATTAAATGTTGCGTTTCATTTGGAAATCAAGGTTCCACAGTCTAGAGGAAGAGTGGAGGGGCACAAAATCCAAGGGGCTTGAAGACCACTGTCAAGTTTCAACAGTCAGTGATGATTTGAGGCACCATGTCATCTGATGGTGTTGGTCCACTGTGTTATCAAGTCCAAAGTCACCACAGCTGTCTACCAGGAGATTTTAGAGCACGTCATGCTTCTGTCTGTTGACAAGCTTTATGGAGATGCTGAATTACTTTTTCCAGCAAGACTTGACACCTGTCCACAGTGCCAAAACCACAAGTAACTGGTTGACTGACCATGGTATTACTGTGTTGATTGGCCAGACAACTCTCCTGACCTGAACCCAATAGAGAAACTATGGACTATTGTCAAGAGGAAGATGATACACACCAGACCCAACAATACAGACGAGCTGAAGGCCACTATCAAAGCAACCTGGGCTTCCATAGCACCTCAGCAGTGCCACAGACTGATAGCATCCATGCCACACCGCATTTAGGCAATAATTTGTGCAAAAGGGGCCCAAACCAAGTACTTAATACATATGCATGATTATAGAGGGCCGACATTTCTGTATTTAAAATCCTTTTTTTATTGATTTTATGTAATATTCTAATTTTCTGAGATTTTGAATTTGGGGTTTTCATAAGCTGTAAGCCATAATAATCACAATTATAACAAATAAAGGCTTGAAATATCTCACTTTGAATGTAATGAGTCTATATAATATATTAGTTTCACCATTTAGGTTGAATTACTGAAATAAATGAACTTTTACACGATATTCTAATTTTTCGAGTTTCACCTGTATATATATATATATATATATATATATATATATATATATATATATATAAATATATATATATATATTATATGTTAGTAAAACATATATATATATATATATATATATATATATATATATATATATATATATATATAGGGGAAGGTGGGGTGAGTTGTGCGTTTTGGAAGTTGCAAAACCCCTTGTTTCTAGAAAACCGTGGAAGAAATTGGAAATGTGACCACATATTTAAGAAGAGCCATCCATTTGACTCATCCTGTAAAGAAGGGAGACACAAGGAATAAGATATAAGCACATTTAAGCGCAAAAAACTGTGTTTCGCCTTTCAAAGTAAAATTTCCATGATCAAGGTTTTTTGATTATTGTGTCTGAACAATTATAGACACGTTTGAAAACATTTGACACATGTTTTAGTGCTTTGGTATGCTACACTTTGAGTCTATATAGTTAGCACAATGTCAACCCTAAATTGCTGCATCATGCCTATTATCCAAAATTCTGGGGATGGGGTGATTTGTGCGCAAGGGCCTGGGTGAGTTATAAGTAAGTAAGTAAGTTAAATGTATTTATAAAAGCACATTTATGACAGTTTGCACTGTCCAAAGTGCTGTACATAGTGCATTCAGTAGGTAAACAATGAAGGTACAATAACAATAACCAAAATAAAAGACGTAAAGCCCATACATCCACATAAACACAGATAGTAGTGCAGAGGTAAGATAGTTAATGGGGAGGAAACACCAGGGTGTACATATGGGTTTTGAGCCTTGATTTAAAGGCAGAAATGTAGGGGGAATCACATTTGTCAGGTGGCAGTTGGTTCCACAAGCACGGAGCAACTAGTGCAAAGTACATTTCTGAGAGTTGTGCCAGTGGCATGGCTGTATACGCTGGTCACCAAAAGAAAGTGATTGTCTACAGTAGCTCAGAAGAGAGTGACATCTCAATTCCACTTAACGACACCACTGATGAGAGTTCAGATGGCCAGAAAGATGATGATGGTGACTTTGTCATTGTGACACAATGACGCACAAATCACCCCACTACGTGGGGTGATTTGTGCGACAAGACAACTTTTTTTCCGAGAGCTATATTTCTTAAACAGTTTATTCCAGATCCAAAGTTTTTATTGCCAGGGATGCACAACATCCTGAAATATATGTACATATTTGAGTTGGAGACATAACTGTCAAGGCCTCACTTTAAAATCACTTTGAGTAAAAAGTTGAACAACTCACCCCACCTTCCCCTATATATATATATATATATATATATATATATATATATACATATATATATATATATATATATATATATATAATATATATATATATATATATATATATATATATATATATATATATATGTTTTACTAACATATAAATATATATATATATATATATATATATATATATATATATATATACAGGGGGATAGTGGAATAACAATTACTGCTATATAGTTGCTGTGTTAGAATGCAGCTCGCAATGGTGATTCACTTTTACTTCAAAGTAATTTTTTGAAACAAGTTGTTTACAGTCATTTGTCTGACCCCCTGTAGTTTGGTTAAATGGAATGTGTTTCAGCATACACTCACTGATTGGCTGATGTCAACGGTGCGTCTATAATTCAAAGGAAACAAACGTGCTGACTGGAAGCTTTTCCAGATCAAATGCTCCAAAGCTACTGTACCTCCATTTGGACTGAAGGGCAATCTTATATGTTATTTTGTATTGTATATTGTACAGCACTTTGGTCAACTGATGTTGTTTTTAAATGTGCTATAGAAATAATGTTGACTTTGACTTTGACAATCAGGATCCCTGGAGGTCGGTGAGACACTGCAGGTGAATAGAGTTAAATATTTTAATGTATAGATATCACCATTACACTTGACCACTAACATTTAAGCAATTATTTTTGTGTGTATTCTTTTTTTTCAGAAATGTTTGAAGAAATATGCACGTGTCAATATCTAACTAATTATGTGAACATTTGCATCTCCTTAAAAACCAAAAATCGACATTTTGGATGAAGCCAGAGTTACATTTATTTTTTTAATTTTTACAACTAATCAGAGTCATTGTGATATGATAATACTGTATGACAAAGAAAATGAGAATCAGCATTGTGTCTTTATTTCAAACCCCAATGTTTGTGCATTTGCAAATATTATCCTGATTTTCTTTAGTTCTTTAGTTCTGAATTTCTATGTACTGTGTTTCTACAGTATATTGTAATAACCTCTTTATATAGTTGTTTTACTGCTAGACTCTGCCTCCCCCATTGGGAATTTAAATTGCATACCTATGCACAATAGAGATTCACTGGATACAATGCTTGGGAGTATTAGTTAAAGGTTGGAAGACAAAAGTGGCTGAAGAACACATTTCACATAATGCTGAGGGCAACCGCCGGCCTTGATAAACACGTCTCTGTCTTATTCATTTATTTGTAATTGTTTTGTTAACAGTTACATCATATGCTCTTCTTCTGATTGGTTTCTGACAGAGTAGCTGCTCAAGGTGAGTTTGCTGCCAACAATGGTCATGTCAGTTTGAATGGAACTCTGGGACTTGCTTATTAAAAATAAGTGCACTTGTAACACACCAGCTTGTATGTTAATCTTCAAATTGGTTTTCAAAACATGACCGGCCATAACTGTTTGTAGAGAAAAAATACTTATTGGATTATGGCAACCATTGACCAAAGGAAGGGCTTCTCTGAGCTGTGGCACACTGCATAACTCGGCCTAAGTTGATCTGGTATTTCTATCTACGTATGTTAGGCCCTTATCCATTCTTTTTTAACTGACAGTTTAGGGATATACTATACATTTATTTCACTGACCAAATATGTTGTCCTCCATCGCACATTGCTTAACTGTCAGGGATCTTTCCAGAGAAAAAGACAAAAACATAGCAACCGCGAGCATTGCAATGACATCATACAGTTGAAACTGTTTAGTTTAAAAAGGAACTCTGGGAGATGGAGTCCAAGTGACTTGCTGGTAATGTCATCTTACTACCAAAACGTAACTTACAAAATGACTGATTACAATATCACAAACTTCCCTGACATGTTGAGTGATATCTTAGCATGGGTGATGATGAGCTAAAGTGTGTGTCGTTGAGCACATGTGAGATGTATCAGCTTTAGGACGGTATGATGGAGCCAGTATAGGCAGCAAACCCGGATCATGTAACTTCCTGCTTTATGAATAGCCTCTGTGGAAAGGTCAGCGCCATGACAACCCTCTGATGGATGTCACTGACGTCCAATTAAATTCTCCTAAAAAAAAAAAGGCGCCTCGGAGGCTCTTGTGTGTGCTTATTAAATATAAAACAGCTAAATCAAAAGTCTGAGGCCCTTTGCTTTTCTCTGCGCGTTAATGCCGACCAGGAAGACCACAAGCATTTTTTATATTTTTTTCAGCCCTCAATTATTCATGTTTTTGATGAGGGGGTCAATAAGGGGGAAGAGCACTCGTTATGAATGTTTGGAGCTGAGCGCAAAGGTCACAACAACGCACAAATACACACAGATACACATCTTTGCAGAGACACTAACTTTTTTTTTTCTCCCACTCACTCTTTGTCTGTGGGTAAATAGAGTAGAGCAAAGAACAGTACTCCCGTGCTTTGAGGAATGCAAATATTTGTCGGCAGGTTGTTGCAGCTTTCTTTCTCTGATCTACCTCTTTTTTTTCTACTAACACACACACACACACACACACACACACACACACACACAACACCACACCAACACACGCACACACACACACAACACACATTCATGCAAACACACTGACTCGCATTGAGAAGACACACGGTCGGCTTGAGAAAGGAGCACACTTTTAATTAGGGATGATTATTGGGCCCTTTGAAACTTCCAGCACATCCACATGTGCACATGCATATGCGTGTGTAGACACACACACACACACCACACACACACACACACACACACACACACACACACACACACGCACACACACACAGCACACCACACACACACACACAACACACACACACACACACAACACACACACACACACACACACACACACACAACACACACACACACACACACACACACACACACACACACACACACACACACACACACACACACACACACACACACACACACACCACACACACATGCCCACACACTGAATCAGCCATCCACCCTAAGTTTCCTTCCTAGAGTCCAACGATAAAAGTGCCCTCACTTTTTAAGCCTACCTTTGGTTGAACTTATGCTTTTTCTTTTTTTCTTCGCCCAGGTCTTGTGTATCCACTCTGAAATTATAGATGGGCATAATAATAATAATGTCATTTTGTAGCGGAATCTTAGTCATTACCTGCAGTAAAGTGCTTCTAATTGATACCACCAGAGAGATAATGATTACAATGCCCTCCAGGAACATATTATTGCAATATTAACCTTTGTATATACTTTTATGCAGAAGACTCTGGCACATTAAGGGATCTCTAAATCTTACTTGTGCGGCCTAATGCCATTACAAAAGAATGGATACTCGGAGGTGTGCCCTTTTCCCTGATTAAGTGTGTCCAGGGGTTTGCAAGCCATCTGCGGGAGATGGATGACATGCAAGTGCAATTTTCAATGTCTCTCTTCTCCTCTCTTCTCTTACTGGCTCAAGCCTTTCCTTCTTTCTACATGCATCTCTTTATGCTTGTGCACTAGAGATAACCCTCGTCTTATTCCACAGCATGTGTGCATAAGCATCAGAGTGTGTTTGTATATATTCTTATATAAGTATATGTGCATATGTATGGCTGTTTGCATGGCCCCTTATCATTTATTGCATGTTGTCTGTCTGTTATATCTACCGGTGCACATTGCTCATGTGAGCATCACCGACATCCCACTGACACTAGTATGCAATGCTGTCGGGCCACACTGGGCTGGACCCCCCCCCCCTGCAACAAGTCAGCATCCAAACCAAAACCAGAGGCTATTTCAGGATACAATGCCTTCGCCCAGATAATTGAGCCCACACTGAGGCCATGGCCCTTTCCCATCAACAGCACTGCAACATTCCTCTCTTAATATTATTGCATTGAGCACCACTGAGACAAATAGAGAGAGAGAGAGAGAGAGAGAGAGAGAAAGAGAGAGAGAGAGAGAGAGAGAGAGAGAGAGATTGACAAAGAGAAAGAATGTATTGTGACTCCTCACTACACAATAGTTTATGGCTGTTTGACCCTAATATCTTCAAAAACAGCAAGTGAAGGCAGCACCAGTGAGCTGACCTGGAAGATGACATCCTGGGAGCAGATAGTAAGAGGGACCATTGGTTAAGAGATCTTCCCGTAGCCAAGACCAGAGTAATGCTGACAGAGGGCAAATTAAAACAAATTAATTCAGTGAGGACTGTGGTTATACGTCTTTCTGTGGTGTGTGTGTGTGTGTGTGTGTGTGTGTGTGTGTGTGTGTGTGTGTGTGTGTGTGTGTGTGTGTGTGTGTGTGTGTGTGTGTGTGTGTGTGTGTGTGAGTGTGCACTCTAACAGTGCGTGTGGCTAACTCATGACACAGTCCAAAACAGCTTCTTATAAGACCTGATGACACAGGACAGGAAATTGGGATATGTGAATACTCTGGAGACCTCTTGGCTTGGCCCTCACACAAGCCTCCCACCCCCACACTCCACCTCCATATGCAGTAGCAGTCTTCAGCCTCTGGTGGGCACTGTATATAGTGGACAGTATTGAGGCTTCTGAATGTTGAGAGCTTGTGGTGGGAGTTAACCCCGATGCATGTTGTGGCACTCCAAAGGGTTAAAAGGGTTGAGTAGCAAAAGGGAAAGAGTTGAAGTGGAAGAGTTTTATCATGAAGAGAAAGTATGTACTACCAACCAGATACTTTTCTCTCAAGAAGAATGACCGCATGCTACCGCAAAATAATGTATGTTTATCCTCAACAGACAAGAGTGAGGAATAATGGACGGATGGGTACACACAACTTCAAACTTTAATTTAGACGACTTGTTGTCTAAATGGTCCCTGCCTTGTTTGTTTAAATGATTAAATGTTTAAATGATTAAAGCATCTAAAAAGTTAATGTCATATATGATGCCCTTTTTGAGGTTTAAAATTGTTATTTGAGTTTCTACTAGAATTTATTTTAATGGCAGAGTGTCCTCAAAACCCTTAATACTTCTCACAGTGCCATTGCCGAATCTCTTCTTTTTAGCCTCTGTCTGAAACACTCTGTTTTAGAGCCTGTTTCTTTAAGCCCCGCCTTCCAAAAAGTCCAGTCTGCTCTGATTGGCCCTGAATCTAACTGCTGGCTATTATCTGGTGGTGTGCTTATCGCAGCTGGAGGTAATGCTAAGTTTGGATGGTAATTAGGGGGCGTGGCTTCTCGTAGTTTGGGCTTGTAATGTTGAAAAACCATGACACATTTTGCTATTAGATGACTTTTAAAACGATCCCACTGAAAATGGATGTTTCTCACATGTTGGGAGGATAGCATTGTGCTTTGCTCTCCCTTTTTGGTCACACCAAACAAGTCCATGTTTCTTAAGAAGACTTCTACCTTCAGACATAGTGGCAGGCCTTCATGCTCTGGGCAAAATCTGTTGAAAGCCACAGCCTGCTACCATCCCACAGAAGCCAGACAAAGCTATAGCGGCTAGTTGGTTAACACAGAGTAGCATTTAGCAGCTAAAAAGGCAGATGTTTCCTGGAGTTTGTGGCAACCAAAACAGAGGTAAAAAAGATCAAACCCTGGACTTACATTCATCAGGTGGCTCCATGTTTGTACTGTTGGCAATATCAACTTCACAAGAAGATAATATGTCAATATTGTGTTTACAGCTTGGTGTGCTGCCACCAAATATCAAAATATAAAGGACCATATACTACAGAGCAACTATGTAACCATGACTGCTTTTTACCTGTTTGAGATCAGCAACTAGACTTAAACCTGGAGGATGCAGAACAAGACAGCAAGTTGACCAACGTTAGCCAGAAGCATTATAATAAAACACAACTTTTTAAATAAGGACCCATGGTGACATCAATGTCACACACACTTTGAATGTCCTAACATTTTCCTCATAAAAGGTTTATACTAGATGTTTTCCTCATCAAAGCTGGGGTATATGATTTCTGATTGGTCAAAGTTAACATGAGCTGTACACTTTGAGCGAGGCTCCGATGCTCTGTTCTTATTGGCTGTTGGGACTGTCCATTCACTTTGGCACGACTTTGTTGGTGTGTAGAGCATGTCAGGGAGGGACCATAGGGGAGGAACCAAAGAGAACAAGTGGAGCGTATCAGGTATTTGAATTTGAATCTCTATCCCAACTGCCATTTTCTCCCCAAATCCTCCACCCCAGCTTTAAGTCCCTTAGTGACATAAGCCTCGTTCGACATGTCGCCGTCTTGCTAAGACCTGCGCAATTATGACGCTCGGCTTGCTGAGCGCACAGCATTTTTCCAGCATTTTTGTTGTGCGCTCAGCAAGACGCGCGTCATAGTTGCGCAGGTCTTGCTCAGACCTGTGCAAGTCGAACGAGGCTATATACTCAACATCCTGGTGTGGTTGTCATGTGACAGTCATGTGACTGTGACAGGAAGTGACTTCCCAAAGATTGCAGTGTGACAGGTGCACACAATTGGAGAAATTAGCAAATTTTAAAAGCTTGTTTTTTGTTACTAAAAGGTGAGTTAAAACCCATTTAACAATTCTCATGCTTTAATAGGGTGTCCTGTATTACATTTAACCTAGTCTGACCATATTTCATCAACAAATGTATATAGAACAAGTTAGGTAAATATCGCTGGGCCGTGAGCCTCAAAATAGTCATAGAAATAGTCCGGAGTGACGTATTTGTCACAATAACAAAAATGGTAATAAGCTAATAAATAAATTTTAGTGTTTCATTTATTTTGAATTAATATATGTTCTTTTGCTAAATTCAAAGTACATTTGAACAAATTTAAACAAAAATGATGACAAACATTCTAATATAAGGGTTAAAAAAAAGTTTGGATAATATTTTGGATTAAAAAAAATTTAATTAAAAAAAAATTAAAAAACTTGAGAAAACATCAGAAATGTGTTCTATGTGGTCCACTTAGTCTGTGTTCCATCCCTCATATTTTTCCTAGAGGTAGAACTGGGTGCGGGTTCTTATGGGTTAACATTTTTAAGGTTGCTGATAGTTAGATGTAGGTGTCTTTGAGTCTTTATTGATGGGGTGTAACATACCAGCTATTGAAAAACACTTAACTGTTACTGTACTTCTGAAGACATGTTCAGGTTGTACCCTGCCTCTGGCCCAGTGTGAGCTGAGAGGCTTAAGCCCCATTATGACACTGAACAGTATAGCCAGGTACTGTACATATAATGAATGAATGAAACAGCCAGGTCAGCATTATTGCTTTCTGTCAGAATATTGACTTTTTTCAGTGGAAACCCCAAACATTAAAGCACTTGACCATTATGTAAAAGGGACTGAAATAAACTCCATCAAGTCTTGCTAACTTTGAAAGCAAGACTTGAAACCTAACTATTCAAACCAGCTGCTTCTTGAGCTACATACTGTGTAGGTCCTTGTTGTGCTTTGATTGTGTGGCTAAGGGCGCTCTCACACCTGCCGTGGTTGGTATTCGGGTGCGCACCAAAAGCGGACCAAACAAGAGTAAGAAGATGGTCGTATGTGGCGAGAATGTGATCAGACTGAGTCTGACTTAACTGCAGGAAGCTCTGAATATGTTTGGACTAAATGAGATCAAGTATACCAGCTACACTATATATTATGGGGCGGCAGTGGGTAGGGCAGTTGTCCACTGGATTGCAGGGTCGGTGGTTCAATCCCCCGCCACATGCTGAAGTGTCCCTGAGCAAGACACTGAACCCCACACTGCTCCCGATGGTTCAGAGAGCGCCTTGCATGCAGCTACTGCCATCGGTGCATGAGTGTGTGTGAATGGGTGAATGTGGTAAGAAATGTAAAGTGCTTTGGGGCTGAGAAAATCATCTAAAAAGTCCATTTACCATTATGGGATGAAGAAGACAATCTAGTTGATGTAGTTTCTTACTGTAGTTATCCTGCATGGAACAAATAACTTAAATCAGGAACTACGTTATTGCTTGCCCCAGACACATGGCTTATGCCGCTGCAGTTTGGTTCAGTTCACCTACTGATCTGGACCGGAGGAAATTATGAGGTGAAAGAGAACCGTAACCAATGAATCAAACTATAAGCAAACTATCAGGTGTGTACACGCCCTAACAATACCTGTTACCACTGTTTCTGACATTATTATTTCCAATCCAAATGGTATGGATTCTTGACTTGCTTTGGGTACAGCTCAGGTCCCCTTTGTGTTTTGACTGAAGACCTTGACTGTAGAGCCTTCACAACAGACTGCGTTAGCACCACTTCTCTTTTTCCAGCATTACCATACTGCACTACACTGTGCCAAGCCAGTGACATGGTCAAGGGTAACAACAGCTGTATTTATTGTGTCAGTGGTAGTGCCAGTAGCATTTGTCCGGCAGTGTTTACTAACTGGGTGTCCTCACCGGCGTCATTCATTTTCAACTCAATTCAGCAAAAATGTACCTGTTTCTTATTTCCAAGGCTAGAAGATGGCCTGGAAAGATAGATAGCTGGCCAGGAATTTTTTTTGTGTGTGTGTGTTTAGTATTCATCTCATATAGTTGTAACACAAGACTCACTTGTCCTTGAATGCTTGTTACAAATAACCCACATAATTCCCACAGGCTCAGAGATAATTCGCTGATAATTTAAGGCACTGGTACTGTGTAGCATTCCCCCCCCGCCCCCCTGACACCCACACACACACACACACACACACACACACACACACACACACACACACACACACACACACACACACACACACACACACACACACACACACACACACACACACACACACACACACACATACACTGACATAAAAAAAATCAGCACATTCCTTTGTTGTTCTCTCATTGTTTCCCTTGCTGCTCCTGAGCTGACACTAACCTAGTAAAGCGTCTCTTTTGTTGCGGGTAACGGGAGACTGTTTCTGAAGTGTACACAGAGGTTAGTGTGACTGAGCCCTTTTGTGGTGTGGCAGCACCTTGCACTTTATCCGCTGTTTAGCCCCCCCCCCCCCATACACACTTTTCCCCCGTGTTATCTCCTGATGTAAGAAGGCCCTGGCCAATCCGGTCAAGGAGGTGTTGGCGCAATTGTCGGCGAGGTAAAAAATAATTGGGCCTTTTATCAGCAACGCTCATGGTTAACTTTACCCTTAGCCATTTTTGGACCAATAATAATATTTTTGACATGAAGCAATGAATAGTCTCTCCTAATGTCATTTCTCAGGACCTACAGTGTGTGTCGTGTGTGTGTGTGTGTGTGTGTGGAGTGTTTTCTGTACTGGTGGCACCATAAAGAGATTCATTTTTAGTGGTAGTCTGCCCCACCAGGGAGTCATTGTAATCCTAGAGAGCTTTAGAGGAAAAAGAGAGAGGGAGGAGGAGTGGACAAGGAGGAAGTGGAGAGATGAGAGGAAGGAAAGGGGGGAAGGATTAGGAAAAGAGAGAGAGAGTAGTGCAGAGAGTGGCGTATGGGGCTATAGAAAGTGTGGAGAGGAGTAATCACGTGTGTCCGGCGGAGGTCACCACTGGTCTGCAGGTTCTAATTATGTGCTAATAGCCACTGAGGAGGTCATTTAGAGCCATTAGCCAGCGCCTGTAGGTAGTTAACGGCCCACAGCATAACCCAGCCTCCCTTTTAATGTTCCCTGCGAGGCCGTTAGCGCTCTGTCACCAGCCCAGCTAGCTGCCTCGTTATCCGCGATTAGAAACCAATTGATAGGTAATAGTAAAATATGATCGCACACTATCACAGGAAATATGGACTGTGGTGGAAAGGTGAGAGGGATGGAGAGAGAGAGAGAGAGAGAGACATAGAGCGAGTGGTAGCATACGAGAGTGAGAGGGGGAAAAAAAGACAGACATTGCTCTGAATCAAAAGGGCAACAACTGACCGATAAAACTGGTTGAAAATAAGTTCAGTCGGATCTGGAAGGACACTTAAAATTGGAACATAGTCATCTTTTGGGGGGATGCTGTCAGTATGGAGTGAGGCGTTGTGGAGATGACTTTGCATACTTACTTTTCAGGAGTACAAACAGGCAACACACAGTTTAATCGGGGTAAGGATTGTCCATGTGTCCATGTGTTGCTGTTACGTTCAAGTCACAGACCTATGAATCAGATTTCCCCCCCAAAATAGATACCGGAGATCTTTCAAAATCCCAGACTTACATACTTACTGCTGAAAGTGTTTCCACATTTTTCAATAATGATTCTCACCATCTGGATAAAATAGAGGAAAAAACCAATATAATTCTCTGTTGTACAGTTGACACTATTTTGTTTATCTCCTGTCTCAACTTCCAGGAGACAGGAGATAATGTCCAAGTACATACTTCATTACATAGTTCCCTTGTCCCCTTTTTTGTAAAACACAAGCAAGACAACAGTGTGTAACAATTCACTAAAAGAAACATTTTGAAAATCAAGTTGTATGAACTGTGCAAGGATACCTATTATTTACTGGTTTTACCGTCGTCTTAAGTTGTAACTTCAGAAATGGGACACATACAAACTAATTCTATATATCTCTGCATATATCTCTATTCATCCAGGTTGTTAGGATAGTTTTGGTCAATTCTGTTGTTGAACAAGCTTTGTGTTACTCAACTGTCTATAGGTAACACATGAGAAGGTGTAGACTTGGTAGCTATAAACACAACCATGAATGCACACAGCAGTTGCCTTTTTTCCCATAGTCATGGATGAAAGAGAAATCAAATCAGTATCAAAAACAGGAATATTTTAGACCTACTATGCAGAACATTGTTCCAAATCAATTAGAGTCAGCTGTTTTCACTTAAGATATATTTCATTTTGTGCTCCGAGGGCAGATGTTGATTCACATGATTTTAATTAAAAATCACACTGGTTATAGGGTCAAAGGCAGTATACTTCCTGCTCCTATCCACATCCATCAAACCCTGGGACAGCGTTTTGATCTTGAGTGTATATATACGCCGTTTTGTCCGGGGGAGCAAAATAAAGAAATACGGCGCTCCTCTTGAAGAATCGCAGATTTGTCCTCGATGAAATCTCTCAAAGGTTGTAAATATTTGCCTGTGCCTGTATTTGTGTGAGCGTTTCATTAACGATCAGAGCTGACAAACACGCACACTCATTGACCCCCATGCAAGGAGAGGGAGAGAGACACAGAGAGAGAGAGAGAGAGAGAGAGAGAGAGAGAAGAGAGAGAGAGAGAGAGAGCCCTGAGACAGTAGTGTGTGTTTAGTGTGTATTTGTCGAAAACGTAAAAAAAAATGCCTCACATGAGGGATTGATGTCACCAATAGAGACGACGAACTGCAGCGGCGGAAATTAATCTGGTGTGGTAAAAAAAAAAGCCCGCACTGCCAGCGCCCTCCTGGCTCTTATTTAAGGCCCCCTGTCAGAACTTGAAAGTAGTAATTGATACAAATTCTAAAGTTTAATTCTTAAAGTTTATAGTCACAGAGGGTTCAGAGGCTCGGAGAGTTGTTTAAAATTGCACTCACTCCCCTTTTCATTAAGGGGCAAGGATAGTCTGAGAAACATTTGCCTCATCAAAGGGCCTTGCTACAAATTAGACTTTGAGAGAGAAGAAAAAAAAAAAAAACTCAACGAAAAGCATTTATTTCCCCCTCCGAGGAAGCCAAATTCTCGGGCTGTGTTTGCATTTGAATATAAACAGGGCAAAATATCATCATACAAGACACAAACACACAGAGAGAGACACACACACACACACACACACACACACACACACCCCACACACACACACACACACACTGAACACACACACCATGCTGGCCATATGCGCATATGGAAGGTGACTCCGACTATATGATTTGGTAGTTCCCCCACTGAAGCTGGTGCAGACAACACGCATGAAAACCTTTGCTATCATGTTGCAAGCCAATGCTCTTAGATTTGTTGTGTCTATACTGGGGCTAACAGTTGAATGAAGCTATGAGGCCTCTGGAGACATTAAGGGGACATGGCTGGCATGTTGTAAATCTTGGTCTGGTTAAAAGAGTGGGTGGGGGGCGGGGGTGTTGAGATAGAGATAGAGCCAAAAGCAGTGGAATAACATCTTAATCTATCCGAGCAAAGTGAACAGTGGCCGGTCTGTTTTTTTGGAGCACGCTGCCTTGGATGACTCCCAAGCATGAGGAGGGCAAAGGAGCACAGCCATCCTCAGCTGCTAGTCACTAACATGGCAGTAATAAGGCAGTGATGACCCTCCAAGGACCGCCGCCAAACACTCCCTCTGCCTCTCTACACACACACACACTCCTACACACACACACACACACACACACACACACAACAACACACACACACACACACTAACACAGGCCGTGCACTTGAACAGATATGCTGCAGAAGAACCACATTTCCTCCCTCTGGTATTACTGCTGCTGTCCTCCCTGCGTGCTGACCAATTTCAATTTGCTTTTGAATGAAATTTAAAACCTGAGCAAAACCTGGTCTAAAATAGTAAAAGACAATAATTATTGATGATCTCGGGTGTCTCAATGTGCTTTTATAAGAAACTGATTGAAAATGAATGTAAATAAATCTTATAAAGCTTCGTTAAAGAGACTAGGACCGTTTTGACAAGACGGGTGTGGGCGTGGCTGTATCAAATGGTCTCCATTCATTTTCCAAGTCATTGTTTCTACTTGTTGTTTTAACTTGCATGCAGGGAACTGGTTCAAAATATGTATTGTGTAATAATAACTAGAGCATAGCCCTGCTCATCTAAAACCAAATCTCTTTGTAAAAGTTTATCAAACCTAAAATGACAATATATTTCATTTAGATTGATAGATATGCCAAACTCTTTTCAGATGCTTAACTATCATTCAACTCATTCCCCATGTTACATAGTTAGAAGGATTTTGTGGATTTGGGTTTATAGGGGCTTTTAACATGTGACCCACTATGACTACAAGTGTGTGAACAAACTTAGACCCCATTTTAAAATGTGTGACAGTTTATTCACTGAAGTTAATCATTGGGAGTGACACAACAGTGTGGCACTACAGCAGGCCTTAATGCAAAATTGAAAATAATAACCATTTCCAGGGATGCATGTATTGCTGTTGCACCTGTTGCAGTTAGCATCAAATCACTGTCAGCCCTTATCCTCTCTTCTTCACAATGGATCCCTGTAAAGTTGACCAGTTTAATACGTTGCTGAAGACTTACTTTTGTTGCATTGGCCTTAAACACAAGTTGAGACTTTGACACTCCTAACTTTTTTCTCATGTATCTTATATGTTATTTTGTACTGTATATTGTACAGCACTTTGGTCCACTGATGTTGTTTTTATATGTTCTATAGAAATAATTTTGACTTTGACTTTGACAATATCCATCACTCTCTTACATTGCATCAAATATAAAAATGATGTATTGTGCTTTGGTGCAGTGAGCTTTTGTGTGGCAGCCTTTAGGACTTTAGGATACAGTTTTATCGACATTTTAAACGGCACACTTGCGTGCAAATACATATGCATAATCATTTGTGTAAAACTGAAGCCGGAAAATCACTATCCCCTAAGATAACCCTTTACCAGTGACCATCGTAAGGCAAAGGAGTCACTCATATCGCACAAATCAATATCATCAAAAAATGCTTTTGTATGGGTCCTAAAATCCCTTATCTGGGGCGCTCTGGTGGTGTAGTGGATAGAGCGCGTACCATATTGGCTCCAGCCTTCGTTGCAGTGGTCGCGGGTTCGAATCCGACCTTTACTGCAGGTCATCCCCCCTCTCTCTCTCTGTCTCCCCATTTCAACTCTGTACAATCTAATAAAGAAAATGCCAAAAAATAATCTTTAAAAAAATAAAAAATAAATCCCTTATCCTTGTGTAGCTCAAACTAGTTCCCTATACCACTAACTCTATAATACAATTAATTCAACCCAATGCGATTCCCTGACATCTTCTACAATACAGCTTGCAACCAGTTTATGCGTGGCTCCTTATGCATATATGTGATGGCATGCGATGTGAGAGTTAGTTAGCTACAACCATCAGCGCTATACATACGGGTATTGTTGGGAGAAAAACATTTGCATGCTTAAGTCCATATGGCAACTTCCCTTTTGACCTGCTTTCCCCATCCGCGATGCATTGTCGGGCCTGTCAGCCGATAAAGAATCACTTTGACTTGCTCATAGACCAAGTTCAAAAGGGGCTGATGACGCGCCGTTGATCCATGGAGAATCGTCGAAAAGAAACACCCCATACCGCTCGCTGCTATCACTCCCCATAGAGATAGCCCCGTGGTATTGATGGGGGGAACGGTTATGCTAATTCTCTTTTTAGGAGAGAGCAAAAAAAAAAGTTTATTTTTTTTAAAGGAAGGGAAGGAAAGAGAGAGAGAGAAAAAGAATTTTGTACGCATTCAAAGTGTGAGTTCCATATAACCGTTTAAAGGAGCAGCATGAGAATCTGATTTTCATAGTGCATAATGAAGTGTGGAGTGTCTTTTAAAGGGGGGGGGGGGGGGGGGGTGGAGGGGGCTGTGTTTTGTCTGGGAAGGGGGAAGAAAGCAGATATTATTAAGGCTATCTATTAGTGTGTCTCGCACAGAACACACACACACACACACCACACACACCACACACACACACACACACACACACACACACACACACACACACACACACACACACACACACACACACACACACACAACACACACACACACACACACACACAGACATACCAGTGGGAAAACATAGATCTTTTTTTAAATAAAATCTATGCAAAAAAACATATAAATATTTGTAATATGAGCATCAAAACAGTCAAAACAGAAATAGAGGACACTGTCAAGCCAGTCTGTATCTACATATTTGATCTGATAAACATTGTCTTAGCATGTGCAAAACAACAAACAACAAAACATATATTCTAAATCTTGTCTTTGAAGTTTTCCAAAGACACTGCAATGCATTCCTAAATGTGATTGACATAATAATAATAATTGTAATATGCAGTTGGATGGGGATTATTTTCCCACAGATGCTCTCTGTCAGACTGACCATTTACATGTGTATCTCTCTCCCTCTCTCTCTCTCTCGCTCTGTAACACTACATAGCGAATGAATGGCACAAGTGTGTGTGTGTGTGTGTGTGGGGGGGGGGGGGGGGGGTTACGCACAGGGTCTGCTATGAATATGACCCCGAGATATCCCATTGTGGGCCCATGTCCGGTTCTGAGGACATTCGATAGCATCTCAGTCAGTGGCATTAATGTGTCTCTTGGTTTCGACATTTTGAATAATCGCCGCTGTCTGCCGTCATCCTGCCACTAGCTGTCAGCAGCTCTGTCTGTCTGTTCTGTCTGTCTGTCTGTCTGTCTGTCTGTCTGTCTGCTTGTCTTATCGCGCTCCTCTTCTTCTACCATGCACTTACATTATAGAAAACAAGCTGTCCGTGCAAGGGGAGCACTTGATACTTTTTTATTTTATTATTACCAAACCGTTCCCATAATTACCCCATAATCATTATATAATCCTATAACAAAGCCTCTATTGAAGCTCTGTCTTTTGTCAACGCTGGGACACTGAATCTATAATTGCATTATTCAGTCTCTTCCTACCCCCCTATAGAAGCATAATATATCAAAAACCTATCCCGCAAAGCAAAAAGGTTTTAGTTGCAATAGACGCTTCGGCCTATGCAGGACGTCTATCTGTAAGTGTGTGCTTTTTACCCGTCGCCAAAAAAAAAAAAAAAAAGAAGTTGTGCCAACTTAAAGTTAAGGGGATCCTGTTTGAAAAAAAGAGAAAAAAAAGTTGTTCCTTATTTTGCTGAAAAAGTTGGCACTTCAAAAAAAGAGTAATGCAAGATAGGTGTGTAAATGCATTCATTCACACACGTTTCCATTGGACCGAGTCGCTTTATTGATGCATCATATTTTCAAATAATTATGCTCATTCCTTATTGCGCTCCCGGGCAGTAAGAATACATCGTCAATACGTTGAGAGAGAGAGAGAGAGTCCCCAGAGGAGCAGCTTTTCGCGTTTGTATGCACGGGGATTGGCAACACAACGGGGCTTATTTACATTAAATACGCCACAAGGTTACAGTGCAGATAGATGAGCGTCATTTTATATCACTCATTACTTCTCTTAAGCGCTGACTGGCGCTCAGGACGCGCAGGAGGCAACACTCGTTCATCCTGGAGTTTCTTTTTTAAGGCGAACAGAAGAGGGGAAAAGACTCGAAAACACTTCACTTTGAAAAAGGTAAGGAATTCTACTTCTTTTTGGAGTGGATTTTGTGACCTGCTTGTTTTTTACACGGTATAGTGGCTTGTGTTAACCGAGGCAATTTCGAACGCGCCAGGCAGTGCCCATAAGCGGCTAGGCTTGCCTGCGTGTGAATGGTTATGTACTGGAGGGCAGATTTTTTTTTTTTAAATAAAAGAGTGTTTGTGTGGGCAGTTCAAGGTCAGAAACAAACTAAGGTGGTTGGAAATCGGCTTTTTTCTTTTTTTCTTGACACGACACCGGGAGCAATGTAACGATTAAGGGGATTATTGCTTGAAACGAGGTTCCGTTCACCGCTGGGCACACCAGCTGCTTTTTTCCTCTCTCTCTCTCTATCCCCGTCAACGGAGAATAGCGCTACTAGACCCGGGCTTGTGTATCCAGCCACTCGGCTTTGGCTTTCTACAATGGAGTGCCTCTTCTTTTCTTAACGGTACAATGCATTTCACCTACCAGATAGGGGGGAGTCCAAGCTGAAAGATGAAGCAGAAGGGAATACGCTGATGCCTGGGCTCGATCGGTGGCAAACGTTTACCTTTAAAGCAGACAGGCGAGAGAGGGAGAGAGAAAAAGCCAAAAGGACAGAGACAAGTCATAAAGCCGTATAGCGTATACAGTATAATATTTCGTTTTCAAAGTCAGCGTGCGCGGCTAGGGAGCAGCAGAGGAGCAGACAGTCTCCTTTAACAGGTCCGAAGCGCACTTTTCAACACCCCCGCCGTCATCCGACAAGAATATGATCCGGTCAAATCATATGGACATGCCTCATTATTCAATGAGCACTATCTCTCGCAACGCAGCCGTTACGCACAGGAGTTAGCCGGCGCTGCGCCCCAAAATTAAAAAGGTAAAGAAAAGTGTGGATCTTATAGTAGTGTTTTTTTTTACTGCGAGCTTGAGAGTGTATTACTCGCTGGGGGAAGTCAGTTTTCGGGGAGGATTTTAGGACGCTTGATGTGTGCTGGTGCATCGCCGCGGGGGCCACCGATGTCTCCCCAATCATGATTAGAAAATAACAGTGCAATTAACCGGAGCGAGTGACGGTCGTAAAAACAACGGCGACAAAACCAGCAGCTGGGACCCAAAGAGCATGAGGCTGCCAATGCGATGCCCCCGTGCGACACCTTGCAACTCAACAATTTTTTTTATCCCAACTGAAAATACATGATATTAAGTCATGTTAAACCGCTGCATGCTTTCCCTCTATGTGTATGCGTAAAAGGCGTTCGAGCGCACGGCTTTGCAATATTGCGCATAGAACAGATCAGCGATACAGTTTGTGTGAGACTTTTTTAGAAAAGTCCAGCTTCGTCCTCTCCGTTATGAGTGCACACCGTAAAACTTTCTCTCCGAAACAAACAGACACTTGTGCTGAAAAAAGTGTCGGGGGGGGGGGGGGGGGGGAAGAGGCGATTGAAGTTTTTGCCGGTGCGTTTTGCCACCATCCATGTGTCAGAAAACATAAACTTGTGAGATGGAAGAGGAGCCGGTTGAGACCTGCCATTTTGTGCAGTGATCGACCTCTCTTATGAATAAGCAGCAGCGCCCTGCATTAAGCAAAGAGGGAGACGTTATTACGACGGCATGCAGACGAGATGGGGGTGAATGTCATATAGTGCACACTAACAACGCACACATTAGCAGGCGGTAAAAAAGGACATTTTGCGGGGAACTTTTGATTCGGGTGGGGGGTATTTCATTTTTAAGTGGGGGATAGAAAGTTAGAGCGAGTCGGTAAAAAGAGGAGGCTTGATAGACATCAGTTAATGTGTTAAATGTAAAATGACGGATTCCAATCATATTTTTCCAGGGGGATGGAAGTTGGGGTGTCGTGTGTGTTGTGTGTGTGTGTGTGTGTGTGTGTGTGTGTGTGTGTGTGTGTGTGTGTGGTGTGTGTGTGTGACATGTCCTTTGCACTCGTGCTCTCAGGAGTTCCGCGTTATTGTCTTTCTTTTAAATTTCACCATGGGTGGTTCATTTGAGAACATCCGAAAAGATCCAAGCGGGTTTTTGTGCGCTAAAAAAAATTAAAAAATCTCCAACCGGTTGCAGTATTCCCACACAATGTCGTAATTTGAGTTTATATAAATTGACATATCAGTAATGCAGTGGCAGTGGATGAGGCTTGCGTGTATTCACATTGAAAGCACCGTGTCTCAACGTGCACCTTGGGTGGTGGTGGTGTGGAGGACTTTTTTCTTTCTTTCTTGGAAGTCGAGTGTGTGTGACCCTTGAGTGATCTGACCCAGCCACTTCCCCAACAGCTTACAGTACAGAGCGCTGCTGCACAATGGCTTGCGAAGAAGACGAGACACATGTCATCCTTCTTAAAATACTCAACAATGTCTTATCACGTTTGTTTTCCCCCACTGTTTCTCTAAACCTTTCCCTAAAGGTTGTCTTGAGCCAACAAAAAAAAAAGAAAAAAAAATATTTTGCCTCTTCCTCATATTCATTGTGTAAAAGGGGAAAAGGGATAAATAGATGAACTGTGCGAGTTTTGAGATGCTGTCATTGTTTAATGGTATGCACAGGGCGGATATTATGTCTGAAATAGTGTCTGGGCGTAAACCCGTTTTTTTTTGTTGGTGTCAGCTCCCTAACAGTCCCCTCATTGGAGATGAAATAGCAAAAATGGATATAGCTGTCTGTCTGTTCTCTAGCTGTCTGTCTGTTCTCTGACAGTTCAGAGCGGTTTGCCCTTCTGCTGCACCTCTCTGCTGCTCCTGCTACAAGTGGAAATGTTGTCATTCTTCTCCTGTGAAAATATTTGGGAAGGGACACACAATATAAAAAAAGGCCTTGTTTTTTGCAACACTGGCCTGTTGCAGCGAATTTGTGTTTGTTGAAATTTGGTGTTCAAGGCCTCGGTGGATTGTGTTAGGCAATTGATTCAATATTCATTAGGCCTAGTTTGGATTATTATTTTTTTGCGTTCGTCTACTTGAAAGGGATGCCTTTTTTATGTAACTTCCTTTTCACTCGTGAATTAACCAATTCATAATCAGTGTCAATAAAAATAATAATTCTTATAGAATATGCAAGGGGTTATTTATCTTCCTTTTGAGTCAAATTCATGAGTTGTCTATTTTTACGGAGCAAATACTTTTTTACTTTTTACAGTCAGTGTGTGTGTGACATTTTAAAATCACACAGCATTGTCAAGTATTTTGTCTCTTTTTTTTGTGGTGTTGCAACTTTCTAAGCAACCGAGCTGAAAATGTGTGTTAGTTTTTTTTTGGGTTGCCATCGTTTGCAGTTGATCTTGTATTAGTTTGCCTTTCCCACCTGTGCCCTGTGTCAGAGTGCTTGCTAAGGGGGCCGCCGGCCGTGACGGACTGGGGCCCTGTGCACATCTCTTCTCTGCTGAAAATGAGAGGAGAATGGAGTGATGGGAGAGGCAGAGAGAGAGAGAGAGAGAGAGAGAGAGAGAGAGCATGGCAATGCCGGGGATGGCATCAAATCAGTCCTCTCTTTTCACCGGGGGCTGTCAGTCAGTCAGTCAGTCAGTAGAGGTAGACCCACTCGACTGTGGAGCCGCCGCGTTGTCAGTCCAAAGCTCGCTGAATTATTTGCATGTCGAGACACGCACACAATCACATTTTTTCTTGTTTTCTTAAAAAAAAGGAAAACAAAAATGTGAAAAATCCCACACTTGTTTAACAAATGCGTAGAATAAAAAAAAGTCAGTAGGCCCAACATAAGCAGACATCCTTGCAAAAAAAAAAAAAAACCCCACAGAGAAGTGGGCACGCAAATCACATCATCCGGGGGCAGCATGCACGGGGAAAAAAATCTGTGCGTATAATCAATGGGACAACACATAATTCAAGTTATCCCCCGGACCCATATAGTCTGTGATTTATGCATTCTGCAACGTGGTAGTGCAGTCCACTGTCATGATAGGGGCCAGGGCTAGAGCAGTCTCAGTGTAGTGTGGTGGCTGTATAGTTGATCACCTTCTCATGTAATTATTATACTGTAGTAGGGGGAGAAGGGAAGGCTCCAGCTGCACAGACAGGGCCAGGGCTCCCAGGGGCGGGGGGGGGGGGGGGGGGGGGTCGGCGGTTCAGGCCAGATCAGGCCAGCTCTCTGCTCATCACACAACCATTCATTGATATGTGCAGTCAACCAACCCACCAGCACACACCAGCACCTATACTGTGGAGACCGGCCGTGCCTTTTCTCTTCATTTTTCCGTTCAGTTTTCTCTGTCTCCTCTCTTCCCATGGGCAACAGGGCAGGGCGGCAGCGTGCATGTACTTAGTGTATACGTGTGTGTGTGTGTGTCGTGGGGGGTAGTGTGTGTGTGTGTGGTGGGGGGGGGGGGGGGTTTGTTGAAAGGGGCTGTAACACGCAGGCGTTAGTCTGGTCTTGAGCCTTGTAGCTCCGTGACCTTGATCTCCAGAGTTCAAGCCACGAGAGAGGAAGATGTTAGCGAGCCGGGACCGCGTAAACGGGCTAATATGACAAGTACACACACACGTGCTCACGCACACGCACACATGCACGCACCACACACACACACACACACACACACACACACACACACACACACACACACACACACACACACTCAAAAGCATTGAATCAAAATGTAGGGACTCAAAGAATAGCTTGTACCACAAAACATCACACTCTAGATTACACACACACACACACACACTCAACACACACACACAACTAGACCACAAACACACACAACACACACACCACACACACACACACACACACACACACACACACACACACACACACACACACACACACACACACACAACATTAAGACGCAAATCTCACACAATGACAATTCTTTTTCACATTTGTTTGAATTTTTCTGTCATCGCAAAAATGTTACATTGGATTCTTTTCTTTTTCTCTCTGTCTCTCTCTCCACGAGCGACGGCCCACAGGGTGTGATGCTGACGCCTCTTATAAGAGAGGAGCAGCAATTATGATTTATTCCGCCATCATGATAAATTGATGGGGGCATGATAATGACGTTTTATGAAGCCAGTGCCACTGACCTTTGCTCGTTATTAGAGCCCTGTTTTTAGGCATCTCACTCTGTGAAATGAATTTGTAAAACCGATGACTATAATGCCTTCAGCTTTTTTGGACATGGATTGTTTGGTCTCTGTAAGCCTTTCGTGCTCTAGTTAATTCTCAAATGTAAATTCAACATGTTCCTTATTATTATAGATTGAGACCAAAATAAATTTGACTGAATGTAGTAAAAAAAAAGAGCTTAAAGTTACCACTTTACCGGTGGTCGAATAATATGAAAAGGGAGGCAACAATATTAGGAGATGGCCATTAGCAATGAAATGAATATGCTATCAATTAAAATATATAACTGTGTGGATGATCAAGCTTTTACTGAATGAGCTTCCCTGTTATCTGTGTGTGTGTGTGTGTGTGTGTGTGTGTGTGTGTGTGTGTGTGTGTGTGTGTGTGTGTGTGTGTGTGTGTGTGTGTGTGTGTGTGTGTGTTGTGTGTGTGTGTGTGTGTTGTGTGTGTGTGTGTGTGTGTGTGTGTGTGTGTGTGTGTGTGTGTGTGTGTGTGTAGTGTGTGTGTGTGTGTGTGTACAGCACTGGGTGTATGTGATGGTCTGTCAATATTAGTCAGTTTTCTCTCTTTTCCCTGGGAGCTGGTTAGGACCGGGCGGGGGGGTATGGAAGGGGTTTGTAGGGGCGGCGGGGTGGATTGTTTGGGGGTGTAAGGGGCCGGGTAATCACAGACGTCATTTGGATCTAAGAATAAAGGGTGTAGGGCCGACGAGGTGCTGACAGACAGGCTCGACTCAGTCCCTTCTCATGCCGGGGGGTGCCATCACAAGGAGCGTCTGCCTGTCTGGGCTGTAGCCGGGGCAGGCCAGTGTGTGTGTGTGTGTGTGTGTGTGTGTGTGTGTGTGTGTGTGTGTGGGGGGGGGGGGGGGGGGTCTCATCGGTTTGCACAGGAGTGGGCGCAAGGATAGACTATTTTAATAAATTAAAAGATGCAAGAAAGAAATTCCAAGACACCTTTTCTGTTGCAGAATTAGTTAAAGGTGTTGTCAGTGATTCTGGAGAAGGCTTGTTGTCAAAATCACTTTTCTTTTTCAAAAAAATCAGTGAATATCTACTTACGATCATGTAGCATGCCTGTACTGAGTGTCTGCAGCAACAAAAACAAAACTAAAAAGCCGGTGTTTGTACACAGCCTAGGCTTTGTAAACGGGTCGCGCATGAAAACAAAAGCGTTTGCCAACAAATGGGGCCCGCTGACAACTAGCAACATGCCTGAGATACTCACCGATTTTGACAAAACTATCTTTGACAAGCGATCTCCGGGATCGCTGACTCCACCTTTAATTACGGCCGATAAATGTGCGGCATTTGCAACACTTTTGAAACAGTGTGTATACGTGAACCTGAATACTGTGTGTGTGTGTGTGTGTGTGTGTGTGTGTGTGTGTGTGTGTGTTGTGTGTGTGTGTGTGTGAGAGGTGTGTTGTTTGTGTATTTGGGTGTATTTTAACTTCTCAGCCTTGAGAAAGTCCAGTGTCCAGGCCTACTAAGCTATGGCCTTGCCCTTTGTCTCTCTCTCTCTCTCTCTCTCTCTCTCTCTCTGTGTCTGTCTCTCTGTCCGTGCAATCAGTTGGCGCTCACATAACACCAACAAGGAATGCGTTCTGCAAAAAAAAGTAAAACACCTCAGCTTTCACAAACCCGTGATATTCCTGCTTTGTTTTGCCCCACATGCTTCCCTGCTGAGCCCCCCCCCCCCCTAGCATTACAGGGCATTATTAAGCTTGGTTTTCATTTGAGTATATTTTTTATTTCCCACTCAAAGTTGGTTAACCTTTTTTGGGAGGGGGGGATTTGAAGGATGCGTCATTGCAATGTCAGGACTGTTTTGATGTGTGGAAAGGCCTTTTTAGTATAGCGTACATAGACAACGGCTTAACACTAACGGGGCGAGCGCGCATCAATCAAGAGTTCCTGAAGCAGAGAATTGTGAATTGCTTTAACAGTCAGCCACGCTTCAGCTGAGACGCTCGCTGGGTAAAATACCTTCAGTGTTGATGAGATGGAAGGGGTTATGAAGTGCATTGTTACAAAAGGCTAGGTTATGTCTATTACACCACTTCACATACATTCACCCCACTGTCAATGTCCGACCCCCCTCCAATGTGACCACACTAAACTTACCCCCAGACCCGGGCCTAATGAGCACAGCCTCAAAGTATAGCCACGGATTGGAGGGAGAGGTAAAAGAGGGAGAGAGAAAGAAAAAAACGAGTGTAGTAAAAGGAGGGGGGGGGGGGGGGTTTGAGAGAGGAGAGAAAACTACTGCACCTTTAATTATGATCAAGAGCTTTTCAGGCAAAGGACGGAGGCGTTGCTATAGTCCTGTGTTGCGGCTCGTAAATCGTGAACCCCGGACGCCGTATATTGTGTTCCAACGATTACTGTACAGCCATTATAGAGCAGATTCAAACTGCCTCTCTCCTGCAAACCACCATTTGCATAATTGGATCTTTAATGAAACTTGCCTTGTGGAACAAAAAAAAAATACAACAAAATAAAAAGTGAGATGAAAAAAGGTGGATTCGGCATGAGGGTTGTTTGGTGGTGGGGGCCCTGAGTGTGTGTGTGTGTAGGTGTGTGTAGGTGTGTGTGTGGAGAAAATAACATGCCATAGATGAATGCACCCTCAACTATTTATTGGACTTGGAGAAAAGGTGTGTTACTGGCAAGAGATATAAAATAAAAATAAAGCGTGTGTGTATGTGTGTGTGTTGTGTGAGAGAGAGTGTGCGTGTGCATTTGACCTGCTATGGCCCGGGCGGCTCTTGCACGTCAGCGGCAGGGCTACAAATAGGATGAGAAGTGACTGTGAAAGCTGTACATTCCCCGCCAGGTCTCGCTGGGTTAAGACTACAATAGCGGGGATATTCTCTCTAGCCCGCGGGAGGGATTTTCAAGCTCCCTCTCTCTCTGTCGACACTCATTCGCACCAACTTGTTACTCGGTTGGGGAAGAAGATGGGGGGATCTTTTTGTAGACCCAGCCGATTGCGCGGCGGCTTTCGGGCCCTGTGTGGAATTCCTCAAAAATATTTAGACAATGCCTAATCAGGAAGCTGTCCGTTATTATTTTTATCATCTCCACTTTCACCAGGGGGGGCTGGCTTAAATAATTCTCGCTACATGTCTTTGCAACTGAGGGCTATTACCTTTTTCATGTGGGAATTAGGAACCCCGTGCATTGAGTGTGATATATATGTGTCTGTTTTACTATCTGTTTATGTTCATTTCTATGTTCAAGAGAAAGTATCTCTTTTTCCTTTTCCACTTGTTGGTTGGATGTGTCACAGTATCGGTTATAATTGCTTAATTAAATCCCAGAGTGTCCTGTTTCCCCTATATGCCTCGAGGAGGTGGAGGTTAAAAATCCTCCTACTCCCACTTTCAAGAGCCACAGAATATAATAGGAGCGTTACCTCCTCTCTTTCCAAAGGATCTATTGAGTCAAAATTGACAGTGAGAGTTGGATATAAAAGAAGACATGTTTTTAAAAATCAATGCATCCGGAATGACCCATCATTCCAAAAATGTTAATCGAGTGCTAATGTTAGCCTATAAAAAATATACCAAATATTGATGGTGCGTTAAAGCGTTTCTGTGCGCTTATAGCTGCCTGCCACGGTGCCTCTGTGTGTCTGTCTGTCTGTCTGTCTGTCTGTCTGTGTGTGTATGTCTGTGTGTGTGTTTTGTATGTGTGTGAGTGTGTGTATGACTGTATGTGTGTGTGAGTGTGTATGAATGTATGTGTGTGTGTGTGTGTGTGTATGAATGTATGTGTGTATGAATGTATGTGTGTGTGTGTGTGTGTGTGTATGAATGTATGTGTGTGAGTGTGTATGACTGTGTGTGTGTGTGTATGAATGTACTGTATGTGTGTGAGTGTGTGTATGACTGTATGTGTGTGTGAGTGTGTGAGTGGATCATGTGTCAGAGTGGCGTACAGGTGGCCAGTGGGGTGATAGCTCTTACACAGAGGTGGAGGAACAGGCAGACAGGGTTCAAGTACCTCAGAGGCTCCGGTGACTCTGAACTGAGCAGTGAGAGGACACTTCAAAAAAAAAAATCCTCTCTCCTTATCACAGCGCTCACTCCACCATTCCACTCCTCTCTCTCTCTGTGTCTCTCCTGTCATCTCTCCATCCGTTCTTATCCACTCTCTTTTTTCATCTCATCTCATTTATTTCTCTCTCTTTTTTACCTATCCTTCCCTTCTTTCTCTCTCTTTCTTTCTTTTTTTCCATTCACTCTATTTATGATTCTTTATCATCGCTGGACTTGTCAATAAGTTATGCACAATAACTCTTATGTCACAATAGCCTCTTATTTAAAGGTGTAGTCAGTGATTCCTGGAGAACGCTTTGTTGTGAAAATCACTTCTGTTTGTCAAAATCAGTGAATATCTCCACCACGATCCGCTGAGTATACAATCTGGTGTTAATACACAGCCTAGGCTCTGTTAAACGAAGGGTACGTAAACAAAGCGGCCCCA
>CM047505.1:6062907-6107907 GCA_026122265.1 Ammodytes dubius | reverse complement strand
TGTGTCTTCCTCTCCGTACATGCTTTAATCTAGCAGCGTAGTTAGCTGGTAATGAGGGCGAGGGAGCACGTGTGCTTCTGCTTACACATGCTGCCAGGCTTCAGGAAGGAGGAGGAGGAGAGAGGGATGAAGGATAGAAAGGATGGATAGACATGATACAGTCGACGTGAAAGGTTAAAAATATATATACTGTATATGGCGTACCAGAATTTTGGATCTCCCAAAATACAACAAAGATAACAATATCAATATTTTTGATATTACATACACATTATAAATGACATATATACTGTATATAGTCTGTACAAATTTCGTTGAAAATATATCCAATTCTTATGACTGATATTTGGACCTAACTACATTAAGATCACCCGATAAATGTTTACACATTTTCAGTCAGTCTTCAAATACACACAACACACTTCCACTATCAGAAGAGCTACTTTGTCCAATAAAATAAAAATTAGGAAAATAAACAGCAATTTATTCCTTTTTAGGCTGTGGGGGAAAGAAGTTCTAAAGGAGGGATGAGGGGATGGTAAAAGAAGTGGGGGAAGGCAGGGGAGGGGGCAAAAGGGGAGGATTGGGGGTTAGAGAGAGAGAGGGGAGAGAGAGAGGGAGTTAGGCGGGATCCATTACACATAAACAGCCTAGGCATTGATGAGATGATCCGACCAGGATTAGGCCTTACAATCCTGATGGACGCTGAAAAGGTGACCACACGGGGAGGGGCGTGTGAGGGAGGCGCTCTAAATGCTCATGTGGAAACATATGTGTGTGTGTGTGTGTGTGTGTGTGTGTGTGTGTGTGTGTGTGTGTGTGTGTGTGTGTGTGTGTGTGTGTGTGTGTGTGTGTGTGTGTGTGTGTGTGTGTGTGTGCGTGCGTGGCTGGTAGCACAATAGTATATATATATATGCTGTATGGCCTGGCTCTCATCCTCCCTCCGTGCTGGGAGCCATTTCCAGGTCACAGCCAGGCCAAGAGGCCAGCAGCTGGGGCCAGGGCTGTCAGTCAACCCCGGAGCTGCATGGCTTTGAGACGCTATTGTTCTTCATGTGTCAAATATATGTTATCATGTCACTGAGCTATGGTTTACAGGTTGTTGTTTTGTGTGTTTTTTTTAGTTTCCACAGGTTCCTGTCAGTTTGTATTGGAATTGAAGGATAGAGTGGACTTGATCATGCTTATGTCCCCTTGAATACATGGTGCTTGTGAAATGTTAGAGTGTGTTGCTTCTTTCTCTTTTAAATGAGTTGTCAATGGATTTTCTAAGGTGTGGGACTTTCGGTTGGAAAAATCAGGCAACATAGAAGACATCCTCTTTGGCCAATGGAAGTTGTTTTTGATGTTTTCTTTTTTTTAAATGCTGACAAATTAAAGACTAATGATTTGCTTGATAAAATAATTAAATTAAAATTGCCATTCAAGATTGTTTGGGATAATTCCATAATTTAGAACTCAACTGCAACAGTTTTGATTATAGGGAAATGTGTATGCTTCAAATCACATCTCACAAAATGCATTTATTTGTGATTTTGGAAGTTTTTAAAGACAAAAAAAAAAATTTTTTTTTGGTTTCCTGTGCGATTGTGAGTCAAGCGAGACTCAAATGCTCTGAGAGTTAAACAGAGTGCTCCTGGGAACTGCGGTCACAAACTCCTTGTCTGGAGAAAATGTAAAGACTGTGGTTGTCTGTTTGAGGTAGTTTGTGTGTATGTGTGTGTGCGTGCGTGTGTGTGTGTTACAGTGGGGCTGCTAATTCCTTCAGGGTCAAGGGGAGGGGCCAGGGTTAAATGGTGTGACAGGGGGGAGGTCAACAGTGATTAGCTGCCATCTGACCTCATGGCTGGATGCAGGGAGCCAGTAGCTACTTGCATTAGGTTTGGGTTTGTTACATTTGAATGTGTGTATGTGATTGTGTCAAACGCTTTTTCTCCCCGTTTGTACCCAACCCCCCCCCCCTTCTCCCCCTACGCCCTCCTTCCCTCATGTCCTTTTATTATTAAAGGTTGCCTCGATGCTTAAGTAAGGCACAGCAGATGGCCCTTTTTCATAAATCATGCTTATAAGATGATTATAGGCGTCGCCGCCCACCATTCTCCCCTTCACAGGGTACAGTTAGCTTAAAGTTTGTTCCTCAAGGCCTGCTAATCTGGCTGGCATTTTAAAAACGCTAAACTTTGATCATTGTACTGACCAGGGTTAACAGTTTGGTAACAACGCTAGAGAAACATGCAGATTCGAAAAAAAAAAAAATGGTAAAATAACAAGCAATGCAAGGTGTATTTCACTTGTCAAAAATGTGGCCAGTGGAATAAGTGAACATTCACAAAATTTCATGATAGAAGGCACCTTGAAATTAGCTGGGGAAACTCATTTTGAGGCATATTTATTAGTATTAGGAAGTGTCATGTATCATACTAAGCCTGTAAGGCTCATAAAGCAGTATTCTTTCCCCAGACTTGTCCATGTCATTCTCTTCTTTTCAAGTGTCATTGAACCTGTTTCAAGTAAAACATGAATGGCACTGTTCTAGATTGAAGATAATCGCCCACTTGAAATAAGATTATTAAGTGATATTTTAGCACTTTAAGATGATATATATCTTGGAGATATAGAAATACTCATACTGAGCCTTTGTCACTACTCACTAGTAATATGCAGAGATTTTGTGTCATAGTAAGCCACCTTGTTATCCTAACGTTAAATTCCAGTGTATTGAACTAACAAGTCCCTATATCTCACTGACATGTTGCCTGTTAGGTGACTGTGTCTTATGTTAAGTGTCATGTGATATGTTGACGAGAAATACGACCAATATACTTTTTTTTGCAGTAAAAAAACAAACCGAATCATCATGCAAAGATAAATACAATTCCCTTGTGTTGCCAGCACCACCTCCTCTCACCAACAGACAGGCGTCACCCCCATACACTTGTTATGTTCTTGAAGCTTGGCGCAAAGTTCCCTCAGAACAGCATGTTAAATATATAGCACCGGGAGAGCAAGAGAGAGATGGAAAAGGAGGGGTCTGTGTGTGTGTGTGTGTGTGTGTGTGAATGTGTGTTTGTGTGTGTGTGTGTGGTATGTGTGTGTGTGTGTGTTTGGATTATGTCTGTGCTGTTGCACTATTCCTTGATGTATGCACCATGTCAGCTAGTCATTGTCTCCTGGGTAAAGCATCATAGTTCAAATACCTAGCATCTCTCCCCCGGTGCTCCAAACGCTTCGCCCTTTGAAGTTTTTATAATCCATCTGTCATCTCGCGAGCAGGGAGGGCACATGTTCATGTACCGCTCAATTACCAAATTCTCTCTTTTTTTTTTTTTTTTTTGCCGGGCTACAATGAAGACAGGAAGCAAATAATATGGGCGACCCTGAAACAAAAAAAAGAGAGAGAGAGAGGGTATAGAAAGAAAGAGAAAGAGGGAGAGAGTGTGTGTGTGTGTGTGAGAGAGAGAGAACGAGGGGAGGAATTTTTTGCTTGAAATCCTGCGTTCCATGGCTTTCTCACGCACTTGATTGTGTCCCCTCGCTGCCTCTCATAACAGGAGAACAAAGCCCGTTTGTTGTGGGTTGGAATGCCTAAAATGCTTCCTATTGTTACAATTATGAGGAATTTGATTGAATGTGTATTGTTTCAAGGGCTCTGCGATTTTGATCATTTTATATTTTATTTTTTGAAAGTGCCTTAGATTGTTATTCTTCTGCTTCCCCCCCATACTAGCGATAATAATAACTTACCAAGCAGCGATAGTCACCTCATCACATTTTCCATTTGATATAAAACATTTCATTTGTCATAAGGGTTTTTTGGTTTGATGTTGAAGTGAATGGTTATAGTGTGAGAAGAAAGCGTGTGTTTTTGATGATACATTATTCATTCAAAACACTTAAAAGATGCATTCTTGAAAAAAAGGGCTTTTTTGTCGGCGGAGTGGATGGAGAATCTAATGAAGTTTTTGTTGCCGCCATAGTTCTTGGTGTAAAAAATTGTGTTTAATTGGTGAAACGCTTTGTAGCGTGTGCGTGGCTTTAAAGACTTCACCACGGAGAAAACTTCAGATAACCGTCTGAAATAAATAACAACAGCAGCTCGAGAATTACGCCTCTCTCTGAAAAACACATTTTATTTACATACGCCACAGGCCCCCCCGTTTCCCTTTTAAGGCGTCTCTACCTTTTAATTCTTTTTTCATATTTAAAACTTGATACAAAACAATAAATAAAGAGAGAGAGCCTCAGATCTCTGTGTCTGTATCCTCGTTTACATTGAAAAATTCCTCCCGGCCCCCCCGAACTCACCCCCCCCCTCAATCCCAAGCAACCTCACTGGGAAAAGAAAGATGAAAAGATTGTTTTGAGAAAACTCCAAAGGAAATCTGACATTTTTTGCTTTGCTTCTGAAACTTCCAATATTCTCTCCGTAATTGTTTCATACACGTTATATATCTTCATTTGGGGAAGGGGGGGGGGGGGGGATGGATGGATGGGGAGGGGGGAGATGAAGAACATGTCGGCTTTCTTTCTTCCTGAATAAAAGGCAGCAGAACCATCTGTTTGGGTGAAGCGGCGGCTGGCCCTTCTCTCTCTCTCTCTCTCTCTCTCTCTCTCTCTCTCTCGTTCTCTTTCGTTCTCTCTCTCTCTCTCTCTCTCTCTCTCTCTCTCTCTCTCTCTCTCTCTCGCATGCGCTCCATCGCCGAAATAATACACCCTCTTAATGACTCCCACACATTCTGAGATCTCCCTTTTGAAATTGGTCTTGGCAGATTATTTGCAGGTACTTGAGTTGCATCTGTTTGCAATTTTGCAAAATGTGGAAGACTTTAATGCTGGGCTATAGGGGCGGGCGGGCAGCGCAGAGAAAAAAGTCTATTTTTAATCCCTGGGATAACACAACACTGGCTGACAGTGGGAACAGGGCAATGGCCTAGCGCTGCACCTTATAACCATAAGGTGGACTATCTACAGGTGACAATATGCTTCTATGCTGATGACACCTTATCATCATTTGTAGCTGTCTGTATACATGTGAACATGGGTTTACTCTTAGCAACTAGGTGGTTGACGGTGGAGCTAACAGGTTAATGCTAAAGCAGGTGGAGGTTGTCATATACTTTTCACTAAGAATACGAAAACAATTCAAACAGAATGGTTCATTCATTGTATCAAGTCAGAAGAGATACTGTATAACCAGTGTTGGAGAATGACATTTAGTCAAGTACTTAAGTATATGTTGCAGCTGTTTCTAGCATTTACATTTCATGACACTTTATAATTCTAGTCCACATAATTACAGAGCCAAGCATTTTGCTCAACAACATCTATTCGACAGCTGTTGTCGTTGCTATCTTATGAAACCATGTATCTCCAGATTTGGTGATTTGAATTTGAATCAGAAAAAAAACTAACAGATTGAGATGTTTTCTCCTGCTTCCTAAGTCGAATAACCCATTTAAAACCTTGTCATTTAAAACCTTGTCATATTAACTTGCAGAGGCCAGAAACAGGACGTTTTTTTTAATGTCTCACAAAAAGACATGTGAGATACATTTGGACTTTTGGAGATACATGGTTTTCACAGCTGAGCGAGGAAAAAAATATTATCTACTTCTACAATTGAATTGAATTGCAATTTTGTAAATAAAAGTATCCAACAGTATAGAATGTATTTCGAATGTGCTTCCCCTTGACCAGCTATATAAAAGGGAACTTGTACAGTATTGTAATATATAAGCAATAATAACTTAATCATCCAATATTTGACAGTGTTGGTCTTTTGATTCATCCAACTTTATTTTGCGGACACCACTTTCGAAAACTCAAGTAACATTTTCAATGCACAACTTTTACAATGCCATCAAATATTTCTTTCTGTGTGGTCTTTCTACAAGCACATGATACAAAAACTTGCTCCACCACTGCAGATGGGTCTCATGCACTCTTAGTCAGTAACTAAATATGTACAATCAAACGCAATATGGCTCAGAGAAATCCAGCCCGGATGCTACATAGAGTTTGGTCAGGTATTTGTAACTGTCCGGTATAAAGTGCAGTGATCAGTGAAGCTAAACCCAAAGCTGTAATGATTGTGACTTCAGTCGTCATTATTTCTAGCATGTGGTGAGCAGCTGACCAGCTTAAGCTTCTCTCTCTCTCTCTCTCTCTCTCCCTCCCTCCCTCCCCACTTTTTAAAACTGTAATAAGGCGCCCTATTGTCCTATGGCAGGTTGTACGGGGGCCACAAGCCGAGGCCCACCCGGGCTCTTGCACTAGTAATTGCATAGGTGGTTACAATTACATTAATTACATATTTCATCAACCCTGTTTATCCAGCCGCATGTTAAATTGAAGAAGCCAAACTTTTTTAAACTCTCCCTTTTTTGTTTTGTTTTTGCATTTCTTGTCCTCCCTACCCCTATCCCTCCATTCTCTTCTTTCTTTTTTTTTTGTGTGTGGTTGTTTTATTAGGAGCAAAGGGGAGGGGAGGTGCCAGAGAGAGGCATTATGCTGAAAGTGTATGCCTTGCAACTTTTCCCCCCTCCCCTCCCCTCCCCTCCCCTCCCCTGTTGGAAATGTTTATTTGAACAGTAAGCTCATGATTTGAATATTTGTAATCCATGCTTAAATTTACAGGCCAGATGAACTTTTTGGCACAGAATGGCAACCATAAGAAGGATTTTGAGAAAAGCTTTACAAAATTTTAAGCCATGTGCAAGGCTTATATAATTTAGAAGGGTGGGGAAAATATGCACAAATAAAAACAGGGCTCTGTCTTATTTACTTTACACGCGCAGGCCGGGTAAAAGAAAAACTGCATCGTATGGCGGCCTGGTCGACTTCTATGTGCGCTAGTCGTGTGTCCTTCTGTACACACTTTTAGGAGACCAGAATCTAAAGCTAACAAGCAATTGTCTGTGAAGCCTATCCCTGCGTTCCAAATCACCTATACCCTTTCTTTTTACTACATACTAAAGTACAGAAGAGTTTTAGGGCCACGGGAGAGAAAAGAAATCGTCGAGACGGATGAACAATACTCAAATGCTATTGGAGTTAGTGGGGCATTTGTGTATTTTCAGCATACTACAATCGACATGCATGTATTGGGACATCCTGTATAATTTTTCTTGCATACTAAATAGTAGGTAAGTATGGGAATTGGAACGCAGGGTGTGAAGGAATGAAATAGCTCCAGAGGCACAGTTGTGTTGGATGTAAACGAGTGTTCTTTATGTTGACTTGAACCAGATATTGTAACTAAGTACATTTACACAAGTACCGTACATCGTCAGTACAGGTTTGAGGCCCTTGCACCTTACTCAAATCTTTTCTTGTCATTGGCTTCTTTATACTTCTACTCCAGTGGGAACCATTCCACTATTTGACTCCACTACATTTATCTGATAACTTAAAGTATGCACAGAAAACATATAAAGAGTTTATTAAAAACAGTGTAGGCTGTATACCCAACACTGATAAAAAATGAATTGGCTATTTTTGTTTTATGACAGTAATTTGTATCGCAAATATACCAACAAGGTCATCTTTTTATTCGTAAGTTCATTTTCCTGATTATACTTACATACTTCTACTTAATATGAATGCAGGACTTTTACTTGTAACAGGGTGTTTCTAGTTTTTGTACTTTGACTTAAGTGAATGTGTCCTCCATCACTGCCTAAGCACTGTGTATCTTTGAGTGTACCATTCCATACCATCTGAACACTCTTGACGCTTGAATACCGTTAAAATCAAACTTTTGTACTTTTACTCAAGTGGAAACTAACTAATTAAATTGTTCTAGTAAAGGTATCTCAACTCTTACTCAGGTATGGTTTCAAGTTCCTTTTACTGGCAGGGAAGCCACCCATATCGTAGGCCAGGGGGTGGGTGGGGAGAGAGAGAGAGAGAGAGAGAGAGAGAGAGAGAGAGAGAGAGAGAGAGGGAGAGAGAGAGAGAGAGAGAGAGAGAGAGAGAGAGAGAGAGAGAGAGAGAGGAGAGAGAGAGAGAGAGAGAGAGAGAGGTCGCTGAGGCGAGCAGAAAAAAAGGAATGCTTCCTTAAATGATGCTAATCAGTCCGGAGGGGCTTGGCCCTCTCTCCCTCATCAGCCTGCTGTAATTCAGATGTGCCGAGAACCTGGAATTAAATGTGTCACTGCGAGGTGTGTGTGTGTGTGTGTGTGTGTGTGTGTGTGTGTGTGTGTGTGCATATGTGTGTCAGCCTGTTTGTTTTTCGTCCACTCCTGTGTGTGTGTGTGTGTGTGTGGGGTGAGTGTGCGCGCGCATGTGCGTGCAGGGTTGTTTGGGGGAGGTTAAGTAGAACCAAATTAGTGGATGGGAGAAGTAACAGCAGCAGTAGCTTGCTTGTGTGGCTACTTCTCGCTGAATGTCAAGATGATTTAGCTGCTCTTCTGCTCGCCGTCTGTCTCCCGAGCGCCCGGCCCTCCAATCAGGGGCTCGGAGCTGTCTTGTTTTGTGGCCCCTCTGTGCAACAAATGAATATTAAATGTGCACCGGGAAACTCCACACACAACACACACACACACACACACACACACACACACACACACACACACACACACACACACACACACAAAACACACACACACACACACACACACACACACACACACACACACACACACACACACACACACACACTGGCAGAGAGGTTACTGTCTGAAATATGAGGATTGTTTGAGCGCCCAGAACAGTCCTACAAGGTGACTTCAGTAAAGCATATTCTCATGTTGGGAGGCCGCTGAAGGTTGAAGACGCTGTTGGATGGAGAAAAGCTTCTGTTTGGGTGCTCTCTGAATTTTCTTTTCAATCAAATTAGAATAAAACAAACCAATTCTCTTGAGCCTCCTATAGAGCCAACAGTATGCCTGAGTCTATAGAAAAACAACCCTACTTTATGTACACTCATTGAGAGTAGAAACATGATTTTTTACATTAGCAATTTTTTTTTTGAATTTTTAATTTTTTACTCAAGATTAACCAAATGTTTTCCATAGGAAAGCAGCTTTCTGAATGAAATGTTGTGTGTCAAGTTGCCAAAATGAAACCATTAGCAATCTGATTTTGGAGGTTTTAACTCACTTTACTTTATGAACACAACCCTGTGTGAGCTCACAATAGGTGTCTCGGCTGTCTTTCTCGCCAGTGAAGAGTGTGTGTGTACTCTTGCTAACATATTGTGTGTGTGTGTGTGTGTGTGTGCGTGTGTGTGAGTGCGTGCGTGCGCGGGGACGCCAGTTGGGCTAACAGCTGAATCATGGCTCAGCCGCTGCCCCTCGTAGTCCTTGGCAGTTAGCGGTGTGAAAAAGCCTTCTCTTTGAGGGCATTATATAGATTAATGTGCTACGCCTCAGGCACAGACACACACACACACACCTCGCCAGGGAGGGATCCTGACCGTGCGTGTGTGTGTGTATGTGTGTCTGTGTGTGTGTCTGTGTGTGTCTGGGTTGAGTGCATATGTGTGTGTGTGTGTGTGTATGTGGGAAGGGAGGGTGTTAACAAGAGACTAGGGAAAGGTAGCATGAGTAAGCTCTGTGTGAGTGTGTGAGAGTGAGGGAGAGAGAGAGAGGGAGATAGAGAGAGAGAGAGAGAGAGAGAGAGAGAGAGACATGAAAGAGGATTGCGTGGCATTCACATTACTGAAATAGTAATGATATGTGTGCCTTGTACAGTACAGGCCAAAAGTTTGGACACACCTTTTCATTCAATGCGTTCTTTATTTCACGACTATTTACGTTTAATCTCACTGAAGGCATCAAAACTTGAAGGGACATATGGAATTATGTACTTAAAAAAGTGTGAAATGACTCTTAAATAGGTCTTATATTTAGATTCCTCAAAGTAGGCACCCTTTGCTTTTTGACATCGCTACAACCTTGGTGCTCTCTCAATGAACTTCATAGGAGTCACCTAAATGGTTAGCAATAATTCCACATTGTCATTCAAAGTTTGATGCTTCATGAGAATCTACTTGTAACTATCATAAAATAAGAAACGCATTGAGCGTTCCAAACTTTTGGCCTGTACTGTATTTTAAATGAAACAATTGTTAGGGACACACTTACCATCATGTCATTGTCTTTGTTCTTACTATAGAATTTCTATCATCTGTGCATAAGTATTGGCAGTGTGAAAAACAACCTGGGTTTCAGATATACAGTAACTGCTTTGTTTCACGTACTCAATTTAATTCCAGAAATTTAACTGAATTCACAGACTTAAGAGTGCGCCCATATTATGCTTGATTTATCTAGTCTAAACTAGAATAGCTTACATTTTTTTTCAATGTATTGTCTACTTTTTTAAGCACATACATATACATGTCTAAACATACATGTGTTAAGGGCTACTGGGTGTGTGCAAAGGCTTTATGGTGGAGTCGATATAGCTTTCCATCAATGTATCTTTATGTGAATTCTGTTTATGAGGCCTGGGGTGACCTTAGAGGGGCAACCATCCAGAACACTCACTCTCTCTCTCTTTACCTTCTCTATCTGTCCATCCTGCACTGTCTTGTGTTTTTTAGCTGAATTAGTTAAATTCAGGGTATATCCAGTATTTGTGAGCAAATGCAGATGGAAAAGTACAAGGGTTAAAGTAAAAAAAACCTTGTAGGGATATACTTTTCAGGCTTCTATCATTCTCTCTCTTGGGTTTCATGATTGTTCATAGCTTTGTTTCCATTTTCTCATTTCTTCCCTCCCCTTTACTTTACCCCTTTTCTGGGAAATATAGAGGAACATTTTTCCTTATCAGGAGTCTAGCACGTTCCATAAAAGGTTACACACACACATCTGTTGTTTAGTGTATGTACTGGGGCATGTGACTATACATTCTGTGATTATTTAATGTCTACTCTAAGTACCAGGACACTACATACATAAACATGAATGTACATATATGTCCATGTATAGCTTTGAGTATGTGTGTACTCATATTATGCATTGCTTCTCCAGCCACTGGTCTAAATAACCTCCTTTTTTTTGTCTGACAACGGCATCACGTCGCGGAGGTGCACATATGCGGAGAGCTACTTGGAAAGGCCTTCCTCGGAGCTGTCAGCTTTTATTATGCGCCGAGGTGTCATGTTTGTTAGGAAGCTGAGTGCAGATGGCAGAGTGGAAGAAATGGATCACTAATTTTAACAATGATTAATGAACAGAGATGGAAAATGAATTACATCGGACTATTGGAGGCAAGGAATATTTTCTCTGAAAATGTTAACTTCAGGCTTGCCAGGCAGCCGGCCGTGTTGTGGGAGTATATTGAGGAGGGGGAGGGAATGTGTGTTGTAGTGTGTGTGTGTGTGGTGTGTGTGTGCTCAGTAAGGTGCAATTTTCCCCCTGCATCTTTTGTAGAATCAACACTTCACTGCTCTTGCCTATTACTTTACTGTTCGCCTGCTTAAACACTGCCAGCTTTATACACATTGTTCCCCCCTTCTCTCTGTGTGTGTTGCCCCTATACCAGTTAAAGATACACACTCTTTAATAAGGTAAACACAGGAAAAGGTTAGACTGTCTTAAAATTGTAAGCAATTTCCATCATTACTCTGCGAGCGTGCTTTGATATCGAATCATCAAGTAGCTTTTTGCTCCGGTAGAAAAATGACTGTATCTGTCTGTGAATGCGATTTGATTGCAGCTATTTATGACTCCGTATTTGGTTTTGATCAAGCAACGAGAAAAAAAAAATATATATAATTAGGAAAATGGCTTCCGAATTTTTAAGGCAAGGCAACATGATTTATGGATTAATAAAGAAAGTAGAACAGGTTGACAAAAAAAAGAGTAAAGATTTTTTTTCAGATTTCTTGATTGATTTATTGACATCTCATCGGCCAAATGTGATCCACACGTTAATGTGAGTTACACTTGACAGAGAAAACATCAGTGTGTTTACTGTTGGTACCGTCATACATCACAGAATCATACTGCACAACAGAAAGCAGACGTGACATTCCTCATCGCTTGTGATCTGAGAGGAGTTCCGTATAGTTTTTTTTACTCTCATCCAACAACAACCTGCCCCCCCCCCCCTATCCCCCCCCCCCCCCCCCCCCCCGCCTCACACCTCAGCACCCTGCCTGGATTTGTGTCACTTTCAAGGTTTGTGTCTGTCTTGTGCTGGTGGTGGGCGGCTGGTGCAACACGGCTTTAATAGGTAGATGTGAACTATTTTCAATTTAATTAAGGGCCTGATGGGAAATACGTAAAGGGAGAAAAACCCAGCAAACTTCTGGCAACATTGTGTGTGTGTGTGTGTGTGTGTGTGTGTGTGTGTGTGTGTGTGTGTGTGTGTGTGTGTTGTGTCTGTGTGTGTACGTGTGTGTGCAAGGCAGCCAGAAAGAGAGAGAGAGAGATCTCAGGTTACAGCGGCATATGCTAAGCACTTGGAAAACATACACAATGCCTTTGGTGAACAAGGTAGTCGGTATGCCCTTGGGAGCCAATTTAGATTTTGACTTAAGGCAATGTCGTGGCTCTGTGTGTGTGTGTGTGTATGTTGTGTGTGTGTGTGTGTGTGTGTGTGTGTGAGCATGTGTGTGTGTTCCCTATGTTTGTGAGTGTGAGTTTTGCTCTTGACGCTCCATTGAAAACAGTAGTGGTGTGTAGATGTGGGTGGCCCTCCCGCAGACCCTCCACATCTGTGTGCCCCCCCCCCCCACCACACACACACACCCCTCCCCTGTTGCAACACTGAGCCAGCTCCTCCATGCCTGGCTGCCTCTCTCCCACATCCACAGTATAGCCCTCCGAGAATTAGTTGGACCCAGAACGTCTTGTGCCGGTCCAAAATGTAGTTCAGTAATAATGAATCACAGCAGAAAAACAGTAGTGCCACCCACATAAAAACCTAGGGAAAATAAATGAGGTGTATTGCTCGGGATTGTGATTGACAGGCGATCTTTTGCAGTAACAAAACCAGTAACAAAGTCGATCGTTTATCGCTAAATATGGAACACGGAGATTATAGCTTCCAAGCAAGCAAAACTTCCAACAGAAGTTTTTTTAACGCAAATGCCTGAAATGTCAACCCCAAAAAAAATTAATGAAAAGGTAAAACCGAGAGCAGTTTAGCAAGTCATCTGCGTGGAAAAAAAGATAATTAACATCTTTGAAAGAACAAAGTCAGGCAACTTTCTTTCAGCTTCTTCTACCTTAATCAAGCAATAAAAAAACTCTTTTTGCAAAGTTGTTTATTAGACTCAAATCTCTAGTCAAAATAACAGTTGTTGTCAGTTCTTCTATCCCTGAGTTCCAATTTCCATACTTCCCTACTATTTAGTATGCCAAAAAAATATTTAGGATGTCCCAATTACATGCACGTCAATTGTAGTATGCTGAAAACACATAAATACCCCACTAACTCCAATAGCATTTTGGAGTATTCGTCTTTATTCTTGACATTTCTCAACATAATGAAAAAAAAAACTTCCTTATCTGATTTTTTTCTCTCTCCTGTGGCCCTAAAACTCTTCTGTACTTTAGTATGTAGTGTAAGTAAAAAGAAAGAGTATGTGATTTGGAATGCAGGGTTTGTCTTTCTGTGAGGCCTCGGCTCAAAAAGCCATTCAGCGAGTTGTACATGCTGCTTTACAGGGAGGAATGGAAGCCCTTCTTACTTCTACACATACTTTGCGTCGGCTTGATTATTTTTCTGGCGTTTAAGCCATGGGGCTTCAAGGCTGGACCAGATAACAAAGGCGGCTCCTCTTACACTCTTTCTGCTTATGAGAACAAAGCTCCCCCCGTTTGATTGTTTTTCTTTAATATTTTAAATATTTCAAATGATAAAACCTTGTGCATCGTTTGTATGTCGTCCCGGTATATGCTTTCCCCCTTGTCTTGAACTGGATATTACAGTGTCAAATTAAAATGCAATAACAATACGAAAAAAGTATAAAAAAGAAAGATTGACGTACACATGCAATAACAGTTCATATATTTGTTAGATTAGCACACACAATATTTGAATGGGTATTTATTTTCTGTCAAGTGTTGCAAAAACCTGCCAAGCTTCAACTGTGGCTGACTGTGAATTTCCTGACGTGTGTGTGTGTGTGTGTGTGCGTGTGTGTGTGTGTGTGCTTTGTTTACAGGCTCTTGTCGCGCCACCTTCCGTGCAGCTGTCTTGCACTCTTCCTGACATCCGGCATCCGTTTGGAGCGGCGGCAGAGGCACCAGGTATGATCACACCCATTGATCACTGGGAGAAGGGGGGAAGGATATTAAAGGTGTCTGTCAAACACACACACACACACACACACACACACACACACACACACACACACCACACACACACACACACACACACCACACACACACACACACACACACACACACAACACAACCCCAGCGGCAAACCTTTCTTTTCTTTTTTTACCTGCTTAAGTCAATTGAGCACACATTTGTTACGGTAAACAGTGCCAGTTTTCCAACTCACACTCACTCAGACATTATTATTTGGGCGCTGCACATTTAAAGCAAATGGCAATGAGGCAGTGGCTCATTTGAAAGTAATTAGAGAATACTAAACTATTCTGCTATCAACACACCATTCATGATGGTCAGGCGGATGCAGGGAGAGTGTGTGTCTTCACATGCACCTGAACTATTGAAGTGGTCATGAACAATTGCGCGAGTTAACATGTGTTATCACCTTTGCGGTTGCGTCCTTGCTTCCCAATTTTTTTGTCAAGCCAATGTGCCATTATTTAGGAGTTTTCTGCTGATGTATCAAGTAGGTAGTGTGCTTGGCACGCCATGCATATGTACACTATGTTAAAGAACCCATTATGTTTGCTTTTTTCTCTGGCTTCACCCTTTCCCACAATAAACATCATGTTGGGACAGGACTTAACCATCCAAAGGAATGTGAAAAGGAATGCAACCGACCCCGTAGTTAATAATATAACTCACATAAACATTTGTCATATTAAACGCAAAAACAACATTAAGCACTGGCTGAAAAACTGGTCCGAATATTTTGGAAATGCACTTGTTTTCCTAGCATTTAATCATGTGTGTGTCCAGGGATAGAGTGGGTCCGGCCTAGCTTCATTAGCACACATAGTCGATTCAGGAGGAAAAAGCTCACCTCCTGATTAAGACAAATAATGTGCCTTAGAGCAGGACTACACTGGTAGACACATCTTACCTAATATCTCTGGTGTGAGAGTTAACTATAGCTGTTAAATTACAAATTACGGAGATGATGCAATGTTGACATAAGTTAGCTTCAAACTTGATGGAATTCATCTTTTGTGAAGCTTAGCTAGCTCTTTCCACCTTCCTGAGAAAAAAAACAACCCTTTCTCTTTTTCTACACCTCCACCTTTCCTAAAAAAGCTGTGTTTAAAAAAAACCCTGGTCACATTTCTGACTTTCTCAGATTGTCTCCCCATATGACATCACAAGGGGAGAAGCCACGCCCCCTCATTACCGACCTAACTTTAGCATTACCTCCACCTTTGATCAACACCCACCCAGATACCCCTGAATCTAGCTAGCAGTTCGATTCAAACCGACAGTTAGATTCATGGTCAATCAGAGCAGACTGGGCTTTTTGGAAGGCGGGGTTTATAGAGATAGCAGGCTCTCAAATAGATCATTTCAGAAGGAGGCTGAAAGAGGAGATTCAGCGATGGACATATTAAGGTTTTTTTGGACACTAAAATTTCTAGTACAAACCCAAATTACAATTCTAAACCTGAACACTAGTACAATATGTGACCTTTAAATCAGAAGGAGATACTGCCTTTTAATCGTCATTGGACAATAATTTTGTCTATTTAGTCGTTTACTTGTGTCTGAAACTATTGGTAGGGTTTAGACACGCTTCATGATTCACTAAATTAAGACAGTTATGAAAAACCAAAAAAGTGCTTGTCTTTTTTCACATACACATATATAGAATCCCGCCCCACCCCCCCCCCCCCCCCCCCACACACACACACACACACCGCCTGTCAGAGAAAGCCACAATGCTGTCAATGCCTCTCTATGTAGCTCAAGGAGACAATTAGCAAACAGAGGTGACATGGTAAACAGGTGCAAGCCATTATTCCTGGAGCTGGAGGAGCGTGGCCACCCCATCTCTCATGGTGATGGGCTGTTATACTGTGTGTGTGTGTGTGTGTGTGTGTGTGTGTGTGTGTGTGTCAGTGAGTGATGGGAGATCATATGACAAGTACAAGTGAGGGATATGTCTGCTTTGTGGGGTTAGGATGCCATCATCACCGCCATCATTCCCATGACAGGAGTTACATTAACCCTGCATTCCAAATGACATACTCTTTCTTTTGTCTATTCTACATACTACATCTGACCATAACAATAATCTAGTTAGCATGCAGTAGACATACTTTTACTTATTTATTTCATCATAACATTACACCTTGATCTTGCCTCTTGCTTATATATCCATCTCATCCCTGGTTGTTTTCACTCACAAGCTCTTGTTGATGTGACGTCACTTCCGGTGCCCACTAGATTGTGGGTCAGAATTGCCCAAAATAGCATGCTGATTTCAACACTTAAAATCTCCACCGGAATGTAGTAGGCAATGCATCCGGGTGTTTTCAAGCATACTCAATCTGACCACACAAATTGGGACATCTTTAGGCCTGTCGCGATATGCAATAAATCAATTAATTGCGCGATAAATTAAAATGAGCGATAATTTTTTGCCGTATGCAATAAATTACATTTGCAGCTTGTTTGTTTTCCTCGTGTCTCTCTATTTCAAAGACACTGGACGACAAGAGTTTTCACTCCGGTGTCTCGGCCCTCTCGCTTGTGTGTGAGAAAGAGAGACAGACAGAGCAGAGGAGAGAGAAGGGAGAGTCCGCGAGTGATTAGTCAAATGATCAACTGCGCGGATAACGTCAGCTAGGCTACTTTCACCGCAGTGTCTCGCTGTAGTCACGTTTTTAACATGTTGGCGACTTTGCCGCTATATTTGCCGACGTTTCGCCATAGCGATAAGCTGTTAAAGACCAGCGGCAAATCTAGCAACTTTTTCTTAACTGCGCTCACGTGAGCAGAGTAGCAACGGCTGGCGTATCGTCCTCACTGCTGACAGCCCTCACTCATACGGCCAGTCTAGCTTCCCCCCGCCACCTGCAGTAGCAGCAGACAGACAGCACCGTGCCGGCAAGAGCTGCCAGTTGACGTTTGTACACGCAAATAGTTGTATAGGTCCATATTCAATAGGCCACTGCATATCTATAATAAAGCTAACCTTATAGTTATATGGCAAGAAAGAACATGTGTAAAGTGAGCTTGTACATAGGCCTATGTGAATAGGCCTAGTCAATTTGGGTTAATTTAACTACCTGGTCAGCATTGCATTTTTTTATTATTTTTCCCTCTTTCAGAATATTATGCAAATTAGCTGAATATGTCATCTAAATACTATAGTTACTTTTGGGCCAATAACTTTTTTCCTTAGAGAGTCAGCAGAGATAGAGGAGGAAAAATCAGAGGGCTCGGAAGAGGAAGGGGTTGTGGTGAAAATTGGTTAAAAAAAAATCCCTTTTCCTAAAGGAATGTCTGAAGGAATTCAATCACATGGTGATGCAAAATCAAAAACACAATGATTTGTAAAATCTGTTGTCAGTGTGGTCCAAAACATGCTGGAAATACAATATCAGTAGGCCTAATATATTTAACATTGGGAAAATGTGAATAGATGCGTTCAAGGTCCATTTAATGTGCCCCTTAACATTTTGAGTTAGGGCGCCAGTGCAACTAGTAAAACAAGTTTGTCTGGTGCCCTGGTATTGATCTTTGAAAGGGTGGACTTGCATTATTATGCCAGTAGCCTATCATTATATTAGTTGAAAATGGTCTTAAAACGGCAATATTATCGCTTATTGCAATAATTTTTGGGGCAATTAATCGCCCAGTAAAATTTGTTATCGTGACAGGCCTAGACATCTTAATCTTTTTTTTTTTCTACCATACTAAATAGCAGAAAGTATGGGGATTGAAATGCAGGGTAAGTTACCTCACATTCCTCTATGCTCTCCTTGTATCTACACAAGCCCGTCCAACACACACTCCTCTGCCTTTTCTACCTCATTCCAATAATTACTTGTTCATTCTCATTTGCCACAATTTTTTAAAAATTTGTAATAGCCCTGAGAATAGTCCCGAGAGTTGACTTCTTGAGAGAAAAAAGGAGAAAGAGACGAGAGAGGGGGTCAAGCAGGGTTTGTAAAAAATTGATTGCTTGTAAAGTGCTAATCAATGGGAAAGCGTTTCTCTTGAAGCTGGGAAAATGCACGTTATAACATTTATTATAGGATTGAGAGCGGTGGGGATTAAACCCAGGTGGCAGCTGTCCTCTTTAGGAACAGGGCCCATGACATATCAGATTGTACCAGATGTATACTCCACACAGAGATATTCAAACTTCATAATAATAATACTAATAATATTATCCTATATCCGTGCATTCGTGTATTACGGTCTGTTGTTTTCAAACACATCTTTGCCGGCCCGTAGTTTTATATTATTTTAATCAAATATAGCATGGGTGAGTCATGCCGCTTTTTTGGCTTGTGTCATATCGGAGGTATGTGCCACAGATTTCCCCTCATATTGGAAGCAGAGCTAACACATGCTCCCCTTGACGCATTCTCACACCATTTCTCACACAAAACCTGCGCTCACACGCGTACACACACAACACACATACCACACACGCATACACACACACACACACACGCATAACACACACACACACACACACACACACACACACACACACACACACACACACACACACACACACACACACACACACACACACACACACACACACACACATACATACACACACACACACACACACACACACAACATCACTCACTCAAGATGACTTATATAGAAAGAGATCCATGAACAGACCTGAACACATTTACACACACAAATGAGCATTTAACGAACATGCACATTAATAACACACACTGCTTACTAGGAGTGTGTATCTATAGCAGTGTTGTGTCTCAAGTCTCAAGCTTCATCTAGTCAAATATGTTGGTCAGACTTTAAGTTTGAAGTAAGCATGCCTAAACTTTGAAGTGGATTTTAAAAATGTATGTGGTTAAAATACTCAAATTGGAAAACCTGATAAAGATGACATGTTTGGACACTTTTGTTACAATATTATTGCCAGATATAAAATGAGGTTATTTTCATGCATTAAGCATAGGTAGAGATTTCCTACATTTCCCAGAATTCCCTTTAATTGAGCACCAAAGTATGGCTGTGACCCTTTACGGCCATATAAGTACAGCTAGTCAACCAGCTCATCTGTGAACATCGGCATGTGTTCCCGATCACGGCTTTTTACTCAAACGCAACTTGGTCCCCTGGTTGCAATGCATTCTGGATTATTGAGGCCACTGACAATGGAGAAACCATCCCCATTCAATTTCACTAAAGCAGATTTTCTCTCTTCTGATAGACCGTTCTCATCTCTACATTTCCAACCAAAAATGAGGTCAAGAAAGCAGCATAACCTGGCCCCCCCCATTTTTAGGAAGAAGACTGAAAAAAAAACCACAGAAGGTGCAGGGGTGGGTGGGTGGAGAGGGGTCAATTTTCCCACAGTTCCCCTCTTCACTGTAGTTGGGTTAAGATTGTCACTAGCTGTGCAGGCGCTCTGTACCCCGCTGGTATAAATAAGACATGATTGGCACCACAGCAGCAGAAGAAGAAGAACTCTCACTCTCTCTCTCTCTTTATCTCAGTCTCTCTCTCTCTCTCTCTCTTTATCTCTGTCTCTCTCCCTCTCTCTGACAGCCTTCATTTTGCTGGAGGAGTGGCAGACTTGGTGGGAGTTAATGATTATAATTATTTAGCTTATTTTTTTTTTCTCTTCATTTTTTTTTACATCGCCGGATAATTATTTAAGAGGTTGGTGTAGTCATTGTTGTAATCAGTAAAGAGAGATTACAGGAAAAATCCCGCATGCCAACAGATGGCACTTTGCTGTTGTTGTTGCTTTGTATTAAACCCAATGCGCAACACACACTCTCTACAGATAGCATGCAGGCACAAGTGAGAGGGGACAATCAAAAAGAAAGGGGGCCAAATTAGGAAAACAATTTGCCCCCTTCATCAGAAATCAATTCATCATATCACAAGGAGTTAGGTTTGGCTCTGTGTGTGGTTGTGTGTGTGTGGTGTGTGTGTGTGTGTTTGTTTTTTTCCATCTCAAACCAGCGACCTCACTCGTCTTCCCAAATTGGTGTGTTTTTTTTGGGGGGGCCGTGTTGGGAGACAGTGGTGGACTTTAACAAAAAGGGCCCCTCAACACAACAAACAGTACTTGACAGTAGAATGGCCGACCCCGTGACTTCCTCTATTAACACCGTAGTGTGCTGCCATAGTTGTTCACACGCAACCCAATTCACAAAGAAGGTCAGCATCCATCCGCCTGTTAGCTGTGCTCTGCTGGGACACAGGCTGCTGTACCAACCCAACCTCCTGGACTGTCTGAGCCCAAGCTTTTTGTAAACGCTACGTCCACATTTGCATATTACAGTATTTTCAGTTTATTTTGAAGTCTATTTATATGTGTGTACTTCTTTACAAGCAGTAAAACAAGGAAGCAGATAAGCACAAAGTGAGACGGAGGCACTTGCCATCCAGGGTCGGGGGAGCAGGAGGAGCACCCAGGCCGCTGGCCTACATTCCTGACTAATTGTATAATTGGAAAAGCTCTCCAAATGAGCAAGCAAGCCCCCCCTCCCCCCCCCCCCCACACCACCATCCCGCACCAAGCACGTCACCCCTACTCACTTAAAAGCCCCCCCCCCCTCCTCTACCCACCCACATGCACGCCCTTCAAAGCAAATCACAAAAGAGCATTTTGGGAATAATAATAATTTCCAAAAAGCGTCCATTATTAATCCCACACACTAGCATATCCCTGGCAGCAGGAGCTAGGCTAGTTAGCACAGAGGGCCCAGCCCCTCCCCAACACATATGCACTCATTATGACATACAGTAGATAGCTATCTGTTGGTGTTGTATGTACTAAAAAAAAGTTAAATGTGGGCAAACAATCATTAAAACAGCAATTTGTTGTGATACAACGTTTTCAGAAATGTCTGAATACATGTGTAAAATTGGCAATATATCATTATGCGTGAAGTTGTATCTCTTTAAAAAAAAAAATCTAGATGTTGGATAAAGCCAGGTTTATTCTTCCTTTTTTCATTTTGTAACTAGAAACCTACTATGTAAAGATTTACTTGTACTAGCATGACAGAAGACATTGTTATGGAAGCAAAATAGAGAAAAATCTCCAAACTGACCAGTGCATAAAAAAAAAGGTCAACCCGTGTCTCGCCTTAACATGTATTTAAATACTCACGCTAAAAGCTTGATACCCAAACATTACATTTTGCATGCATACACTGTTCAAAGCCTGTCCAGAGCCAACAATGATCATTAACCACTGTTTTCCAAGGCACTTTATTCCTTATTCTGCATGATGACTAGTACACATGATATTATATGAATTTAATTGAAGACATGCTTCCATGTTGTTTCACCAGCTATATTATGTGATAACATATACCTGTGTGCTATGTTAGGGCTCATATTTATCTCTTAGTACTGGCGCTCATGGTCAAATTGCATTTCCTGATTTACGGCCTCTGCCACGCGCCATTCATTTCCACGGTTACAGACGGACAGGGTTAGGGAGGTGGGGGGGGGGGGGGGGCAAGATGATTTCTGAGGTCCACAGCGGTGTCTAACGCGATTGAAGGGGGGTGCCGATAAAAAAACGCAGCCGTTAATTAATGCTATTGATCGGGAAGGAGAAAATAGAGGCAAAATGTGATTTGCATACAGGCCGAGTGATCAATGCATTAACCGATTTTTTTCCCTCCCACCCCCCCATCTGAAATCTGATTTCCTGAGTTTTCAAAGTGAAAGAGAGAAAGAGAGAGAGAGAAAGAGAAGAGAGAGAGAGTTCAGACTAATGTGGATCGATCTGGCCTTCTGCTCAGACAAGAATACAAAGCATTTTATTAGCCGGTGAAGGGTGAAACATACCGGGGGAGAGAGAAGAGGTAGGCAGTTTGAAGTTATAGGGTTATGTATGTGTACGTCTCACTTCATCAAGACAGCACACAGAGCATTGTCATCTCCTGCATTTACACATTGGTTGGAATTATTATTATTGACAGTGTCATATTGTATCCCCCTGTATGAGAAAACATGGCAACAAGGTGATATTTCTGTAAGGCCAAAGAAAAAATGTCTTCTAAAATAGAATCAAAAAATCATAAATGACAATAACAATGGGGGGTCACGAAAACAGAACACACACACACACACCTACACAAGGTGCTAAAAAAAGCAATATCTTGCCTTTTTTCTTCCCACTCTTCTCTCTCTCCCCTCTCTGTCAAGAGCAGCTTATTATAGCGTATTGATTTATAAAGCTTTAAATGTGATCCTCCATGTCCAAGTCAAGGGCAGGGAGCGAAAGGGAAAGAGAGCAAAAAGAAGAAGAGAGAGAGAGGGATGGATAGAGATAGAGAGAAAGAGAGAAAAGAGAGCAAGAAAGAATGAAAGACGCAGGCGGCGAAAGGGAGAGAAAAGGCGTCTGGAGACGGATAGAGATAGAAAAGAAGGGAGAGAGAGAGGGAAGCGTCCACGGCATGGGGAAGTGACAGCGAGGCATTTTGGGGAGAGAGGCCCGCTCTGGAAACACAAAAGGGTAATTGTTTTAGCCCAGATGTTGCTTTCGCACAACAAGCAGGATACAATGTTCCTACTGAGCTGATGAGCCCAATCAGTGAAATGATTAAAAATTGATTTTGTCCCTGTAATTACAGTATGTAAACTACTTAGCCGGGATTGCAAAGGAAGTGATTTTCTAATTACGTATATACTCTGGTGTCTAATGATTGGTTTTTTGAAGTAATGAAGAGAGGGTCCTAACGACTCCGTTGTGTTTCTTGTTGTTGAAGAAGAAGAGGGGCTAGAAAAAGAAAGAAGGGCTGGAGAGAATGGGGTGTGGAGGGGGGGGGGGGGTGAGGGGAGAGCATCGTTAGGGCAAGACAGCAGGCACTCAGATACAAAAGGAGAGGACGAAAATTGAATTTTTGCCAGCCGCTGCTACTGCACGCTATAACACGGAGGCCCCTGTGTGTGTGTGTGTGTGTTTTTTTTTTGTGTTTGCATGGAAGCTAAATGGGAAAAAAGGCTTGTGACTTCTCATGGGGGTCAAACCAGGCCCCCAAACCAGCAACCATGGGCAATCTGGAACCCTGCAATTAAAAAGCTCTCGGGAGGTTGTTGTAGGGATTCAGGACATCCAACACACATGCACAGGGGAATTAACACTCGCACAACACACACACACCACACACACACACACACACACACACACACACACACACACACACACACACACACACACACACACACACACACACACACACACACACACACACACACACACACACACACACAGACCTTCAGCTTGAGCTATATAACCTTCTGTTCTGTACATTTCTGACCCTGGCTTCATTCATACAAGTATTTCACTTTGATTTTGACTCTTTTATTTTTTTGATCAGAGCCCCTCAGATTAAATGAACCACATACAATGTAGCAGTTGGACCTGTTATTGGGAAAATGCAGCAATGCTCTTATTTTGTAATATATTGGGATTTTTACATTTACAGCATATACACGCGAGTGGTATCAATCATCTGATCTACGTCTTGCCAGGAAAGTGCTTATTCCCCCAATTGGTGTAACTCTCCCTAAGGACTAAAGTACTAAATGAACCCTTGGCCCATGTTATTCTGCAGCATCATCTTTACTTTGCTCTCATATGACCAGCAGCTGATTGAGTCTTCCCCTCGTTGACTAAGTTTATCTACTTATGGACTGATTTATAGCATTTGCGGTTATTCCACACACACGTTTGGCTCTTTGACCCCACAAAACTCTTGAAAAAAAAAAAAACTAAAACTAGCGAGTTGACATTGAGTTAGTTTTTTTATGGTTTAGTGAAACTGATGCATCCACACACTTACATATGGTCAATTTAGACCTCCTTCTCAAATGGAGAAATGTGTAAAGTCATGTAGCTGTAGAGGTGTACTTGTAATATGCTTATGCCTCCCTTTACACAACATTGTAATGGTTAGTTGTATACACTGGAAGATGTTATGTTTGACAAGTCTGCCACAACATTAATTTAATATAACCTTTTGAATATAATTATGCTTAGGTCACATAATATAACATATGCTCATAATCAGGTTACATTTTTTAATTTGTGTTCCTACTAGAAATGTTTCCAGAAACCCTTTATACTTCCATACATCTTAATCATAATCATCATAATATGGATTTTAAGATCATCTTAGCCTATTCAAATGCTGTTGGGTAGAGCTGCCCAGCATAATGAAATCAAAATGAAATCAAAACTTCCAAGATTTGAAGAATGGTTGCTTTCATTTTGGGTGTGTCATGTCTAGGCTGGGTCACAGTAAGTGGGTTGCCAGTTAATGCATCTTATCCCCCTTATCTATCCCCTCTTTTTCTCTGCTCTGTTACCCTCTCTGTTGCCGTCCTCCGACTACTTGACGAGGCATCAAACATGTAACCTTTTGACTCCGGTTGTAAATAAGGATCAACCGTGGAGTCCGACACACACAGCGTTATGGTGGGGCGAGGCATGGAGACATTTGGAAGGAGTCACTCTATCAGACAGGGGAATATAGAGATAAAGTTCCAGGGTCGCAGAGCACATAAAGAGCACATAAATCACATCACACACCAACACACACACACACACACACACACACACACTACAAGACACACACACACACACACAACACACAACACGACAACACACAACCAACACCTAACACAAAAAACACACACAGTCACTGCTCACACATGGCTGTGCATCTGTACCCTTCCCTCTTCCCTTGCTCTTAACATATCCATACAAAGCCCCCCATGTTAGTTTTCTATCCTTATCTAATCTGTTTAATATTCAATATTTAATTATGGACTTTTATTCATTTTATTTTTTAAGACATTTTTGTGGAGAAATAAAAAGGACTTGAGTTAAGATTATTAGGAGGGAAAGATGTGTGCTTTTGGAGTTCCTCGGTGAACATTAATAAGTGACAGAAAAAAGCTAGAATAAAAAAAAAAGCGGAGATGCGACTCGGAGAAAGAAAGAAAGAAGAAGAAGAAGAAGAAAAAAAAATGACAAAAGCTTTGAAACGCTGCCAGTATCAACCGACTGCACTCTCTTCTGACACAGCTTGATTGTAAGAGAAGCCGATAGCACAGCCGGCGTGTAGCCCCCCCCCTCCCCCATTTTAATAATTCATTTAGTTAGGCTATGATCTATCATTTTGTACCTTTTGACATGTGATATTGAAATTTAATATTGCATCAATACAAGTGATATATCGCGCCAGTCGTCAGGCGAAAGGGATGTGGATTGCAAAATATCTCTCCACTCTCTCTCTTTTCTCCCAAAGCTTCATTGTCCTGGTAGTAGAAAAAGGCAGAAGAGAAACATCTGTCTTCTTTTTTTTTCTCTAACCCCCCCCCCCCCCACCCCCTTTTGCTACGCGGCTTTGATATATGTGTTTAAAAAAATGACAAGTTTAACATGCTCAGGGAGAAAGTCGAGAGAGAGAGTGAAAAAAAAGAACAGAAGAATAAGGGTTGGATGGTGGTGGTAAGGGCGGGGAGGTTGAGAAGCAGAGGGAACATGACAGCAGTGGCAGTGGGGGAGACGTCACACGTTGTCAGGGCCTTTGACATGGCTCTTTAGTGTGCGCTGAAATCCCACAGGCGATGTATGTATGAGCGAGCTGCAGCTAGCGAGCGGAGCGCTAAGGTGCTGAGAAGAAGCAAAAGTGGGGCTTGCTGCTGGAGTGGTGTGTCAGTCTAGCCCCAGACTGCTCTACACTGCTCACTCACAGCTGATGGCAGTATGAAGTAGATTATATAGTGTCAGAGGATTTCCCTTAACCACTTAAACGCTGCAACCAAAGGGGAACAATGCAAAAAAGTACAACATGAAAAAGACAATTTTTTTCCCCACAGACAATAGAAAAAGTTATGATTTGCCTCATTTTTTTCAGTGCTTGATCTGAACGAAACCGGCAAGCCTTTCCTTACACATGGTGAGCAGCATAGATCAGGCTGTTTGTGAATCAAAATTGAGTTGGCATTCCAATAGTGGAAACTGGAATCTTACATTGCTAAACTGGATACCACTAGAAGAAGAAGAATAACTTCATTTAGTCATTCATTTTTTCAGTCCTTAATTTTCACACATGGACTTTAAGGATTAATCAATTTGAAATATGGCGTTTTTGAAGAGGTTTCATTAGCAAATTGCAAACGTTGCGATCTAGGATCTACATCATGCGTGTACAATCAGGTTCAAACTGTCGTGTCAACGGTTTCATAAATCCATGCTGTCATCCTCCTGTACCAGGTTAGGCTCACCAATATGTGTATATACGCTGACCATCAACAAATACGTGAAACGATAGGGAACATGTTACATTATTGGTGCAGGAAAAATGTCCTGAACTGTTTAGGGAGTATTGGGGTTTGGGAGCACAGTATGGTCAACAAAATAAGGTATTGTGTAAGGCCTGAGGCACACAACAACATATATACAGTAAGCACTGCAAACAGCAGCACAGACAGCTGTAACGAGTGTCGGCTCAGGTTTAGTGACAGTGACGTAGCCTTTTGAGACTGTTACTGGTATAGAAACACCGTGAGGTAACACCCTAACCCCTTTGCTAAATACATGGTTTCTATTAACACCTTGTGAATATATAACTGAAACCAAACCTGCACTGCCCTATAACATACAGACAGGCCCAGTGGCTACTTTGGGCACATTAAGTATAGTGATATAGCCATCATATGTTTGTGTTTATTTGGCACCATCAGACTTTGAAATAGTGTCAATGGAAGGCAGGCATCAATGATTTTTTTGGGCAAAATATGGACTTATTAAAGGGAGTGAATTTTTTTTCGAAAGCCAACCAAACTGAAGCAAACTGGTGCACACATCCTTGGTGTGAATGTATCCCAACAGCGCTTCTTAATCAGCATCCAACCGCCTGTCCATGTCTTGCTCATTGTGAAACAAATAAGGCTCGTGATAGGCCTTGATGATTACAGATGACGCTGGTGATGATGATGGCGATGCTTGTCTGCTGCGATAGTGATTAGGACAATATAAAAGGGTTGTCACTCCAGTGATGCATGGAATCATTCCTCACCACTCAATTAATGCAATATTTAGCTCAGAGATACAGTACACCTCATTTTTTTTACAGCGCTGTCCTCCTAAGGTGTAAGTATATGTGTTTTTAGGCCACATCTCTTCACAATGAATCAGCACGTTGACCTGTTATCATGTGTGTGTCTGTTTGTGTGAACCCGTGTCACCCTTGTTCCAGAGAAAAAAACTGATGAGTGTGTGTGTGTGTGTGTGTGTGTCATTAACACCATGTTTTTGTCTGTGCATATTTGCATTTTTTACCACTGATGTACGGATGTCAATTAAACAGGGGGGGAAGGAAAAAACAGTTTAACTGACTAATAAGCACCCCCCCCTCCCCCCTTTAAATGTTCTGATCCTGGAAAGAAAACAACACTTGACACTGTTTCCGGCGAACTCGTCTTGTGTCACGCATACATTTGCATTGTTGATTAAAAAAAATATATAATTTGGAGTGAAAAAACAGGGCATTGTTGCTCATTTCTGCATGGGGGGGGGGGGTGGTGGGGTGGGGGGGACGTTGACCTTTAGCTGCTCTGAAACATGTCAGAAGTCTGCCACTGGCAGTAGGTGTCTGAGTATGTTAACAGCAGGGAAGAGAGACACAGTTAGGAGGTGCCTTGAGCCGCATTGGGCTCGTGGTGTGTGCCTCCCTGCTCTCTGCCTTATGTCAAGGATTTATTGTTTCAACCTGCCAAGGTCCTGACCTACTACAGGCTTTCACTGGTTACACCTTATGGAAGGGAGAATTCATTTTAAAAACTTGTCAAAAAAAAAGAAAAAACAATGAAAATCAACAGCAAGGATCAATTGAATAGTCTACACACCAACACATGATTATTGATTTGTTTTTCGAGTTATTCTTCAGGAAAAAAATGTCATGGACTGTCCTCTTTTTTTAATTGAATATCTTGAATACTTTTAGAAAAAAGGTATGGCAAGGAAAGTTCATTTGTATAGCACCTGGTTAACACGGAGGGGATTTAAAGTGGTTAAGAAAACCAAGAAAAACAAGACATTGACTACAACATTTAGGCACATAATATCAACAAAATAAACAAACAATAACGTCACACTCGGCTCTCGATTGATTTGAATATATTTTGACAGATTAAATATGAAATGAATACATCATACATTCATATCATCCTTACTTACAACCCTCTTGCATTAATAATAATAACAATACACCACATTTAAACAGCGCTTTTCCAAATGCTCAAAGAAAAAAAATCCCTTTTAGAAGAGGGTCAGAGTGCATATTTGACTTGATATTTTGGAATTGTCTTGATCGCTACTCTTTGCTTGCTTGCATACTTCTTATCTTGCCTTCTTCCCCTCTTCCCTGGGGGTGGTGGTGGTGGGGGGGGGGGGCTTTTCGGCAGGTCAACACCTCAGCGTGTGGGTGCTTGTGCGCCAGGTGACCTTTGTCTGTCATTGTTTTGCTCCTCACACCTCACCCAGGGAGAAGGTGGGGGAAGGAGCTTAGTGCCTTTACACCTGCCACCAGCTTATATACTCAGACAGTGGGGCTTGATTGCACTGTGCCAAAGGACAGGTTTATGAGTGTCCCCCCATGATTTGTATACACACACAGGCAACAGTTGGTAGATATCAGACACCTCAGACAGGTTTGGGTGCATTTCATTATACGCTGATGATACAGTGTCCGGAAATCTCAGATGGCCCTCAGTAGTAGTGGTAATACTGTCTGCCAGGGTGCCCCCCCCCCCAGGAATATCCAAGTAAAATAAAATATTTTTTTAATACCTGTTTTAATGCCATTTGAAATGAAATCTAATGCCCAACGTCACAACCCAATACTGGCAAAAGTAGGAAGGATTTGATGGAAAATCTATACGCATTTGAAGGTACTTTTAATTCAAGAATATTGTAAACTCACATTCATATAACAATAGCTTTGTAAAGTGTGTAACTCCTAATAACAAAATCTCCAAACAGAGCTTATTTGTCAAATAGCGACCCCTCTACGTGACCTTATACCTCGGAAAACATGTTTCTGACCTTCAGTATTTATTTGATCCTACGAAAAGTTAATCCAAAAATGCAAAAAGACCTTTTGTAAGGAAAATTCAATACGTCAAGGGATTCATTTTGAGAATATAATTTAAGAATAATTAATGTGTGCGGGTACTCAAGTGAACCCAACAAACAAACAGCTGCTTGTAGATACAACCATTGCCAGATTGACGTCGGATTCCAAAAATTACAATTTACGTTCCTTTTTTCGCGCAAAGATACAGATATAAATCAAACGTATACACCTTCAAGAAGTGAATGAGGGGATGGAGGAGATGAAAAACCCCAAACACTGAACCTCTGCCAGGGGGGTGGGTGGGAGGGAGGGGGGGGGGGGGACCGATTGAGTTCAGGTGGCTAGGTGGAAAGTGTCTCACCCAGGGGCTAGTTGTCAGTGAAGGATCTTAGCTGTCTTCTCATCAGTCTGTGTGCTTGCGGGGCCCTATATATATAAAGCTGATGAGCGCGGGGCGTGTTGCTTTTGACGGATGTTTGCGTGCCTCCTGTGTTTCGTTGGGGGGGACAGGCCGTTGACACACTTCATATTTCAAAAAGGCGAGGTCTGAGATAGAAAATGAAGATTGATGCGGAAAAATGGGCCCGATCCCAAACATATATAATCATTTACACATATACGTGACACCTTTGTGCATGTCTGTATCTAGATATATATATACATATGCATGGGCATGATCCAAGGGTGTGTGTGTGTGAGGTGTGTGTGTTGTGTATGGGGCGGGGGCGGGGGGGGGGGGGGGGTCTTCTGTTATTAGAGCCATGTGATATAATTGCATTTGATCTCCAAATAAACAGGGGAATCAGTCCATCTCCTCCGTGGTTGGATGGCAGATGTGATGGACGAGCGCATTAGCGGCGGGGACAACATTAGATTTGCTCAAAATTATTGATCTTTTGTTTGCCAGCCAAGTTCGGCGATAAATAACGGCGCGAGCATGGAGAGAGAGATGTGACTCATTATCACTGTGCCAAAAGGCCCCACAGACAGACCCCTGTCAAAACACACACTCTCCTTCCCCCCTTCTTCTCTTCTCTTCCTCCTTCTTCCTCCTTTCATCCCCGTCACTACAAAGCAATTTAATCTGTTTTTAATCCTTGCCTCTTTCTGTGTGTCGCCGGCGCCTTTTTTTTTAACACGAAGGCCTCACTGTCACTATCTGATTCCCTTAAAATGTTAATCCTGCGCTGATAACCCTGTATTATTACTTATTACACACACACACAGATACACAGACTCACTCACAACACACACACACACACACACACACACACACACACACACACACACACACACACACACACACACACACACACACACACACACACACACACACACACACACACACATGCGAGGCTGCAAGGACACTGACACATCCGTAGCCTGTACACATACACATGCACAAATATGTACACACACATCGTTTAGTGGCTCTCTCAGTGTTTTTATTCCTTTTTACCTTCTTAGTGGGAGGAAAAAAAAATCCTTTTATCACACAATGGGTAATTTATATCCATTACCAGCGTTTTCAATCCTTTTCAGCGCGGCTGTCACTGCCTTTGGCACACTCGTGATTAATGTGATCTAATAATAGTCTGCCATTATATTTCCTTTAGTAAAACATGTAGCAACATCCTATTCAGCTCCGCCGAAAATTCATTGCCCCCTTAAAATATTTTTTTGCCCTTTTTTTTCCTTGTTTGAAAGACAAGATTGCTGTTTTTTTTTCTCATCTCATTTCCTTCCTAGGAGGCGATTATTTGTTGGTGTGTGTGTGTGTGTGTGTGGTGTGTTGTGTGTGTTTTAGTGGGGGTGGGAGGGGTAGAGCTATGAAAATGGCGTTACATGCTGTGTGCGGCCGTTTCAGTTCAGTATGAGTGTGTTCTAGGAAACCTAAAACATATGTAGCTTAGATACCAAGATACAGCACTGACATGTATCTACAATGATTTCTACAATCATTTCATTTGAACATAGTTTTGCACAATTTTAACCAGTATGATTGAGTGGTGAACTCTGCTGGTAATGTTGTCCATAATCACAGATTTTGGAAATAATTATATTTATACAGTACAGCCAAATCCCTGATCACAAAATAATTTACTTTGTTTTTTCTTTGTCTATCTCTCTTAAATTTTTCTTTTCTTTTAGTGCAGGTAGAGTGGAATGGGTGATGGTCCCCAAGGAATGCACATAGGATTAGGTGTGTTGTGTGTGTTGTGTGTTGTGTGTGTGTGTGTGTGTGTGTGTGTGTGTGTGTGTGTGTGTGTGTGTGTGTGTGTGTGTGTGTGTGTGTGTGTGTGTGTCCAGCATTGGGCTCTGTTCCCTCCCAGCCGGACAGCCTGAGCCAGTCTGCCACTCATGGGGCACGTTTCAGACAGGGCGGTGCCAACACACACACACACACACACACACACACACACACACACAACCACACACACACACACCACACACACACACACACAACACACACACACACACACACACACACACAGCCCTGGCTCCCTCCCACAAAGAGAGGGTTAACCCTTACTGGGTTCTTAGACTTGTATCCAGGATGAACAGGTGGTCCCACAAAACATGGGCATCCATTTCCTCATGACTTATCCCAGTGTGTTGTGTGTGTGTGTGTGTGTGTGTGTGTGTGTGTGTGTGTGTGTCTGTGTCTCTGTGTGTATGTGTGTGTGCGAGATAGACATGGAGGGAGGGGTAGACAGAGACAAGGATGGAAGAGAGAAAAATACATGGGTGTATAGTTTGAATCCACCTTGTGTGTGTGTGTGTGTGTGTGCGCGCGTGCGTGCGCGTGCGTGCGTGTGTGTGTGTGTGTGTGTGTGTGCGCGTGCATGCGTGTTGTGTGTGTGTGTGTGTGTGTGTGTGTGTGTGTGTGTGTGTGTGTGTGTGTGTGTGTGTGTGTGTGTGTAACAATTTACATCAGATGGCCACCGCGACAACAGCAATATCACATCCAGCTTCTATTTAGCAAGGGACGGCTAATATACTGTGTGTGTGTGTGCTGTTTGAACATTTGTTTGTGCGTGTGTTCATTGGTACCTGACCCCCAGAGTCTGACCCCAGCACCAAACACAGCTGTCAACACTTATTTTGTTTCTACGCTCCCCCCTCCTCCGCTCTAATCCCTCTATCCAGTATCCTTCCATCTAAGATAACTTGTATTGAGCCACATCTTATTCACTTCAATCCAGCCCCCCCACTCCCCAGCCCCCCACTAGCCTGGCACCGCCTGCCTACATACTTCCGCTCAATTTTCACTTCCCTTCAGTAGTCAGTCTAGGTCGGCGGTATATTCGCGGGATTTGTCAGACAGATTTTTTACCTGTCCAATCAGTGAACAGAGGGAGTGGCTGAGAACAATGACATTGAGGTTGTGCACCACTTTCAGTTGTAGTCAGAAGCCGGCGCATGACATACGTCACGAGCAAACCTTATGCGATTGGTTGGCAGATCCAGAGTGGCACTGGGCAGATCCAGTAGTTTTAAACTTCAACAGACACCCGCCTCCAAGTGAGGTAACATTTTGTCAATTGAGCGATTCCAGACCTTCTGTACAAATGAAATAAGTACGATGGTCTGGTAGGACCAGGCTACAAGCAGTATTCTTCCCCCGACTTGTCAATGCCATTCTTTTCATTTCAAGTGTAATAGGACATTAGTAGCACTGTTCTGGATTGAAGATAATCGCCTACTTGAAGTGAGGTTAAGTGAAATGTTAGCATTTTAAGATGAGATGTATCTTCAAGTGAGCTGGACGTATCCTCATATTGATATTTGTTCTACTAGGAAGAGCTTTTGTGTCATAGAAAGCCTGCGTTGACATCCTCAAAGAAGCCCCTATATCTCACTGAAACATTGCTTATTGGTGATTGTGTCTTACATTAAGTGTCATGAGATATTTTGACTAGAAATAAGACCAATTTACTCTGTAAGATTTTGGCATTTTTTGCAGTGTATTAGTCATTTTTGATGATTTTTTTCTACTGCGGTTTTAGCCCCTTCCGAAAAAACCCCAAGACATTTGAGGAATAGAGATTTTTTGGAAAATATGAGTAAGTAAGCAAAGAGAAAGAAGAGAATGGAGCAGAGGAGATCAACATAAACAGAGCAGAGAGAAAGAACAGATTTTTCTCTCTAGTCAGCAGGTTTTAGTCTGATTAAACGAGGTGGGAACCCACTGGTGCTAGTAAATAACAGAGGTGTCACAATGTTGCTTAATGACCCTGGGTATCTATCCAATGAAATACATAGCTGTACATTCAAGCAGGAGCTGGATTATCTTTTCTTTTTTCCCTTTAATGCCTTAAAGACTTACTTCACCGGTAGGAATATGAAGGTGTATTGACCTCTGAGATCATATGTAGTATAAATGTGCAATTGTGCAGAAAGAGTGTTTTATGTTCTCACTGTCTAACCCTACATTTTTACTAGTGTGAGATCACACTAGTAAAAATGTAGGGTTAGGATTAACAGGACAGCTGGGCCAAGGGAAGATTTTTCGGAAAGACTGAGGGAAGAAAAATCTCATTCATTATATTATTATAGCGATTTTATAATGATAAAACCGCCGTTCCGTATGGGTGAAGTATTCCTTTTATGTTTAGTTGGGACTTCAAATGTTTAGAATAACCTCAAAACCAGGCTTTCCAGACAAAGGCAAACACAAATTTGGTAACATTGTACTATCATTAACATAGTAGGGGAAGGTGGGGTGAGTTGTGCAACTTTTTACTCAAAGTGATTTTAAAGTGAGGCCTTGACAGTTATGTCTCCAACTCAAATATGTACATATATTTCAGGATGTTGTGCATCCCTGGCAATAAAAACTTTGGATCTGGAATAAACTGTTTAAGAAATATAGCTTTCGGAAAAAAAGTTGTCTTGTCGCACAAATCACCCCACGTAGTGGGGTGACTTGTGCATTTGGAGAAAATAAGGTGGGGTGAATTGTGCTAATTTATATATATCTCAAAAACTGTAATGCAAGACAAATCCATTAGACAATCACTTATTTAAGGTGTATTTAAAGTAAATAAAGTAAATAGTTGACAAAGATTGAAGGTACATTTTCTTAAACAAGGCCTAGGTGGTTTTGCCTGCAAAGCTCACAATGACAAAGTCACCATCATCATCTTTCTGGCCATCTGAACTCTCATCAGTGGTGTCGTTAAGTGGAATTGAGATGTCACTCTCTTCTGAGCTACTGTAGACAATTTCTTTTGGTGACCAGCGTATACAGCCATGCCACTGGCACAACTCTCAGAAATGTACTTTGCACTAGTTGCTCCGTGCTTGTGGAACCAACTGCCACCTGACAAATGTGATTCCCCTACATTTCTGCCTTTAAATCAAGGCTCAAAACCCATATGTACACCCTGGTGTTTCCTCCCCATTAACCTCTGCACTACTTACTTACCTCTGCACTACTATCTGTGTTTATGTGGATGTATGGGCTTTACGTCTTTTATTTTGGTTATTGTTATTTTACCTTCATTGTTTACCTACTGAATGCACTATGTACAGCACTTTGGACAGTGCAAACTGTCATAAATGTGCTTTTATAAATACATTTTACTTACTTACTTACTTATAACTCACCTAGGCACTTTCGCACAAATCACCCCATCCCCAGAATTTTGGATAATAGGCATGATGCAGCAATTTAGGGCTGACATCGTGCTAACTATATAGACTCAAAGTGTAGCATACCAAAGCACTAAAACATGTGTCAAATGTTTTCAAACGTGTCTATAATTGTTCAGACACAATAATCAAAAAACTTGATCATGGAAATTTTACTTTGAAAGGCAAAACACAGTTTTTTGAGCTTAAATGTGCTTATATCTTATTCCTTGTGTCTCCCTTCTTTACAGGATGAGTCAAATGGATGGCTCTTCTTAAATATGTGGTCACATTTCCAATTTCTTCCACGGTTTTCTAGAAACAAGGGGTTTTGCAACTTCCAAAATGCACAACTCACCCCACTTTCCCCTACATGAAATTAAACATTCATGATTACTTTTTTTTAGGTTAATGCCTATCTCTACATTTTCAATTGATTTATTTTCGTAGATATCACATATTGTAAATAATGCTTTTTTTCTTAGTTTTCTATACCATTTGATTTTGCCTTACTTTTTGCACAATTTATAATTGACTTATTGTATATATTACTTATCTTTTTTAAGCCTTTGTACTTATCACACCGTGGGTTAGAGATAAACCTATTTGTTTCATTTCCTCTGTATGTCTGGCACATATTGCAGAAATTGACCATTTACATTTGACTGGACTTGAAACACTATACCATGCACCAACAAGTGACTAAATGGTTGAGGGCTGAAGAGAGAAGGATGGAGGGAGGTGGGGAGCTGTGCTAGAGAGCTAGAGAAGTATCCCTTAGGTTTATAGCAGCACAGTCAGCGGTGCAGCAGTCCATTCACCTTCCCCTCCTCTTTCCAGGGGGGGGGGAAGCCCTTTACCCACAGAGGGGATGCTCCAAGCCCAGAGAGGAGGGGGGAGGGTGGAGCAGTGGTGGCAGGGAACTAAGCACTTCCCTTATCTTGTCTCTCTCTCTCTCCCCCTCTGTCCCTCTCTCCCTCTCCCTTTCTCAATCTCTCTCTCTCTGCCCCTTTATATATCTCTCCCTCTCTCTCTCTCTCATCCTCTCCTCTCTCCTCTCTCTCTCTCTCCCAGGGCTCCCTGATCGGCGCCGACCAGAAGCGGAGGCTGGCTTAACGGGGATAAGCACACTGTCACGCTGACTAAGGAACTACAACCCCCACCCACCCACTGTCTGAGGTGACTCAGGGCTTTTCATTTAAGAAGGAGGAGGGAGGGGCATGGGGGGGTTAGGGAAAGGACACAGGTGGAGTGGAAATTTGAGGGTAGTATTAATTGTGGGTTCATTGTGGTTTTCAGGTATTATAAGGTCACATGTTACGCTCATTTTCAGGTTTCAAAATTGTAATTTGGGTTTCTATTAGAAATTGATTTAAAAAATATATATTTGTAATTTATTTATTTATGCTGGAGGCATAAATAAACACATACAAACATCGTAGGCCAACACAAAAAACATTTATATTTTTCACAGTGCCATTAGTGAATCTCCTCTTTTCGGCCTCTTTCTTTTACATTTTCATTTACTTATTACGGCTCACGGCCATAGCACATGGCATGGAGCACACTATTCAAATGAAATCATTACAAACCAAAACAATGGTGTACGGCAAGGAAAATAAAAAAAACTAAAACATTACTTAAACAATGGCAGGACATTTCTCAGAAAGGCTCCTGTTTTAACAATAACCCCTGTTTTTTCTGACCTCAAAAGCAAAATCAGTTTGATCTTAGATGGAAAATAAACATAATATTTTGGCTGGTATTTTTTTCTATAGTACATTACATTTACATTTTTACACTAAAAAAATACATGATACTCATCACCAACACAATTGGAATCATAGAGGTTGCAAAATCTTTCACTTCTTTCCAGCCCTTTGTACCTTCCAGTGACTTTAAGTATTTTGGTGTTATTCGTTCTAAAATTGCAGATAGCCTGCCTGGACTTTTGGTTTTCATACAGCAGATATTTTTCTAATTTAAACTCTTGTTTAAATTCTATGTACGTGTCACAGGAAGTCATGCTTGTAAGCTCGCTCTGCCACCTGAATGAATTGATCTTGCAACCTCTGCTCAACAGTTCTTTTCAGCCAGTTAATGTTGAAACGCTCCATATCAGAGGCCTGTCTCCTTAAACCCCACCTTTAATTCCCTGGTCTTCTCTGCTTGGCCCTGAATCTAACTGCTGCTTTTTTGAAATCTACCTGCCAGTTAGATACAGGGCTATCTGGGTGTGTGCTTTTCACAGGTGGAGTTAGTGCTAAGTTATAGGTTGGTAATTGGGGGGCGTGGCTTCTCTCCGTATGACATCATACGGGAGAGAAATCTGGCAGAAATATTCCAGTGTTCCTCTCTATGGAGCCATTTGTGTGGGGTGACGATGAACTTCACTGTGACAATGAGGATGATCATGATAATGACACACACACACACGCACACACGCACACACACAACACACACACACACACACACACACACACACACACACACACACACACACACACACACACACACACACACACACACACACACACACAACACAACACACACACACACACACACACACACACACACACACACACTCAGCAGTTGGATTCAGTTTCATTTTGGGGCCCTTATACTTCCCTGTACGCCGATCAGCTTCAATGTTTACAACTGTCTTCTGCTGAATCCTTTCTGAAGGTGCCCAGTATGATCATGGAATAGTCCAATGAAAAGGCTCAATTCCAATGCCAACCGTACGTTTATTAGACATAAACAGCCCATGGCAATAATCCTATACCTTTGCCTAATGACAGGTCGGCCTCTGCTTGTATGTAGACACACATAGAGTGCCTGCATGGGCATATCAAGAGATAATTCCTATTTAATCTCATCAGTTATCCGTGGTCGTTAGGTGTTCCTCTGTCTATCTTTAAATCCAAGCTGGCTTCACTCTCATCTCACCTGTCATTCTTCTCTCCGGTGTCCAGGCCACAAGGTGCGTATTGGGTATTGCGTATTGTGTGTGTGTGTGTTGTGTGTGTGTGTGTGACTCGATCTATGTTTGAGGGAGGGGTGTGTGCATAGATCCAGAAAGTGTTCTACAGTGTGGAACAGGCCTGTGTTGCCTGTGTGACCCAGGCCTGACGCTCTGGCATGGCCCTGAGGACGCCAAGCTTTAGTTCACCTAGCAGCTATTTCTTGTCCAGCTGTGGAAAATGCCTTTGCCATCCTATCAGGAATATCTAGCCGAGGTGCGGATGAACACGTTGCATTCGTCTGTTAATATAATAGCAGGGCCCGATACATGTAAGCCATTGGTCCTGATTTATTTTCACTTGATATTAAAGTTGGGGGTTGACTGTGATGCTGTGTGTTGGCCTTCTCAAAGCAGAAGCATGACACAGTCGGGTTGAACTCTTCCCTCTCTCTCTCTCTCTCTCTCTCTCTCTCTCTCTCTCTCTCTCTCACACAGCACCTTCTCTCATCCTTTTTCCTTTTGCCAAATTTGGACGCTGACACTAAAATGGATCTTCCATAATTTGGGGACGTGAGTGGGAGGATATATATATATATACATATAAATACGTCTGTGTGTCAGTGTGTGTTTGTGTGTGTGTGTGTGGTTGTGTGTGTGTGTGTGTGTGTGTGTGTGTGTGCGGCCATGTGTGTGGTTGTAAAGCATTATGGCACGAAAAAAAAAAAAAAAAGTCTGAATAATTTAGCGCTCACATTATTTTCTAATGCCATTCTTTAGAAAAATCTTGACTCATTGCGTCATTCTTAACAAATGCGTATGCCGGAAAAAGTTCAGGGGGATTTTTCTAGGGCGCCTGTGAACAGTTGAGCGATGGCAGCCAGCCCGTGTTCTCAGCTCCCTCTTGTCTACCCAACAGCTCCGTGCGATCCCTCCGCGCGCACCATACTTTCACCTCTTTCTCTCTAAAACTAACGCCGTGGCAAAATCTAAACAAAAAAAAAAAGGGCCACATATTTTATTTATGTGTCAAAAGTGCGGTGAAGGGGAAGAGGGAGTAAGGGCGTATCACTCTATCCATCTATCCCATTGCTTGATATCATTCCATCCATGGCAGATCAATTCTCCCAGACAGGGGGAGATGAGATTGGTAGAGAGTACATGGAAGGAGGGAGGGAGGGGAGAAGGGAGGAGAGATGAAATGGTGGTCGTATTGATTTGTCAAAAGAAATACAGCGTGGCGTGTTTTGCTTAAATGTCCACATAAAACCTGAGCTGTCAAGAGGGTGGGAGGGCATTTTAACTGACGTTTAGCCACAGAGACAGGGATTGTAGATTGTCCGCTTGGTTTAACTGGACACAGTGTTATAGCCATTAGCTTGGTGTGGAAGAAAAAAAGAGAGGCAGAGTGGCCATTTCCCCCTGAACAAACTGTGCTATGTGTGCTATTGTATATTCTACAAAATACTCAAAATCAAATATTAGTGATGTACTCTGCATACTTAAAAGTTCCTGCTATTCTGCAAAACACTGATATAATTTGTGCCATTTGGGCCAATCACTAAATGTGTCACAGTTTTTTGTTCCAAAAATAAAATGTCAGAGATCCCTTAGTGGCCTTTTGGCGAAGCTCAAAACTGCATCTGTCAATATATTCCCCAGACGATTTTGCTTAGATTTAGAACTGTGGATTTTTATGTTAGCCACTAAATCCCCCAATTTTTTCACAGTTATCAGATCATGCTAGTAGCCTTCTGTCGCCGAAACAAATGCTATACTAATTGTAACATGCATTATTTATGAGAAGGAGTGATCTTCCAGAGACTCAAATTGTCTCTAAACTGTTAAAGTAACTGGTATATAGACCAACTGCCAAGGATCACATATTGCATTCCATAACACCTACCTATCCCTATCTTTTTAAGCCTCAAAACTTGACACAAATCACCCATGTTCCTTAAGAGATCCAGATATAATAACCAGGACCCTCCCCTTAAGTCACGTTTTTGAAACATGGACATGCATCTGGGGCTACTTTCGAATCCCTAATTGTAATAACCACAACAATCTTGGTAATAGTGAAGAGAAAATACATCATAACACATTTCTGAAATATAACACATTAAAACGCCGCCACGTAAATGCACACATCTAGAAAAAAGACTCAGACAGCACCCTGTGTGTGTGTTTAAGTGGTTGTGGAGTGATCCTATGGTGTTTATCCACTCTCAGCAAATGTAGTCAGTCCCATATTTGACCATGGGGAAATAAGAGCAAAAAGTCTTTTTTATTCCACTCTCTGACTTACATACCTGGCTCAAAGACTGGAGAAAGAGTGGGGGGGGAATGAAATTAAAGAGCAGTTGAAGAAAAAAAGCGGAGAAAAGAAAGCCGTGAGAGTGTGCACAGGGCCATAAAAGGGGATAGTTTAAGCATTGATCGAGAGCAGTGGTGGAAATGGCAGCTGTAAATCAATTTTATCTTGGAGCGGGCTAAAGAGTGTTTTCTAATGAGGTTAATGCCACATAATGGCTAAATTCCTCTGCTTAAAAGATGCCCTCAAGGTGGCAAAGAGATAGATGTCGCCACGGAGAAGAAGAAAAAAAGCTTAACACCTCGCCATTCAAACAGCAAGCAAAAGGGATGCCTGGCTCTGTCAGGGAAGATTCTTTCCTAAATGACATTAAACCGTTATTCATTAGGTTTTAGGGCTATTGTATCACCCAGTACACCTTTTATCAAGAAAGATAGTGTTATAAATAGACTTGTACATATGTGGCTGAGATTGGGGCGTCCTAGTACATTCGTCATTGGTCTTTGTTCACTTGCAAAAGGACCAGTCCCCCCTCCCCTGCCTGACCACATTTTCCCCCCAAAAACGTATCAATCAAATTCGGACATCTGTGGCAAAATACCAAAGGAATAGGCTACCACTTGTCATGTCAGTGCTATATAGGCAGCAGGCAAGGCTGACATGTTAAAAGTGGAACAGGCCTGGGTACTGCCACACACAAAAAGACAAACTTTAATAGATTGTAACACACCCCTAATAGATAGTGAATCAAGTTTGACCTCTGGCAAATACTAGTGTTTATGAAAGAGGGCTTGGCAATGGCAACAAAACAAACGCCCCCTCTCTCTATGCTGTAGTCCACACAAACAAAGTAGAAGGTTTGTAAGGGCCAGAATAGATATTCTTTTTAGAGGTATTGCCAATGTATTCATTCAACCATTTATTTTTACAAAGCTTATCTGTCTCAGCCAAGTCATGGTGGCAACAAGCTAATGACAGTAGCCTAGTTGTGCGGGTACAAAGACACATACCCTGCGTTCCATACCACATACTCTTTCTGTTTACTACACTACATACTAAAGTACAGAGGGGTTTAAGGGTCACAGGAAGGGAAACACATCAGATTGCTATCGGAGTGTCTCTGGTCTGCCCTGGGGTATGTTCCAATCTGGAACTACCAATAATACCTCTACGAAGAGGCGGAGACACACTTTTTAGGGACTACACCACTCCCTTGCCAAGCCTTCCCACCGCAATTAAATCAATGGACCTATACACAGTTGGCAACAATTTTGAGGTCAGCAAAAATGTTCATCATTCAAAATTCAAAGAATTTATTCTATTAAGTCCTTCATCAGATAAAGTCACAATAAACAGAGCCTCTGAAACTGCTTTTAGATCATGGTCCATTTGATCAAAATGTAATATTTAAATGAATTTAGTTTACAAGGTTTAAATGCTAAAATCTACAATAGGGAACAGCAGAATGGCCTCAAAGTCTAATCTAATTTGCTGACCTGACCCAGGGGTGACCTACTACTTCATGACAATGACAATAGCAATGCTTCTTGTGTGCCTCCACCAGATATAAATACACAGTGCTTCAGTGAGTGCATACCAGATGGAACACTTGACAGTTGTCGGATGAAATGGGTGGGCCATGAATTTTGGTTCCAAACCGGATATTGTCCAAAGGTAATTACTGTGTGCAAGACACACATATAATACAAGCACACATCAGTTACTTTTGGAACCATCTTTATTCATCTACTGAATGTGCTCATAGGCCCCTCAGTTGCAACCACAACCAATATGTACAAGGGATCCAAAAATATCCACCATCAAAACTTATCAGAAGCTAGCTAGCTAGCTAATGTATCAGCGGAAGCAGACATGTTAAAATATTACATTACACAAATGACATTAGATAGTATGGAAGAATCCTCTTTGTCTTCAGCTAAAGTGATCCGACGTCTGTAATCTGTAAACTGGACTCCACCAAAGAGTTTGACGGAGAGCAGTTCACAATCAGCAAGTGTATTTTTTGTGATCTGGAGACACTGTGAGTGCATTGCATCATGGGAAATATTTTGGAGGCGATTTTCAGGATTTTCAAATATTAGGAATTCTGTATCATATCCATCAGGGTTAGCGGTGATGTAGCACTGATGTAGGCTATTTCCTATTTGAATTACTCCAACACTGACCATGTTCCTCTATATCGATCAAAAACATATTGTACTCATACAAGTACACTAACAGGACAGAAGAATGGCAAACAGACAGATGATATGCAGACACATATTTGAGATAATGCTATCATATAACACAGTGCCATTGGGAGTCAGTTGTGTGTGTGTGTGTGTGTGTGTGTTTAGGATAACCAGCGTGCAAGCATGAAACTTAAGGAAAGTTCATCTCCACAGACCTCTAGCATTGATCACTGGGGCCCTAAAGCTATTATCATGATCTAATTAGATTTAACATAAGTCTGTGTCACGGCCCGGTGCAAGGCTGCCTTGTCCCCAATTCCACACTTTCACAGCATATCCCTTATATAAAAATAGGACACATACATGCAGGGAATACTAAGATTTTTTTTTCTACTTTAATAGCAGACTGGGGGTCCAGGCAGGGGAAAAAATATGGTATTCATGTGGCAAATACCTCCCAGTTTGCTCTCTTGTGTTAGACGTACTCTGACAATGCTATCACAGATAAATTGGTCCAATTTGTAGGAAATAAAGCACAAAATGATAATTGAAATAATCTTGTTCTCTTGCTATATATATATTCCTATAAATCCATACACAGCTGTTAGAATATACAACATGTTTGATGAACTGGCTTTAGAGAAGTATATTGTTCCAATCAGCAACTGATTCAAAAACACAGCCCTTCAGTATGTGTTAGGAGTGGGATATCTTCCCTGATTGTTGTACTTCTTATAGTGTAATGTCTCATCCGTTTCCTTTTGTGTCTCAGAAATCAAAGTTACATATTTTTTTCTTTGAATTGTTTTTCTAACTTTCCTGTATTTGCCTGTGTAGAAGGGCTTCCTGGATATATTTTGATTTAGAATTATGTTGAAAACTTGAGCACTAAACGTACTCCATATACTGTAGTTTAGCATATATTCTCACTTCACCACTCACTGTAATTACTATAAGCCATGGTTAGGAGAGATGATCTTAAAAAAACCCACACTCAAAAAAAATACTTTGAGGTATGGCCATATTATTAACGCGGCTGTCAGAAATATTCCACAACAGCACATTATATATATAATCTCATTGGTTGTATTATATCCTTGCCTTATATCTGGGCTGAGGACGGTGCTTGAATACAGCTGTGAATTACCTCTGTCTGACACCTTATTCATTTTCAACACGATTAGCGACAGTGGTGTGCATGGCTGGCTCAGTGGGTGGCTGTGGCCCGGTGCACACACTCATGGGCTCATTATACCACATCGTGCAGGTGTAATGGAATGGCCACCCCCCATCTTCACACACACACACACACACACCACCACGCACGCACGCGCAACACACACACACACAACACACACACACACACTAACATACACACACACACACACCAGAGCCCTCGCCAGAGCTCGCATGTTCAAACTGAAGAACATGAAAGTGTGCGCACACACACTGGCCCTCTTGGCCTCTTCACAAAGCAACTTTTCTTTTTTTTTCTCAATGTTGTACAATCCACTACTACAGGCTTATTTATTACAGAAGCTGGGCTGACCCTGCTTAAGTCCCCCCCCTCCGCCCCCCCCATATAAGGGAAGGATATTCTAGGTGTGAAGAGGACTTCCCTCCCCTCTCCACTACTCCGGTGTCCTCCTGCTATTATGAATAGTGGCGCGTAAGAGAGAGAAAAGCATATACTCCATTTGAATGTGTTTCATGGTTGCTGAAGGACCACTCTCACCAGACGAGGGCCCTTTTTCTCCCCCACCCCTCCCTCCCTCCCTCTCTCTCTCCCTCTTTTGATTGATATGTGAAATCCGTCTCTCTTGCGCAGCTCTAAAGGCAGACCCCGTGTGTGTCTGAAAGGTGCTCATTGTCCAGTCGAGACCACTTTGTCAAGAAACAATCCCCCTGTTTCCCAAGGAAGCCCGAGAATGTCTTCAAAAAAGAAAGAAAAAGATACAGGCCCGTATTGTGCGTATACATTGGGGGGGAACTTTAATTTTGCGTGTGAGGTCATTTTTAATCCTGATGAATTTTTTATAGTAGCGCTTGTAGGTTTCAATGGCTAGTCGCCTTAATGCTTTAAAAGAAGGAGCGAAATAAAGGAAGAATGGGGGGGGGGGGGGGAGAATGAGGGAAAAAAACCCACCCACCCACAGGCCTGTTGAAGAATCCTAGACTTAAAGTGTCACAGGGAGCGAGAGAGAGAGGAAGGGTTAGAGTAGCCTTTGTTGATGGACACATTGGCCATGTATTTAACGTTTTACAAAGGGGCCATTTCCTTGAATGGGGGGCTTGATTTCTGCTACAAGGTTTTGGGATAAAGCGTGGTCCAAGAGGTAGATTTGCCACGGGATAAAGTTGGTGTAAAGGGTAATCTCTCTTTGGCTAGAGAACCACCCAAGACACACAGCGCCTCTGAACGCAATGCAAAAGAGAAAAGGCAACAAGCTTTTTACACATGCATTTTCTTAAATGGCATATTTGA
>CM047505.1:6040407-6057907 GCA_026122265.1 Ammodytes dubius | reverse complement strand
TCTCCCCAAATCCTCCACCCCAGCTTTAAAGGGATATTGACTTTGACGTGTTAGATTTGAGTTAATGACCTTACTCCACCAGGGCTCGTATTATAGTTCTTTTCCTATCTTCTGTAATCCTAGATGAAACATAAAGCTGCCACCATTTCTGCTGACAATATTAAAAATTTAAACATAAAACAATCCATAAAGGAAACAACTAACCATTGCTGTTGCCCATCTAGAACAGTGGAGGTCACAGTAATGTCCTGTTCTCATAAAACACACACACACACACACACACACACACACACACACACACACACACACACACACACACACACACACACAGGGCGGATTGAGTGTAATCGTCTAAAGCGAGACTTCCCCGAGGGGCCCCGACACTTGACAGTGATGCCCTCAAGTCTCTCGGAGAAAAAACTCTGTAACTGGAGAACGATTGCTTCTGTCTGTCCTGAGTAACTGGATTACCATGCTGTCCTCCCTGCCCACAGGCACAACACACCACACACACACACAACACACACACACACACCACACACACACACACACACACACACACACACACACACACACACACACACACACAACACACAAAATCACTATCACTGTCATACATTAAAGCGCGCGCACACACACACACACACTCACACACGCTCACAAATGCAAACAGCTAGATACTCTTTCACTTCAAGACACACACAGGCAAGTAGATACCATTGAGCAGACAGGACGGGAAGTATATTCACACTCAGGAAACCATGGGTAGTACATGGCAGCAGGAGAGTGATTGTGTGTGTGTGTGTGTGTGTGTGTGTGATGTGTGTGTGTGGTGTGTGTGTGTGTGTGTTGTGTGTGTGTGTGTGTTGTCGAGGGGGTAGGCGGAGAGGGCGTCCCGTTCTCCTCCAGTGGTTGGTGGCAGTATAGCCTAGGTAAATGGATCTTATTTAGCGACGCGTCAACACGTGTAAGGGGGCTTACGGCTCATTAGTCTGGGCCCCGATCCTCTGTGTGCTCACCCTACTGATGGATGGCTAGGTGTGCTGTGGTCCAGGTGTGTGTGTGTGTGTGTGTGTGTGTGTGTGTGTGTGTGTGTTGTGGCAGGTTGGACATTGACCCAACCCCTCCATCCTGCCATCCTTGCCCCCTTGTGCCTTGGCTATTCCTCTCCTGACTTTGACCCTTTTTTCTACTTTCCCTCTCTTTCATTGTAATCTTCATAGTATTAATGCTATAAAGAGTTTTTATTACGTTTGAATTGCAATAGCTCATCAGAGGTCACATATTGTGTTCAATTTCAGGTTCATATTTGTCATTTAGGTTTAAACTACAAACTGTTTTCATGGTGTAGTTTGCAAACAACTGTCTGTTGGTGGTACATTCCACGTCAGCACTGACACTGTCAAGCTCTCAATACGCGCTTCAAATAACACTTTTATATAATGTGTTGAACTTTTAAACCCTTACATTAGCTCCCTGACACCTAATTGTTACCAGCACACAAACCTTCACTGTAAATGTCTCAACCATGACACGCGACTATACCCCACACACACACACACACACACACACACACACACACACACACACAACACACACACTATACACTATACACTGCTATCCAAAGCACGATCAAGTCCATCTCCTTCTAAGCCCGTGACATTCCTCTCATTCAGGCAAGCAGGGCCCATCCTAGTGAAGCGCTTAATTGGCTGCAGATTGCTCTTAACCTCAGGTTACACCGCACCACACACACACACACACCACACACACAACACACACCACACACCACACACCACACACACCACAACCACACACACTCACACACACACACACACACACACACACACACACACACACACACACACACACACACACACACACACACACACACACACACACACACACGCAAACACGCCGTAGCATAACACAGGCACAACACACATGCACACTCACAAATACGCCACACACACACACATACAGCACTCAGGCAGGCTGTTAAAGTCTTAGGGGAAATGGAGTGTGGTTTTTACAACTCAGCGAGGGAGGTCGGAGGTCAACAGATTTGTAACAATCTCTAAGGATCTGTCAGTCAAGGCTAAGATGCCAGGGCGACAACCGCACGCCCACACCACACACACACACACCCACACACACACACACCACACACACACACACACACAAGCACTTGTACATTTATTTAGATGCTCACTCTTTCCTACCAACGTGTGTCTTTGTTGATGATTTTTCTTTATCACCTGTGTCCCTACTTTGACAGATTTGTTTTTATCCTAAAACCATAATGTGACATATCCATTTTAGCCCCCCCCCCCCTAAAGTCTGTAACTATTCGCTAACATGGTTGTGTTTCGATGGATAAAGAGCGAGATAAAAAGATTGAAAGAAGAGAGACATAGGGGGAAAGCCAAAGGGAGAGAGCAAAAGAAAAGAGGGGGGGCATTGGTTATTTTGAAGCGGTGAGTCAGTTTACTTTGAAATGCTGTTGTCTGTCTGACGAGCTTATATATTCCGCCCTAGGAAAACAAAAACAACAGTGAACAATTGACGGCATTCAGACTTAAGATTCAGATTCAATGAACGGTAGGTTGCAAAAAAATTAAACATTTTAACGTAGGCAATAAAAAAGGGCCATGTTAAAGACGCAGTAATGTCTGCCTGCCTGCCGTGCCTGCTCCTGCCTGCCTGCCTGCCTGCCTGCCAGTCTCTCCATTGTACAGGCTTATGAATGATTAAGCTACTGTAGCAACAAGGGGCAGATCATGTTACAGACGCCATTTTGTTTGTTCCCCCTTGCAATCTTTCATATCTCCACCAGACGATTTCCAGGTTTTTACCATACAGGGTGATGCTGGTGCGTATATTAACTGTTGTGTGTGTGTGTGTGTGTGTGTGTGTGTGTGTGTGTGTGTGTGTGTGTGTGTGTGTGTGTGTGTGTGTGTGGTGTGTGTGTGTGTGTGTGTGTGTGTGTGTGTTTGTTTGTGTGTGTGTGTGGCATGCTCAAGAGTCAATGCCACACATAGTTGTGTGATGCAGGTCTGTGTGTGCCATGCGTTTTGGACAGGAAGGTAACGTGATTGGCTTTGTTCAGTTTTTCGCTGGCAGCCGACACCAGCTGACATCTGTTCCCTCCTAACCACTCAGACTTATCTCCATCAGGGAACAAACACACATACACAGACACAAACACACACACACACACACACACACACACACACACACACACACACACACACACACACACACACACACACACACACACACACACACACACAACCATACGTGTGCTCTTGAGGAAAAACAAAAAAGTGCGCGCGCACACACACACACACACACATACTGGAGACGCTTACATACGTGCTCTTCCACTTCCACGCATTGGGGGCTAATTTTGTGATAATGGAGAGTTCAATAGTGTGCCAGTTGTATGTGGGTAGCAGTACACACCACACACAACACACACACACACACACACACACACACACACACACACACACACAACACACACACACACACACACACACACACACACACACACACACACACACACCACACACACACACCCCACACCACACCATACGCACACACACACGTACGCACACACTGATACATCATGATACATATTTACAAAGCGTGTCTGCTTTGTCAGATGCACTCAATCTCCATTGATTTGAAAATGATCAGTAAGAAAACGACACTGGCGACTTGCTTATGCATTCAGAGGCTGCATTGTCGCGGCCATTTTCAGATCTCATTGCATTTCTAACTCATACTATTGGCGGCCGAGTCCCTGGCACCGCGGCCCGGGCGTATACATCTATCTGAGACGTGTGGAATCTGAAGTCAAAGTGGCATGAAGACTTTTCCGGCTAGAGGAATTAAGGTTTTCAGACAGCTTTTGAGCAAATAACTGTCTGAGAAATATCACCGGTCTATATAAAAAGACTGCTGCCCCCTTCTTTTCCCCCTCTTTCTGAGATGAGAGAAAAATGAAAAAAAAAGGACAGAGGTCTGCGTGTGAGAGAGAGGTGGAGGCTGTTTGAAATTAGCCCCCCCCCCACTCTGGGGTCCTGGGAAATGAATGTGACACGTCCAGATTTGGTGTTTTTGTTGCAATTACCAGAAAACACCAGATGAATTTCTTTTGCAAGCCATGTGTGCTGGCTTTGTGTATGCATGATTGTGTATGTGCGTGCATGTGTGTGTGTGTGTCTCGAACATGTACACATATGGATGTGTGAGCAATGTATGTGTGTGCATGTTCACGTGTGTGTAGCCGTGTGTGTGTGTGTGTGTGTGTGTGTGTGTGTTGTGTGAGCAGGTGGCGGGCATATTTGAAGATGACAGTAGGGGTCTGACCCATGCCGGGCCCAATAAAGCGGCCTTGTGATGGAGCTTATGTGACACACTGTCCCTAAGGGCTCTGAGGTCTTTCTCTCCCTTGCACACACACACACACACACACACACACACACACACACACACACACACACACACACACACACACACACACACACACAGTAACTCATTTCCCTATTGGTTCTCCCTCTGTGTGTGGTCTTATGACGACACACTTTACGCTTGTTCGCTAACGCTTATAAAGCTATTGATCCGAGCAAGTTGTCACCTCTCGCATTGTGTTACTCCTGTTGCTCATGTTTTCCAGTGCTAACAGCCACCCCTACGTCTGTCTTTTTCAAAATGTTTTTTGAATGGCGCTCTCCTCTCGTAAAGCTGGAGGTGAATCATTCTAAGACCGTGGTCCGTGCGTCACGTTTAACTGAGGAAAACCACAAGCGGAATACACAGAACACTCATATCCACAATCATGAGAACATGAGGACATTTGTAAAAAAAAAACTAAAAAAAACAGTGTCCCTGAAAAAACTCCAACTGCGCTCAAACTGTTCTTGGTTAGGAGTTGAGAAATCAGCCACTCACTCATCACGATGAATAATCATTGATTTGGTTGACTTTATTAAATACATATCTATAGTATTTATTCTCTTTTATATTATAACATTGGATAGTTTGGAGGAAATTTACTAACACTCCAATCTGCTCCATTTTTTAAACTGAGTAAGAAATACAATTGATTTGATACTTTTTTTATCGCTTCCTTTATAAACTTACAGGTGCATATATGTAACAGTTTAACACTTTGGCAGCTAAAATGGCAACTGTAGACAATCTCTGACAATTGCTTCAGTATTAAGAATACCAGTAATTCGATGTCAGTAAAGTGCACACTGCACAATAGATGAAGTAGCTTAATACAGGGTTTGTCTTACAATGGCATCTATGGTTCAATATACCGTGTGTAGATAACAAAGCCAGAAGCTTAGAATATGCCATATCCAAATAACAATTAATAATAGTCATTGTTCCTGAGAAGATGAAATGTACCTGGCTGTTTTACATAGACCAGCATTTATATAGTGTTTGATTGGTATGGATGTAACACAGAGAGGCAGAGAGAGACAGAAAGAGAGAGAGAGAGAGAGAGAGAGAGAGAGAGAGACAGAGGAGAGAGAGAGAGAAGACAGAAGAGAGAGAGAGAGAGAGAGAGAGAGGAGCCAGGCCAGGCCAGGCGCAGACATTAGCAATCAGGTAACAATCTGCCAGCTGACCCTCAGTGCAATTTGAACAAGCACAATTCCAATCACAGCAAACATGCATCTCAGAATGGAGATTTGTGTACAGCGTGCATTGCTTATCTATTCTGATTAACTTCATATGTACTCTTAAGGAATGACAGGGCATGTCTTGAGAGAGTGTGGCACGTTTATAAGCAGAAAGTAACACAGGGAGGAACACAGTGTAAGATAACATTGTCAAAAGGGTCAGAATTTGTTTTATTCTGACGAACAGGTAGTGCTATTTTCCCCCGAAACATTTATCTTCCTTAATTTATTAAGGGAATAATTTACAGAAATTATAAAGTGACAATTCAAGTCAGTCTTTTACTGTAATATAAGGGGTTTACATTGTATTATTACCTTAAGAAAAAATCAGTCTGAATATCAAGGTGATGAAGTGTAAATGTCTATGGCTGGTTCTCCTCCCCTTAGCTCTCACAAAAAAAAGTATGAGCTAACAAGCGTCCAGCAGCTTTGTAACACAAAGAGCCATCTACACTGAAGAGAAGCAGTGGAGTCTGGCCAGGCTACTGCCATTAAAAAGAGTGAGTGAGTGGAGGGGGGGGGGATGGGGGGGGGGGGGAGAGCAAAATAACCAAAGCTCTATAGCGATTTGCCATTTATGTTTGGCCCGTAATGGTAGATGATGGCTGGTGGCTGGCACACACTGTTTTTTTTCTGTTTAAAAAACAAAAAACACAATCTGTGCCTGCGGTCGGGGCGATGCATCGCTAATGACACAAAGCCAGAGTGGTGTGTGGAAGCACAACAAAGGCCACAGCTCCCAAATATGTTCTCTCATCACATTTCAGATGGGGATGAGATGATGTTTTTTAATGGTAACAGGTCATACAATTGTGGAGACTTTTCTATTTCAATTAAGCCTGCCTTTTGCGCATTGCCATTCCCACTCTACTTAGGACCCACACAATTAGCCTACACACAGTCCCAAATAAAACTAAAAAGTATGACCTCAATTTGAAAGCCTTACTAGCCCACCACCATAGACAAAAAAACAAACACCAACCAAGGTCCATACAATTTTTGAATAATTTCAAGATCCGACAACAGGCAGCAGGTATGTTCTCTCTCTCTGTCCAACAGTAGCTTAACAAAGTCAACCGGTATGTTGTTACACATGTGCATTAGCAAATACACTTCTAAACACTCCTGGGTCTGAGTTAGATTGGTTAACCTTGTCCGCTACCAGAAGGCCAAAGGAAAGAAGACATGATTTGAGCCTTAAAAAAATGAACCTAATAAACTTTAAAAAAAAATTGACTAAATCAAATTAAGTCGACCTGTGATTCAGAATTAGGAGTGGAGTAAAATGCCATATGTTGAGCTAGAGTAGAGCTTTCTTTCCTTAATTCTCAGTAACACAATTTTTCCCCCCCAATCTTTCACATTGGAGTTTCAAACCAGCAACACCATTTACAAAAACTTATTGTCACATACCCAGATTAAACACACCCTCACATGGCAGGAAAGGGACTCTTTGAGCAGACAGCCATGGATAAGGAATTTTTTTTGATAAAGAGCCCCCCCCCCCCCCACACACACACACATTCACACCACCACCTCCCCCCTCATCTCTCTCCCCTATCCTGATGCCTCCTCCATAAACAATGAAAAGTTAATGAAGAGGTAACTTAATGATGTAATGAATATAGCCCAGCCCAAGGTCAAAAGCTGGCTACAGTCTGGGGCTCGGGCTCAAGACGGGGCCAGGTGATAACACATGGTTTTATATGCCCCTCTCTCTCTCTCTCTCTCTCTCTCTCTCTCTCTCTCTCTCTCTCTCTCTCTCTCTCTCTCTCTCTCTCTCTCTCTCTCTCTCTCTCTCTCTTCTCTCTCTCTCTCTCATCTCTCTCCTCTCTCTCTCAACACACACACAGTGACTCCGTTTGCATGTAGTTCTAAATATTATTTGTCAGCTGGCATTGAGAGAATAATTCCTGGTCTTGAATTGATGTCTGCAAAAATACATTTTATAGCTTACTTGTGTGCATCAGATTGTGTGTGTGTGTTGTGTGTGTGTGTGTGTGTGTGTGTGTGTGGTGGTGTGTGTGTGTGTGGCGATGGATGGATAAGGTTGTTCAAAGCACTGTGGGTAGGATTAGTAGCGGAGTGTTTATGCATGTTGTTAAGTTTTCGTATGCATTTGCAGCTTTGCATGCTTTCCTGTGTGCAAACAGTGTGTTGTGTGTGTGTGTGTGTGTGTGTGTGTGTGTGTGGTGTGTTGTGTGTGTGTGCGTGTGTGTGTGTGCGTGTGTTTATAGTATGGACTGTATGATCTGATGTTCAAGGCTGGTGATTAGAAATTGAATAGATTTGAAAGACACAGTGGAGTTTTGGCGGAGCCGGGTTTGATCGATAAAGCTCCAGTGTATAGCCAATACTTCTCCTTGTTGGGACTTGGAGTTGTGTTCGTGTGTGTGTGTGTGGTTGTGTTGTGTTCGTGGTGTGTTGTGTGTTGTGTGTGTGTGTGCGTGCGTGATGTGTGTATATGTGTGTGTGTGTGCGCGCGCAAGCCAAAATAAAGTGTGTACCTTTAGTCTGTAAACCAATTAGGATTAAAAAAAATACATACAGTGACATTTTACTGTGGGTGTGGTTTTCGAGCAGCCTTGGCCACATGTCATACAGTCTTGAGAAAAAAAGCCAACCCAACACAAAGAGTCAAATCATAAGAAGAGGCAATGTATGAGAAGAACAGATGACGTGAAATAAAGGAGAGGATAGGATGGGAGTTGTTAAGAGCACTGCTGATGCTTACCCAGCAGCCAGGTGCTCTTCAGTGGCTTCGATCTGTTTGACTTGTACTGGCTAAAGAAGTGTCTACACCTCACTTATCCCTTATAGCCTCTCACAACACTACATATGGGGGAGGAGGGAGAGGAGAGGGGGGGGGTGGAATGGCTAGGATGGAGAGGGGAGGAGAAGCAAGGGTAGGAGGCTGACTGAAAGAAGGCCAGAAGAATGAATGAATGGGGACGGAGGAGGAAGTCAATTATAGTCATAGTAGTTTTGCCTCATTTATCCACTGAGCAGCACAGTTCGGTTCGGGATCTGGCTTGTGTTTCCATTGTGGACAGCACCCTTACTCGGTAGGCGTGGTGCATGCCGGACAGCGATGTACACGGTTGGTACCTGAAACGAAAGGGTGACAATAAAAAGTGCGGAAAGGTTTGCTTACTTTGGTACCCTTTTCCAACTTTTGACAATGGAAACGAAAAAATGAGCCGCACCAAACACAAGGCATTCAGTGACTGGTGGGATTGGCAAGCTAATAGCAAAAACTAGCTTTGATAGCGGTCAAAAGGGTCCTTAACATTAGCTATCTCCGATTAATGCTTTGCCTTTCAAACTTGTCTTTACTCTGGTGTAAAAATGTTTCCCTTTGGCTCTGCCTGTCCAGATTTCCTATTTCTGCATTCCTAGCAGTTCCGTTAATGAGAAACACTTGTTCCACTTTAACACATTTTTTCCACCTGCTGCACATACTTTTGGTATACGTGGTCAGGATCTGTTGAAGTGAACTGTATAGCTGGATTTAGACACGTGAATAGATGTAAGCTGTTGCATCATATACATAGCTTCAGTGAGGTTACAGGGAAAACGGTATCCACACATACGGGTGGGTGCCTTCCTTTCTGTATCAAATACGTTTGCAGATCTCTCTTTTCTCACTTGAAGTCACAGGGGAAATATGCATATTCTCTTTTGCATATGTGTTTCTCATTAGGATGATATCACTGAGCTTCTTAATGCAGTGCAGCTTGATCTGGCGTCAGTGTGATAGTAAAGTGTAGTCTGCTCTGCTCTCTATATACATTCTCACAACCACACTAGAAGAGATAATTTGCCTTTTAATATTTGTTTAAAGCGAGACAACGTATATTTTCACATTTTCCTTCTACACATAAGATGCTGCTCTCTTTCAGCCTTTCACTTGATCCGTCATTTAATGTTACCAAGTCGAAAAGGACATTTTAACATGAATCCATTGGTGAAGTGTTTTTTTAAGTTTTCTCGGCAGCGTGCAGTGGTGCATCTACACTCGTTGACAATCTTTGTCATGAGTCATTCTCACAGGTTTTTCTACCTGTCAATCTCCTTCCACTGTGTGCTAAAAGCAGAGTCTACTAAACTTAGCTTTTCACCAAGGCAATCTGGGATCCATCTGATCCGCCGGACAGCAGGCGCGGTAATGCACTGGCACTACACGGACTGCAAAGATGTTATATTTTAAGCGATGGATGCTCCATTATTATTAGATGATAGGAATAGCATATCCACCGTGAGTGTTTTGCAAGAGATTATGAATTGAACGAGACACATTTCTAACAACAAAAATGCACAAGATGAACTTTTTCAGCTTTTTATTTTCTTTGATTTGAAATGTTGTATTTCATCCAATGTCCAAGCAATTCTCACTCCCATGCAAAAGAAAAAAAAAAAATCTGGGGTTCCAGGAATGTGTAGAAGTGTAGCTGTTAACGTGCTGACAGCTCACACCATGTCATTCATCCGCATTTGAAACTCAAGCGTGGCTTCCTGTCTACACATGTTTTCAACTCAAATGTCTTTATAAGGACATGTTATTATTAACTAGTGTGAAAAAAAACCCACTACAGACAATGATAGTTTGTTCACCGCAAAGGTTCCACGATGGCCCTGTGAGAAACACACACTAGGGTGAGTGTGAATGCAGTGTTAACTCTGGGTCATTTATGGCCAAGTGTAAACACTCAATACCCGAATCAAATTCCATTAAACTTTGCTAGAACACACACACACAAACACACACACAACACACACACACAACACAACACACACCACACAACACACACACACACACACACACACCACACACACACACACACTCAAAAAGAAGCCCCCAAGCAGCGGTATTAAACAAGTGCTCTCATTTGGACATAAATAGTGTGATCTTTTCTCTCATAAATCACTCCAGAGATTGTACATTTGGCCGAGCAGAGGCTTCAGGTTTGCACACCCCTTCTGTAAACAGCTTCTCACAACTTCACTTTGAGTCCATAGACGTGTGAGACTCTGTGTTTGTGTGTGTGTATATACAGTATATACGTGTGTGTGTGTGTGTGTGTGTGTGTGTGTGTGTGTGTGTGTGTGTGTGTGCGTGCGCAAGGTTACCGGGCCTGCTTGATCCATTTTTTTAAAAAAGAGTCTCGCTGTAATCAAAAACAATAACCGCTCAAAGCGTAAACTCTTCCAAGTGCCCCCACCCACCCTCTCCCCCTTGAAGTATGAAATAATATTCTGTGTGTGGGCCTCCTGGACCCAGCGCTTGAGAACGCAAACATTTCACAATACAGTTGTTTAAATAAAGGCCTTGGCATAGATGGCTGGGAGATAGAGGACATGCTGCGTTAATTACAAGCACCCCCTTAAAATAAACCGCCGAAATAAAATATGACTCTCTCTCTCTCTCTCTTCCCTCTCTCTCTCTCTCTCTCTCTCGCTCTCCTCCTCTCTCTCTCTCTCTCTCTCTCTCTCTCTCTCTCCCTCCCTCTCTCCTTCCCCCATTCTCGGGGATTTGAACCCTATAAAATGTCAGCGAGGTGTAGGCTACAGCATGCCTTTAGATGTGCTGTTTGGAGACCAAACCCAACAGCACAGCCCGTTTGGAAAAGAGAGAGAGAGAGAGAGAAAGACAAAAGAAAAAGAGAAAGAAAGAAAGAGTGGAAATGGGGGCAACGTCGGCATAAAAAAACACACACTCACACACAACAGAGCGTTTCTACAATCAACAAAGAAAGCAGTGTTTACTCTAGCATTTAAAGACTTATGAATTCTTCTCGCCCCCGCCCTTTGCCTTTGCCATTTTTTTTACGTGGCGTTAACAAAAAAAAGAAAGGGGGAAAACAGGCCAGTTAAGCAGCCGGTTTATTATTTCTTCAAACTCCTCGTCTGAAAAGTAATATGCTTTAAAGGCACAGTAATTGTGTCGGTGGTGCTCTCCCCCCCTCCCCCTCTATATTCTCTTACCAAGTGGTATGGGAGTGTGTGTGTGTGTGTGTGTGTGGGTAAAGTGAGTAAAGTTACATAGCAAGGAGAGAGGGAGAGAGAGAGAGAGATGGATTATTTTTCCTGAAGCGTGGACTTAGGTTTCTGCTCTGTGCGCTGGGTGGCCCCGCTCCTCTTTAGCCGTGTTAACATAAGAATGGATGGGGTGGGGTGTAGCCGAGGGTAGCATGGTTTAAATTATTCCTGCGCGCCTCCGCCGCTGCATAGCAGGAGCTGTTGTTATCCACTTAGAACATCAGACGATTTGTTCCTTCTCTCTCTCTCTCCCTCTCTCCTCTCCTCTCTCTCTCACTCTCTCTCTCAACCCTGTGGGCGTCTTTATCCGGGACCCTTTGTACCAGTGCTATGTTCTAACGCCTGTCCCACCAGACCAGGGTGCACCCCACACTCACTCCAGGCCTTCTTCTATACACATCCCTACACAGCTCATTTTAAAGTTATTTAAAATGTCAGATAATACTCCTTTAAAAAAATGACTTGCGTTGATCGGAAGTCTTTTTAATTTTTTTTTATCTTTTATGATTTTAACCATTATAAAAAGAAACAATTTATTTTTTCCGGCCTTGTTTATCGGCGAGCCTGATGTGTTCTATACCTCCTACTGCGCTAAACCATCCAGCTCCTTTTTTAAACTTATTTGAAATTTCAGATAATACTGCTTTATAAAAAAATGAATTACTCAGAAATAGTTTTTTTTTTCTTCGCTCCATATCTGATTTTAACCCATTAAAAAGAAAGCCATATTTTTTTTTTTGTCCCCCCTTGTTTATCGCAAGCTTGATGTGTTTTACCTCCTACTGAGCTAAACTAATCAAGCCCCCCCCCCCCCCCCACACCCACACACACACACACCACACAACACACCACACACACACACACACACACACAACACACACACACACACACACACACACACACACACACACACACACACACACACACACACACAACACACACAAATCTCTGCCTCTGTTGATGAGGATAACCTCAAAAATCTAAATATCATAATGTTAACTTCTGCATAGCTGCATGTCATACAGGGCTGCAGTGACGGGCGTGTATGACGCTTGTCTGGCCCTGGTATGAGGAATGCAGTTATGAGAGAGAGAGAGAGAGAGAGAGAGAGAGGAGAGAGAGAGAGAGAGAGAGAGGAGAGAGAGAGAGAGAGAGAGAGATGAGAGAGATGATACATTGAAGTCTGCGCGCTTTGGGAAAGGCAGCAGCAGCTTGGATGGCGGTGGTGGTGGTGGTGAGCACAGCTTAAAGACATCTGGATGCGATGAAACGCCATTTGTCTAAACAATCAAGAGTCTCTTAACCAAAAGCCACCCAACGCGCAGGCCACGTTTTTTTTTATTTTTTTTTTATATACTACATACTTGTGCAATCGTGCTTCAACGACAGAGGAGAAGCATTATTGACAAATATTTCATTGCGACAGCGATCCTGAGATCTCAAAACGCGATTTTTCTTCTTCTTTTTTTCCGTGTGTGTGTGTGTGTGTGTGTGTGTGTGTGTGTGTGTGTGTGCATCATTCCAGCCCCTCTGCTGCTGTAAACATAAAGCATTTGTGACGGCTGTGTGTACTCCAGGATAGATGAGATGCGATGAAGTTCATTTTGAAGTAGCGTTGGAGGGGGGGGGGGGGGGGGGGGGGGGGGGGGGGGGGGTGTATAAAGCAGAAACATAAAACCGTGGTGGGCAATTGATTACAAATAAGACTGATGCAAATCATCTAAATACTTCCATTTAATACACATTTTTCTTGCTCATATGTATATTGTGGATGGACCGTCATTGCAACAAAGCTTTCAAGAGAGTTTAAATGTATGTGACTGGCAAGAAGATACAATATCAACATGTCAAATGATATGCCAAACCTATAGATTTATTTTGTCCTCAATTCCATTTAAACAAATGGTCTAGGAAAGCCAGTTCTCTGATTATGCCAATGATGTGTGTGTGTGTGTGTGTGTGTGTGTGTGTGTGTGTGTGTGTGTGTGTGTGTGTGTGTGTGTGTGTGTGTGTGGGGTGTGTGTGTGTGTGTGTGTGTGTGTGTGTGTGTGTGATGTTCGGAAGTGAAAGGGGGCAGGCAGGCGGACAGACATGACTGGGATAATAAGCGTCATGGAATCTAATCAGATTTCTAAGAGGAATTGATTGTTGTGAGGCGGGCGGTGCAGGAGTGGGGTTGACAATAAGCTGAAATTTAAGTGTTAATTTTTATGCTAATCCTCTGGCATCTCTGTGTGATGCAATTTGGTCGGGCGGGCAGGCAGGCAGACAGGCAGACAGGCAGACAGGCAGACAGGCAGACAGGCAGGCAGGCAGGCGGGCAAGCAGCCCCCACCTCTCCTCCTCGATTTTGCACCCACCGCCGCAGATATGAAATTGTCCCGTGCACAGAGAAAAATGTCAGCTTGCCAGACCCTGAAAGCTGGTAATTTATTAGGTATGTTTCTATTAGTATGTGTCACAGTTGTTAGGGAGCCACCACATGCCGCAGAAAGGCAGCCACACCACCTTGTTCTCTCCCCCTAACTCTCGCTCTCTCTCTCTCTCTCTTTCTCTATATTTCACTCTTTTCTATTCCTCTATACCAGACTCACCAGGTCCTCATCTCTCCGTCTCTCACATTGCGCACATGCATTTGTGCACACACACACACACACACACAACACACACACACACACACACACACACACACACACACACACACACACACACACACACACACACACACAACACACAATGCACCACCCAGGCTGTACACACACACACACACACACACACACACACACACACACACACACACACCCCACACACACACACAACATGGCACACACACACGGCGCGGCTTGTTCTTAAGACGGTCTCGGCTCAGTGGCTGCTACACTGGGGCCTTAATGTATTATCATATATCGGGTGGTCCTTGCCCCCTGGACAAAAGGCTATTTAATACAATTTAATGACATTCCCAAGAATGCAAAAAAAGAGAGAGGGACAGAGTAAGAGAATTAAAGAGAGAGAGAGTGGTAGAGAGAGAGGAAGAGAGGGAGAAAGGGAGAGAGGGAGGGGGAAAGAAGAATAAAAACAGAAAGGCAGAGGCCCAGATGAAAATAGCATCTGTGTTTTTCATGGCTCACCCATGCAAACATTGCACAGTGTAAAATGTGTGACTTTCCCTCTTCTTTTGCTCATGCTCTGTCTCACTCAGTCTACCTGCAGCATAGAATGAAGTTGTGTGCTTTAAAATGGATTTTTATTTTATATTATATATTATTTTTGTTTGCGGTTGTTCATGCTTTATTGGGGAGTATAGTGAGCAGAGGGTCTGAGCTTGAGAAGTGGTCGCTGCAACATTGACTTAGCCTTAGCGGTACACACTCTACCTGATGGATGAGCCACTTAACAGGGCTAAGTTTGAGTAACACATCTCCTTTTTATCCGGGGGGCCTGGTAAAGCTGCCTAAGGTGTTACAGGTAGTGAAGGCAACCCCTAACTTGACTACCCAGAAGCCCTTGCTCGGCAGCAATATGGCCACCCCGAAAAACCTCTGCGCAAAATATCCTGAAATGAGTGGTGCACCAGTCAAAACTGCAGTATGATATCACCACAGACTTCTTTGTTTAGCCAGTGAACCTAATCAATGCAGTTAATACATTTCAAAAAATATTACCCAGCATTTTAACATAACTAGATGGGGGAGCCGAGTTCTGTATTTATAATACTGTGACATCACACTGTTGCTTTTACCACCGGCAACCACATAGCAACCAGGTCTGTTATCTAAAACATATTACAACCTTAATAATGATGAGTCATTTTTTGGATCTTGTTAGTGATTCAGAATGATATATAGCAAATTGTATGATAGTATTTGTATCGTTGTATTAAACATTGTCAGTACAGTACAAGCTATGTTAGCTCATTGTTATACTGTTGGGTTGTTTGGTCTATATAACTATATCTACTGTACACTTAATCATTGTATCATATGATGTTACGGTCAAATTTGAATCTCTAAAGTAATAAGTAGCTGTCAAATAAGAGTAGGGTAGTACCCACAATACAGGGCATGAGTAGATTTACTTAGTTACTTTTCCACCACCACCTGTCAGTAAAATACAAGTTGTGTTGTCAGAGATATCTCCGTCAATGAGCGAGTAAAGGAAAATAACCTAGGACAAACTATAAGGATTAAGGTTTTTTTTTTAAAAAGTCGACCCTTCTGTCTAGAATTCAATTGTATTCAAATCCATTTTCCTACATTGTCATCTGGCTCTTTTATGTTTAAACACTGCTTAAAACGGCTCCGCTCTCTGCTCATATATTGAGTGGTTGCTGGAAAAAAAAGCCAGTCAAAAAACTGTACTCGGCGGGGCCCCGAAAAAAAAAACACACTGAAAAAGGTTTGGATGCAATTCACATATAGGTCAATTAAATGCAACAACATCTGCTCTCTCTCTACCATTTGCATATGGCATTCATATGTTAATGATGTCCCTTGTTTTTTTCTCTCTTTCTCTTTCCTGCATGTGTGTATGTGCCATGTGTGTTTGTGTGTTTTGTGTGTGTGTGTGCGTGTGTGTGTGTGTGTGTGTGTGTGTGTGTGTGTGTGTGTGTGTGCTATTTGTTTCTCTGTGTGTGTGTATTTTTTTTTCTGCCATACTTCCTCTCCCCTCCTCCCAGTTCTCTTTGTATCGCCCAAACAAAAAGAGATGCACAAAAAATTTGGATTCATACTTCCCTTTTTTTGCGGGAGAATAAAAAAACACACACACACACACACACCCGTCCTATTTTTCCCCCACTTCCTCTCGTTCGTCTGCCGATTAAAGGGGAGGTTAGACGAGTGCCACAGTTGTTCACAGTCGCCTTGCCCCTGATTTTTCCACCAGAAAACCCCTTTAACGGGCAGAGAAGGCAAGGGCCCCCTGTTCTCCCTCCCCGAGCATGCTTAATGCCTTATAAATCAATGATGACACAGATGGACTAGCGATAATCTATTTAGAATGCCTCACAGCAAATATTGTTGTGCAGATGATTCGACAGCCAGTGATTTTAACTCAGACCCCCCTAAACAACCCCAATCTCCCGCTTATCGTATAACACCGCTCAGATTCATAGTGTTAATTTGGGGATTTTGCCATTTGAAATAAATTGGCGCCTGAGTAAGAGAGATGTACAACATGGTAAAAATGTAACGTGAAAAAAAGGGCAGCGTTTCTACGTGTGTGTGTGTGTGTGTGGCAGAGGGAGGGGGGGGTCTTAGGGTGGCATGGGCAGCTTGACGAACAAAAGACGTGAAGAGTGTGCTGGTGTGTGTGTGTGCCAAGGCCATAATTATAAGGCATGTTTCTTTAAAGCAGAGGGAGAGGGGGGGAGACAGACCTTTAGCAGATTTGTATCTCCGGGGCATTTTCTGTGTGTGTGTGTGTGTGTGTGTGTGTGTGTGTACACATGTGTTTGTGTGTACACATGTGTTTGTGTGTGTGTGTGTGTGTGTGTGTTAGACAGTCTAGTGACAAGAGTGGGGGTTAATGGCAATCCGGGGGTCTCTGCCCCTTTTTTCATGGTCGATGGGTCTCAATTTAGCGTTGCAAAGGAGGGGGGGGGGGGGGGGGGGGAGTGATGAGGAAGAGGAGGAGGAGAAAAAAATGAAGTGGTGGTGGTTGTCAGACAGACGTGGCAGCTGCTAGGAGGGCCCTGATAAATATAAGCCCTTATTGATCGCTTTTCAAAATGAAAGATCCCCGAGTGGCGTGCAGTA
>CM047505.1:6017907-6035407 GCA_026122265.1 Ammodytes dubius | reverse complement strand
ATGGTCAGTCGATGACATTTCATAAATGCTAATGTTAAAATGCTAATGTAGCTCCATTGATGTAATTGAGAAGATGTAGTTGAGTTCATCTCTATCTAGAAGAGAGTAAACTAGCCGATTATCAGGCCAGAGAAAGTTAAGAGAGGAGAGGATAGAGGAGCTCCAAGAATCTTTACAACATTTTCCTGGCACGTGATTTATAAAACAGTCATGCAATCAAAATTCATTCGGAGGTTGCACTCCCTCAGTAAACAACGCACATTTGTTGTTTATGCAAACTTTATAACAACCTATATTTATGGTTTCTTGAAATGTGACCTTTTGTGGTAACGCAAATACAAAGAACTTGAAGGGAGTGTGAGAGGCTTGATGGCTGGGCATGTGTGGAAGTGGTTTGAATCCACACAGACAACACTGGTTTATTCAAGCTGGACCACAATCTCTTCCTAACCCTCACCAAGTAGTTTGAGTTGCCCTAAACTTAAGTCTTTAGACATATACAACATTACCCATTGCAATGAGGACCAGAAAGTTGAAAAAGTTGACCTGCAGAGACGCAATCGATGACATGCCTTGACTAGTCTATTCTCTGCATGCACAACCAAATGTACGTTATCTGACAACAAATATCTTCACTCAATGGTCTAGAGGGATCATCTCTAACCCCTCCATTTGTTGATGAGGACAATGAGAGGTAGTCCAAATCCTGGGAAAACGTCATCTTGAATCTCAAAAAAATGTTCTTCACACAAAAATGTATTTGGACTAAAGCCTTGTTTCCACCGCAGGAACTATAGTTCAAGGAACTAGGAACCTTTGGAACCTGGAACTTTAAATTCCTGGGACTTTTGGTCGAACTGCGACTTGAGACTCTCATGACTTACTATCAAATAAATGTGAATATATAACAATATATACTGTATATTCGTCACAGGTTCTTTTTGTTAAGTACACTGAATCTGCAATAAGAAGTTGAAATAATAGTGGATAAACTAGATGAAAGCGCTGGATTTAAAACCCAGGTAATCACAACTACACAGTGGATTGCACCTGTGCTCACTCACCCAACCAGCACCGCAACAGTGTCACAGCAGTACAGCATCAGTCTCACTTCTCATCCCTCTTTATTTATACCTCTGCTTTAGCAATTACTCCTCTTTCAGCTCCCTCCTAATTGCACCCTTTGTTTTGTCTCTTTTCACCTCTTTGCTAATTATTTTATTTCTTTGCCGTTTTTTTTCCCTACACTTACATTTACACCCTCCCTCTCTCTCCCTCCCTCTCTCTCTCTCTCTCTCTCTCTCTCTCTCTCTCTCTCTCTCTCTCTCTCTCCATCTCCATTGCTTCCACACTTGGCAGCAACTTCCCGCCGTCACCATACAGCAAAGCAAAGCACTGCATATATATATTCACTGACTCTTATTACCTTGGGGAACGTTTAGCAGCTCCGTGCTTAACACCATATAACCTCCGCTACATCAGCAAGGCGGCAAAACACAGAAGAAGAAAACCCTGGGAGGTGGAAACCAGAGACGGATTGTGTTAAGCGACTGTTCGACTGATCACCACAATAAAGACGACAAGAGAAAAGAGAGAGAGGAGAGAGCGAGAGAGAGAGGGAGAGAGAGAGAGAGAGCTTGCGAGGAAGCTTTAGTTCAACATATTGGATGATCAGTGGTTCTTAAGCGGGAGGAATAATTTTTTTCCCTCTCAATATCTCTCACTACAAAGTGAATGGAAATCAAAGGCCCCTCTTCACGCTCCCGAGACAGAAGCACTATATGAAAGAGAAACTATCTTTAACAACCTCCTTCAGTTAAGGCTCTTTCTTCCCTCCGTACAGCCCCATTGATTTCACGTAACTGGTGTTAAGTGAAACTATTTGAGAGGTAAATGGATCCACTTGACTTTCACGTCTGAGAGGAAGGGGGGGGGGGAGTGATTGGAACCCAGTACGGTCAAATTAAGCTTCTACTAGATCTAGTCCTTTTTTATATTATTCTTAATTATGTGTTCAGACATGGCTTGATATCTTTTCAACAAATTAGCAGTTAAGTTGAGACATCAACTTAGGATTTATTTTTTTTCTCCCTCCCGTGAGGTGTTCCCAGTGTGTGTGGCAGGGTGTTCAAATGCCTAGTTTGGTTCGGCATGATTCGGTTTCAGCAGGGCATGGTGACCATAGATCTGGCTTGTGTTTCCACTGCCGACAGCACCCTTACTTAGACGGGTTTTAATGCTGGACGACTATAGCCGCGGTCAGAGTATAATACAGTTTATGGGTCAGAGCCATTGAACAGTACCCGAAGATAATGGTGACAAAAGTAGGTTTGGCACGGTTCGCTTATTTTGGTCCCCCTTTCCAACTGTTGGACAGTGGGAACGCAAATGCATCTGTGCCGAGCGCCCGGTGGAAACGATGCATAAGTGTCAACCTGCATTATTTGAGTCTGCATCCTCCTGGCTGATTACTGTCGCTCCCCATCATCCACGTACCACACCCTGCCTTGACTGACATATTGTACACATTACCCAGGCACCCCCACTGCGCCCAACTCATTCCCCCATCTTCCTTATTTGGAGGGCATTGATGTGTGTCTCACAGGAGTTTTGGAGAGTAAAGGGGGAGAGGGGGGGGGACAGCCTGACAGAAAACAGGACTATCAAAGGTATCAGAACAGAGTCACATTCACATCCATCAACGTGCGTGTCACATGTACTGGAGGAACAAGTGCATGTAGAGCAAACCTAGACAGGCAGCGCAGGGGGGACCGTCACATGATTCTAAGAATGAAAAGTACAATATTTAAAGAGTATTTAGGGGTATTGTGCGTTGAGACACACACACACAACACACACACACACACACACACACACACACACACACACACACACACACACACACACACACACATTCACTCAGGGGGTTTCTCTCTCTCCGTCCCTTCATCCTCCCAGGATATCAGGTTGTAATTGATATATGGGCTTGGCCATCTCTCCCCGCCTCACTCTTGTACGTGTCTGTGTGTGTGTGCATGTGTGTATGTGTGTGTGTGTGTGTATTACGGTCGACTTATCTAGATTGCACCCGTGATTCTCCCTGTTGCCCTCTCTATTGGCTGACCTGCCGTTGTCCCCATGTGGGATGGACAGAGATGGATGAGCGCAGGCAGAAAAAAAAAGATGAAAAAAAAAAAATAGTGGGCCCGTCATTCCACAATTCCACAAAAGGCCTTAATGTGTTATGGAAGTAACTTCCAGCATATTAGCAACCAGAAGCCCCCCAACCCCCCCTCATATCCTTTGTGTGTGTGTCCCCCCCCCCCCCCACCCAAACTCCCTCTCCTCCTTTGTGGCGTGGCTGTTCTCGGCAAGGCTTCCTGAATTAAAGCGGGGGCCGGCTTCCTGTTCTCTTTTTGATATGCACGGCCACATCTGGGGCGGCCCCGCTCGCAGGGCCCCCGCCGCTTAATAACAATCACCTTCCCTTTCACTCGGCCCTGATTGTTTCTAATTCACCCTGACAGATAGTAGCTGACAAGCCACTCGCGCCTCCCCTCCCTCCGTGACCCGGGCTCACTCAGCACACTTATAAGGCCTGTCATTTTTAATATTTGAATTTTCACTTCGTAAGAAAAAAAAAAAAAAAAGTTAGATGTTTTAGAGCTGCCAGCCACAACCACAGCCACAATTCAACCCCCAATCGCATTATGAAATCAGTATTTAAAACTGAAACCATGTCCGATATAGCCGTCCCTTTCCTTTCCTTTCTCTCCCTCTTTCATTTCATCCTTTGCTCCTTGCTCTCCATCACTTCATTAATTGTCTTTCTCTCTCTCTCCGGTTGCTGCCGTCGCCATTTCCACCTTTCTCCTCCCCACCTTGTCTATTTCACTCAATCTCTACTTAGTGTATGCAGAGTAGACGATGCCAATAGCATAATGTAGCGTTGGGATTGTACAGACTCATGTGTATAAGCCAGTGTCTAACCCCACAGTGAGCCACCTTTGCAGCCACATTCATCCAGGCAGTATACAGTACAAAGCCACAGGGCTAAGAACATGGTGGCCGTGTGTATTGACAAATAACCGCCGTCCACATCCATTCATCCGTCCGTCAGACACTGCAGCTTATACTGGCTTCCAGCGTTATTTGCTTTCCATTGATTCCCATTAAAAGGTATACAGCGCCGCGTAAAAATGCATATCAGGTAGGCTGATCATTAAATGAAAGGATGGATTCATCGACAGCTTGACGGATGACATTTTGCCGGGCGATCCATACGCGGCCCCCTTCAATGAAAACACAATTTGGAGCTTAAGACAAAGGAGAGAAAAAAAGAAAAGAATAGAGGAAGGCATTTAAGATGGAGAATAAGAGAAGGGCAATGAATATAAAATGGATTCACGGATGAACAGCAATTAGACATCACCAGTACTTCACTACTGTTGTGCATTGACACAAGTCTTGTAAAAATATCCAGCATTTTTTTTGTTTATCTCCATCTCGCTGACTGATGTTGATATGATATAATGGTGTCCTCACTGAAAGCTAGCAGGGATACAAGTTGACAGTACTGTTTAAACTGTTACAAAACGTATGATCATATGGTCTGATCTTTCACTGCTAAGGTTTAGATTTCTCTACCAACTACTTATTAAAGGTCACATAGTATGCTAATGTTTAGCTTCAACATTTTAATCTGGGTTTCTCCCAGAAACTGTCTGGGTTAAGTGTCTTCAAATCTCTTTATATTTCTCACAGTGCCATTGCTGAATCTCCTCTTTTCAGCCTCTGTCTGAAACGCTTAGAGCCTGTCTCTTGAAGCCCCGCCTTCCACAAAGCCCAGTCTGCTCTGATTGGCCCTGAATCTAACTGCCAGTTATCGCATGGTGGAGGTAGGGCTAAACTAGGTTGGTAATGGGGTCACACCTGTAACCCCTATGACATCATATGTGGAGAGCAATCATACTGGGGTTTTTGAACCCAGGTTTTCAGAAAAGTAGAGGTGGAGAATAAGTTAGAAGGTTGTTTTTTCTCATATTCCAGGAGTCTCCAGTCACACAGGGGACCCATATTAATGTTGAAAAAATATGAAAAAGTTACTTTTGCATAATAGGTGACCTTTAAAGGTGAGGGGTAAACCATGGTTTGGGTGCCACCACTTTGGTGCATAGAGGTTGAGGGGAGGTGGGGGGGAGGGGGGCGGGGCTGGCCTTTATCCCTTCATCCATATTTTAAGCACTTGAACAAGCAACTTATGCTGCCATTTGTCTTGCGAGGACAGTCACAAGGACACTCTCACTGTCTCATCTCAAACAGCCCACATATCACTGTTTGTCAGTAAGACAGCAATACAACAACAAATAAAACCACCATCAGATCACTAAATCATCCACCAACTCTGCAAACAGTCTTTTTCTCCCCCTCCCCCCTGTCATTGCAGTCGGCCTCTGTGCACCCAAACAACATTGTCTAACAGTCCCCCTCCCTCCCCTAACCCCATCCCACCCACACACCAATACACACTTCCATTTTTCGGGACCCAGAGGTGCCCGGGGCGCACCCACTGCCATTCCCCCGTCTTTTACCCGACGACAAAAACACAACTAATTGGAGTACCACGCCATGTTTTCACTAAAGGCACAATTTAATTACATTTGAGATGGGAATGAGTATTTTGGGAGAAAGTCTATGTTCGTTCAAACAAATGGAGCGCATGAAAAGCAATATTTGTTTTGCTTTGATTAGCAAAAACGGGGGCGGCAGGGTAATTTGTTAAGGAGAAAGAGTGAGTGAGGGCAAGACAATCTCTGTTTAACCCCCCCCAGCTTTCCGGACTGCTCACTCCAACGAACACATACACACACACACACACACACACACACACACACACACACACACACACACACACACACACACACACACACACACACACACACACACACACACACACACACACACACACCACACACACATTCATCCCCCTCCCCTAAACGTTTGTGCCCCTTCCGTCCTAAACATTAATGAACTTGTGCTCCTGGCTTTCGTGACTATGACCTCCCTCTTCTGCTTGCTATCGTTTTCTTTTATTTCTTATTTCTTTCTCTCTTTTTTATCTGCCTTCTTTTCTCCCTGATCCTCCCCTAGTCTCTGTCCTGTGGTCCTCCTGTTCATAAATCCTTTATTAATAACTCGGTGAATAATGTAAAGAGTATTGTTTTCTCCAAGGTTGTATTAATAAACATGACTGAATTTATTTGTCTTCCACCAAAGCATGATTAATGCACATTAATGCCTGGATATTGCTCACTCCTATTGCCCCTGCATCACCAAGCACATATCGCCCCCCCCCCCCCCCCCACCCCGACGCCATTTCTCCCACCTAAAAAAAAAGAGAAAGATCTATCAACATTAAATATTTATGGCATAATATTAATGGTTTTGTAAAGAAAATAACAAGTTATTAATCCTCTGATTAACAACTGATTAACCTTTTTTATTAAACATGTGATCCGTGCATCCTCTTCGAGTCGGGATATGTCGACTGACTGCGCGGCAGAATAATTATTTTTGTGTCTTTTCTAATTACAAAAAAACGCATGGTTGAACTATATGTGTGTGTATGTATTTTTTTTTATGCCTTTACACATGCATAGACACACCAGTCGTACTTGTTTAAAACAAACATGAGATGCAGGCCTACTGTACTGTATGTAGCCCGCGATTACAATGAGGGATAGAGGAAACCGAGAAACCCAAACACACACAAACATAGCATAACTGGCAGTGGCAACATTCTTTCGCATTGAGTGAGAACAAGAGCATCGCCTAAATTTAGCCGCGGATCTCTCCTTTAAAACAATGGGGTTTAATTCAACATATCCGTTTATTCTAAGCAGCCACTGGCATGGGCTGGGAAAGTGGAATGAAAAACATGGCTGAAGGACAAACCTTTTTTTTTTTGTATTTTTTGTTTCGCCTCTGCTCATCTCAAAGCTATTGTCTGTATATTTTTAGTTCTCGTCAACAGAAAAGACAATTATGTTGTGTGTTTTTCTGACATAATGGCACCGATTTAAGATTAGCGAAGACTGAATTAGACACAATGTGAAATCTTTAGTTCAAAATCAATTCAATTTTTTTTAAAGTGCTAAACCACTGGCATTAGTCCTTTAAGTTCATTACTTGAGAATAAATGTTCTTAATTAGTTTTTAACCACTGCCATGTTCTCCTCAGTTTTTCTTGCTATTTGTGAATAGGTTATATGTTGAAGCAGGAGCTCTGCTCGTTGTATGAATCCATCAGTACACACATACCAAAGCTAAACTTTGAATGTAACGTTAGCTGCAAACCACCAGCAAGCAGTGGGTTGTAATAGGATGTGTTGTTCTGGATCCCTGTAAAGTTGACCATTTTACGTCAACTAATACGTTGCTGAAAACTCACTTTTGTTGCATTGGCCTTTAACACAAGTTGAGACTTTGACACTCCTAACTTTGTTTTTCATGTATCTTATATGTTATTTTCTATTGTATCTTGTACAACACTGGTCAACTGATGTTTTTAAATGTGCTATAGAAACAATTTGACTTAGACTTTTAGGTCCCAGTAGCAACCTAAAGGCCCACTAGATTAGGCTATACTTCTATAGCAGCTAAACCCATGAAGTATCAACACAACTATTCTCTCATCTCCCGCCAGGCCTAAAACTGACCTCACATCAGCTCTCTGAAGCCATATCGTTTAGTGGAATCTGGAACAATTGTTGCACTTGTTTTGATATCTATGTATTACAATATGTCATGTTATCTCTCTCAAGGAACATACAGTACTGTCCGCACCCATCTCTAAATATATATATAAAAAAATGTGTGTTCTCCCTTTTAACTTCTGTCATCCTGGGAATGCACAACACCAGTTACACACTTAGAGTAAATGTATTTTTTTTATTTATTTTTTTATTTTTGTGTGTCCTAATAACAGATCAATGTACCCCTATCACAGACACATTTACTTTTAATGCAATGTCCTGGATGCTATCGAGGTTAAAACTTCTATCACTCTCACCGCCCTTCCTCCTGTGGTCTTTTTCTCCTTTCTCTCTCCATCTCTTTACCAGCTCTCTGTCTGTTCTTGCTATCTTCAGATTTCCCTCTTTTATTTAAAATATATCATTTGTATGCCACTGTATCATCAAAATGAATTAGTCTGATCCCAAAATATGCAGAATGACATATGGCTTGGCCCAGTTTTCAGGGAGAAGGGCCGGGTTCAGATTTTGGTCATTCTGTGAAGAGGATTGTGTGTGTGTGTGTGTGTGTGTGTGTGTGTGTGTGTGTGTGTGTGTGTGTGTGTGTGTGTGTGTGTGTGTGTATACTCGTTCATTTACAAGTTAGATTATTCCAGGGCCTCTTGGGAGTTGGTGGTATTTTATAGCGCTGCAGTGCTCACACAGAGGTGGACTTCCTTACAGTAATTAGATAAAAAAAACAGTAAAGGTGGTTAATTCTACTTTTTACGATCACTTTTTTAATCTTCTAGTCTTTGAAACACACACACACATGCACATACACACACACACACAACACACACACACACACACACACACACACACACACACACACACACACACACACACACACACACACACACACACACACAACTCACACACACACACACACACACACACACACACACACACACACCCCACTTGCAGAGAGCAGCAGGTACATGAGACCTAAGCCTCTTATGACTCTTTGTCTCCATGCCGGGCAGACACAACAGTGAGTCAGGGAGAGGGTTTAGGCATGGTGCGGGACTTGCTTAATTACTGTGCGGATTGGCGAACAGATAGGACTGGTGCTTTCACTGCAGTATACAGTAGGTGCTGTGGTTAGTGACAGGCCTATGGGATTAGCTGCACTCGCTAACTTTAGTCAGAACAAAAGAGAAACCATGTACCGAAGACAGAGAAAAAAGATCAAGTCAATTGTAAGACATTTAGGGAAAGAGTCCGACCACTGTTAATGTGTTAAACAAGAAATGCCACATTCAGGTTATTATTAATGCGTTGGGGACCATTCTGAACCCGTTAGAAACTGTTCTTGAGGCTCATGAATCTAAAGTGTCACCCATGTGTATGTAAAAAGAACTTCCCCTTAGAGTCCTCAACCATAACCCATTACCCAGACTTGTGACTTCGCCCTTGATTTAAGCGAAAGCAAATAGCAACCTAACGTGATTCTAACACGAATAAGTCTAACTCATTTCTTTTTGCACACATACAATAATACTTAACAGTCATACCTCTTGAATTACACCTCCTCGCTAAGAAAAAAAAAAAAAAGTGAACACACACACACACACACACACATTTTTTTCCTCTTCTCTCCGGAGCGCAGTGGCCTGTTACTCCGCTGTGCACACATTACATTTGTCACTGAACAAACACAGAGGCACGTCAAAGCGCAGTCAAAACACTCCCCAAAAAGAAAAACGTCGCAAATTTTTCAGCAGGGGAGGAAGACATTTTCGCCTCGTTGTCAGCAGTGTGAGTCTGGACGTACCATCAAAGGGGGTTTCGGTGACAGCCCACTGAAGGCTGCTTTGTTTGCCTAAGTCGTCTCCATTCCTTTTAATGAGCCATTACGGTTATGTTTTGTCTCAGTTTGTGTTCATTGGCTGGCTGAGTTTCTGAGATGGCAAGACAGTGGATACATGGGTAAGGGGGGGGGGGCAGTGTTGGTGAGGAGGGGGGGGGGGGGAGGCCCTCTGTCTGTCTTCAATCTAACTCACAGTGTCTTGGAAAGAGAGGCTACTGTGGAGAAAGACGTTGTCAGTGAAAAAGTGAGACAAGAAATGTGGGGAAAAAGTGTGTACCGATCAATTGGAGTTTCATCAAAAGCTGCGGAGCTAGTTAATGTTGTCCACTTTTTTGATATTGCCGGCTCCCTGTAGATGCTAAAGATAAAAGTGAAACACTGTTGATTGTTCTCGAATTCAAAGGAATGTATTAGGGCTCTGACAATGCAACGACAATAGTACATGTTGTGGACTAACATAATATGTCGGTGAAAACAATTTTGAAAGAGTTAAAGTCTAGGGCCTATATCCCATTGAAGGTCACCTATAAGGAACATTTCACTTTTTCAAATGTGTGTCCCCATATGACATCATAAGGGGAAAGGCCACACCCCTTGTTTTAGTACTCTAAATAAGCACTGTACTTCAACCTGTGATACACAACCCCAGGTAACCCTGAATCAAACTGTCAGTTAGATGCAGGGCCAATCAGAGCAGACTGGGCTTTTTTGGAAGGCGGGGTTAAAGAGACAACCTCTAGAACAAAGCGTTTCAGACAGAGGCTGAAAAGAGTAAAGTCAGTAATGGCACTGTGGGAAATATAAAAGGGTTTGTATGACACTACACAATGAAAACAGTGTCTTATATAACACCAAATTACAATTTTGAACCTAAAAAATTTGCATTAAATGTGACCTTTAAAGCACCTAATTTTTCCGAATCATTTTTTCTCACATGGGCTGCCATGCACCACTGGCCTATCAATGACTCCACTCCAACTAGTCCTGCCAGCTAGATATTGTAGCTCCTTCAACCTCCTCAACTTAACTTTGATAACCTTTCATCACCTGTCTTGTCTTCTCTTAAAATGTTTCTCAAATCAAAGGCCTCTTCCGCCATTCTCCGCTCTGCTTACCCCTATCCTCTCTATCCCACTTTTCTTCTTTGGTGTCTCCTGCCTTTTGCCTGGAGCTTTTCAGTAGGAGCCTCCTTCTTCACAGCACGTGGTAAAACTGCAACATGATGGAAAGTGATGGGGATGTTGAAATGGGGGGTGGGGGTGGGGGGGAGATGAGTGGGAGTTGGGTGGCTAAGCAGACACTGTGACAACCCACCTGTCAGCAGGTACTCAGTATAATTGGTAAACGAAAGGCCGCGGGATAGTAGCGGGGGCCCCCTTTCTCTTCCCTTCTTGTCTTCCGCACCGTGGTTTAGTTGTTTGACGAGTTTTTTGAAGTCGCCAGGCAGTTGTGTGGAAGTTGGTTTCTTCCTCCGCTTGCTTCAGAGAAAGACACGGGCCAACCAGGGGAGAGGTATGAAGGGAAAGAGGTGCAGCGTGTTTTAACACTGTGAGACACTGCAGGCAAGAACATTGTTTTTTTTCTCAAGAAATGGTCAATTTTGAGGTTTTTTGTCCGTTTGCGTCTATATATTATTTTTTTTCTAATACTCCGGACCAAAAATCTCACTCATCTAAACTTTTCATTATTATTCTTAGCACTAACTGATGGTTATCATATGTTTTAGAAGGATTTGAACATATGTCAAATTGTCTGATTTATGAGACATGCATTTTTGGATTTATCGAATAAAATAAAAAGGCTTTAACCAAAATATGTTGTGTAACTTTAAACACTAACATGTTGCGACAATGAAATAAAGATTCTACCTTGGCCTTATCCAATAACTAGACTTTTGGTTTTTAAAGAGATGAAAATATACTCATAATTAGTTAGATATTGCCCAATGTATTCAAACATTTCTGAAAAATGGATACGTATAAAAATGCCCAAAAAGCATTTTAAAGACCTTTTTGAGACACAAACAATTAATTGTTTTAATGTAAGTTATCAACTTGCACAGTTCCATGATGATATCTCTGAGTTAAAGATGTCTTACCCTTTCCGCCTGCCGTAAATATGACTCCCTGCCCCCGGTACCCTACACTGACACATTAACCAAGAGTGGACAGCCATTCCTCTACATTTCCTTATAGTTTATGAACGTATTAACGTGTGTTTTATCCATTGTTAGACCCTATACCTTCCTCTCCCATTGCCAGTCCCAGCCATCAGGCTCTGTTTAGCCCTCTCTAATGAAACATATTCATCTTCATCGCGGCTCTCTCTCTCGCCGCTCTCAAACTCACTTTACAGCATAGTCAATTAAACCCTTAGGGGCCACTCTAGTGCGCGCAAAAGGATATATAATGCTTTGACATTTCAGCGAGTCTGCATTAGGGGGCCCACCCATTGAGTAGTCCTTGCTTTAAGGCTGTGGATGGTGGAGGAGTCATGGCCATGCCCAGAGGTAGAGCAAAGCCAGTCAGAAGGGATTGGGTCTCTTTATAAGCTAGTTAGCTCTTTGGATCCAGTTACTTACTGCTGATGTAATAGGCCAATTGTAAGCTGATACATGGAGTCTTATCTGTAACCCCCCCCCCCCCCCCTTACAACTTCTTCCTGTTCTCATATTAGGGGTTACCTAATATATACGTATGAGTTTATACTGTAACGATAGACTAACTGTTAAATCATTCAAATGATTGAAGGACTGAACTCTATATGGAGTGTATTAGTGTTGTGGAGCAACCATTTATGCCTTCTCAAAATGTCCTGTTGTATCGTAATGTGTGCATTGTCTGTTTTGGTGTGCTTGAGTTGGTCCCTCCTAGACATTCATACAGTCATTGGAACATCTAGGGTCAGCAGTGTAACGAGGCAAAGCAAGTTCCATAACAAGCCTATACTGCTCAAGGGCCTCTGTGTGTGTGTGTGTGTGTGTGTGTGTGTTGTGTGTGTGGTGTGTGTGTGTGTGTGTGTGTGTGTGGGGTTGTGTGTGTGGTTGTGTTGATCTGTCTCAGGCTGTAGTTGATATCATCTGATGGCATGAAATCTGACAGAGCGTTCTCCTTAAGGCTGAACATCACCCCTTTCTCCCTGTCATAACCCTATGTCTTGGGGCCTGTTCTTTGGATTTGTTGTGTGTGTGTGTGTGTGTGTGTGTGTGTGTGTGTGTGTGTGTGTGTGTGTGTGTGTGTGTGTGTGTGTGTATGTGGGTAAAACGTGTTCACTAGAGTCACTGGTTTAGATTGCACTGTTTAATCGATGCGTCATATGTCATATCACACACTTTTTTATTGCTTCAAGTCACTTGTAGGAAACCCCATGTAAATATTTGTCAGAGAACATCGCACCACTATATTTAGTAAAAGCATTTTGTGACTTAACGGATATATTGACATCAACCCCTTGACCGTAACCGTAGTTTATTTTCCGTAGCTAAAATCTTTTGCTATATTAACCATTTCAACTGTTGCAATATGTTTTACAGTATATTGTGTTCTAATTCCTTTGTGAGCTACACTACATAGAGGCCTGAGAATGGAATTATCGGTTGCCACTACATCTTTATCAATCATAATTGGCCTGGCTTCAGTCAAACCAATGAAAATGTGTTGCATTTTGGGAAGTCAAGAAACTGCTACAAATATGCTCAGATGCTGTGCTTAGAACGTCTGTTTAATGGTTGATAGTGGACACTCAAAAAAAAAAAGTTTTAAGACTTTTGTAATACCGGAATTCTAGCCACGGTTCTTAACTTGACTAATATTGTATTTTTCCAATTATGTCCAGCTGTCACGTCCGACAGAATCGAGCTTTTTTAATTCTTAGCGAGCCATCTCAAGATGTCCTATTGAAGAGAGAAGGGATAATACTGTCGCCTTTCTGTCGGGATACTAATGTCGACTTGTTTGTATGGTGGATTGGACGTGATTCCTATTTGTGTTGATTGTGTTTATTTTCTATCAATAGATCTGTGTTTGAGTGTGTGTGTGTGTGTGTGTGTGTGTGTGTGTGTGTGTGTGTGTGTGTGTTGTGTGTGTGTGTGTGTGTGTCTTTTTGGTATGCCCAGGCACCAATATGTAGAACAACAATGCTAGTGGCTGTCTATTGTCTAGTCCTGCTCTATGGGGGTTAGCTGGCACTACATATGAACAGATGTGTTTTCAGATCATTGTTGGTATTTACCAGTGATATGCTAGAGCTCAAGAAAATGCCCCCCCCCCTCCCTCCTTCCCCTGTTCTGATGCATTCATTCGGACAAGCGGACTTATGCAGAGAGATGCTGGTAAAAAAAAAAAACCTGGATCTTTTCTGCACGGATAGACAGGCCCATTTATTATTCATGAAGCTAATGCATTGTTTCTGTTGCATTATTATATCTCTTTTTTTTGTTCTCTCATCCTGATTTTTTCCCCTCCTCCCTCCCTCCCTCCTCCCTCTCTCTCGACGGCAACTGAATTCTCTGCAGGCAAAAGGTTGGCAGTTAAATGTCTGTGTTGAAATGAGAAGTTTGAAAGACGGTGGAAGCGCTATCTCTTCTCTCTCTCTCTCTCTTTTCCCTATATATATATATTATGTGTGGTGTGTGTGTGTGTGTGTGTGTAAACTGATTTAAATCGCTCTTTGAGCCCCGTACAGAATGGCGCTTTAAATGTTAAATGGGGGTTGAAGCCTGCCTGAACTAATTTGTAGGGCTTTGCACCGTGTTGACATTTAAATGTGATAAGAATAGCAAACTGTACCCGACCTATTTTGAAGATGCTTTTTCCCGAATACATTTCGCATCAGCTGCGGCCTATAATTAATAAAAAAAGACAGGGCCTTTCTCTCTTTTAATGAGAGGAAAGGCTTCTCTCTCTATCTCTTTCTCCCCCCCGCTCCAGATTTTTTGATTATAATACAACCTTATAAACACACCGGGGATAGATGAGAGAGAGATAGACAAAGAAGAAGGAGAATAAGAACTAGGAGGAGGGAAGAAAGGAGAGAAAAATTACAGGAATCAAAAAAAGAAAAAAAAACAACACAAGAGAAGAGAAATGATGGGGGGAGGAATTAAGAGGGAGGTGGATTGCGAACACCTGGTCTTTGAGGCAGATTGCGTTGGCTGGCTGCTGTGCTATCACATTACTCCTGATCCTGCCTCTCTTGTTTGTCAGAGAATTGAGGAGAGAGGGGGGAAAGAGAGAGAGAGAGAGAGAGAGAGAGAGAGAGAGAGAAGAGAGAGACGAGGAGAGAGAGAGAGAGAGAGAGATGAGAGAAGAGAGAGAGAGAGAATGAGAGAGAGTGAAAGCGTGTGGCGATGTCGGGGGGGCGGGGTTCGGGGTCTGCGGAAATCAGCATGCAAATAACACCACATTGTTAACTTAATCAGATACAGGGGGAGAAAATATGGAAAGGCATGGGAGGAGTGGGGTGTGTGTGTGTGTGTGTGTGGAGGGAGAGGGAGAGGAGAGAGGGGGGAGAGGGGGGCATTGCCAAGGAGGTGAGGCAGAAAGGAAGAAGGGTTTTGTGGTAAACGGAAACGGCAGATTTTAACCACCCACACCCCATGCTCCACCTCCCCACCTCCCCACCCCACTGTCCACAATCCAACGCCCTGGGGCAGCACTGGAACTCATGGAGGCTGTGTGTGTGTGTGTGTGTGTGTGTGTGTGTGTGTGTGTGTGTGTGTGTGTTGAGAAGAGGAACTTTGAGGGGAAAGTGAAGCAGCCTCTTCAGTGCTCCGTCAAGTTGCTTTAATACATTTTCATAGAGCTACTGTAAATGTCAAGATATTTTTGTCATAAACAATAGAAATTTGCGCGGCCAAGAACACCCATAGTAACCAATAATGTCAGAAGTTGTGCCTCCTATGAATATAAATAATTCCTCTCTGAAGGCCACAGTTGAACTACATTTTATTTTAGTTAATATTTTTTGTTTGCAACTTATCAGATGGAAATACATAAAGCACATCTTCAGAAACATATTATCCACTTATACAGGAGTTCATGTGTGTGTTTGCGTGAAGTAAGTTTGAACCGGGAAGGTGTGTGTCTGTGAATGTTTATGGGACTGGAAGTTCATATGTGCAAATAAGTCATTTTTCATTATGAATATACACTGTCTTACTGAACTTAGCCCCCTGCTAATGTTCACAATGTGTGTGTGTGTGTGTTGTGTGTGTGTGTGTGTGTGTGTTTGTGTGTGTGTGTGTGTGTGTGTGTGTGTGTGTGTGTGCTGTATCTTTTTTAATGAGTGTGTGTGTTTGTGTGTGTGTGTGTGTGTGTGTGTGTGTGTGTGTGTGTGTGTGTGTGTGTGTGTGTGTGTGTGTGTGTGTGTGTGTGTGTGTACAGTAGCCTTTGTAGTGGGAGATAAGTGAGTGACGATGGTGAAGGTCAGGCAGGGCAGAGATGAATGGGAGACATGCAGTGTTGACGGGCACAGACAGGGGCTGAGCTGAAGCGCCTAGTGAAGACAGACGCAAGGAATCCTGGGACATTGCCAGAGACTCATACAAACACACCACACATTAATGCTACGAGGCTATAGCATGTTAGCATCTGTATCGGCTATTGGCTAAACATATTTGGAAAACAACTTAATGTAAACTAATTAGTCGTGGCAATTCCCTTCATGAATTTAACTATTTTTTAAACCATTCATGGGATACTTAGCAAACTATTTCAACAATGTATCTATCAATTTCAATCATTTATCTGTTGAAATTGTCTTTTACGTTTAGCTATATGCATTTCATCCATTGATCTGCTTAGCCTACTTTAAGATACTTTAAGCTAGTTCTTTTAACTAATTAAATAAGTTGACCTAACTATTTCCAACTATTTTATCTGTTCCTGTTAGCTAACTGTGACAAAGTGTTAATGTTGATAGTTAGCCTGCTATCGGTGTATGAATGTGTGTGTGAATGGTAACGTGGGAAAGGAAAACAGGTCTCCCTTGCAAAAGAGTCTTCGGTCTCAATGGGATTTACCTTTATAAATAAAGGTTACAAAAAAAAACTGTTCACCTATAGGCTACACACACCAATGATTTCTTAACTACTGCTAGCTTGTTCAACCATTTTCTCCATCACCTTTAGCTGTTGCTAAACATTTTTTTTGCACATAGGCAAGCATTACCTACACCAAAGCTTCCCACATACTCTTTGGCAGCTAAGGAGATGCCCTGTTGGGTAGCTACAAGCCCCCCTGGTTGGAAATCACATTTTCATAGGACTTATTTTGGTCCCAAATGTTGTGAAGCCAAAATGTTCATAAACCCACAAACACGCAACTTTGAATGTAGCTTCAGCCTGTAATCTTCTGTCCTTTTTCCACATGCATGACTTTTCTTGAGCAGTTACACAGCTTACATTTGTTTAAGGCCAGGCTTGTCCACAACATTGTATGTGTGTGTGTTGTGTGTGTGTGTGTGTGTGTGTGTGTGTGTGTGTGTGTGTGTGTGTGTGTGGTGTGTGTGTGTGTGTGTGTGTGTGTGTGTGTGTTGTGCTCCACTCCTCTGATGGTTCAAATTCTCCCTTCCTGCTTTAATCAGGGCTGCCTTTCACCCAGGCGTTGGCATCTTTTGCCAAATGCTGCCTCACTGCCATGTGTGTGTGTCTGTCTTCCTCCCTCTCTCTTCCCCCCCTTGTTTCCGTCTTTCATTTCTTTTATTTCCTCCTTTCAAACCTTTTCATCCCCCTCTCTCCACTCCCCCCCTCCATCATCATCTGTGATCTTAAGAGCACAGTCACCAGCAGCCACAGTGTTATTCTGATAAAGCTTTATAGATAAACATGCTCTCTTTATGTCCCCCAGGGCCCCCCCCCCCCCCCCCTCTCACCCCGCCCTCTCCCCAGAGAGCA
>CM047505.1:5955407-6015407 GCA_026122265.1 Ammodytes dubius | reverse complement strand
GTATCAGGTCAATAACTGTATAGTTCCTATTCAATTTTGTTTTTGGCTTGGCTCCCATCTCTGTACATTCACTAAACAAGAGAGCGCTTTAACAAATGTTTGGCACTATTAATCTCCTGCTCCATCGTTGTCCTTTATTCTCTATACTGCAGGGGTCTGTCCATGCCGCTGCTGAATGCTATTGTAGTGCACTCGGGGAAAAAGGGAGAGGTGCTCACACACACACACACACACAGAGGGAGAGAGAGAGAGAGAGAGAGACATCTGCAGGTCACCATCATCATAGTGGGAATAATACCAAGGGGATGGTTATCATAAAGGGAAAGCTTTGAGCCTCACCCGGGCCCGTCTTGGGGAGAAGATGATTTGGCTTGGGCCCTGGAACAATGAACTGTGGGAATCGCTTGTCCCAGCATTGATCTCCCTCCCATGGCATCCCCCTTGCAAAGGCTTGTCAGAGAGCGACGGACGGATAAAGAGAGCCACAACATTTTTCTTTCTTTCTCTTCTTTCTCTCTCCGTCTCTCCCCCCGGTGTCTTTCTTTTCTTCCCTCTCTTGTCAGGAGGGGCTCCCACTGATCAGCGGGGATGAGCTGAAAGTTGAACTACCTGTTGACAGGACCTCTTAAACAGCCCCTCAATGACATATTGTGCCAGAGAGAAGAAGAAAAAAAAAGGGAGAGAGAGAGGCAAGAGGGGGCTCCTGTTCATTCATTATTATACTGATCTATTGAGTTCAAATCCTTGCTCCAGTGCTGGTATGTTCTCTGTGTTAAGGCAGGAGGAGAGGCCTGTGTGAGTGGTACAGTATGTTATTCAAGAGATGACATCGTTGGACGTTCATGTGAACATATAGCAACTCTTTTAGTATTTCCATTGTTGTGTTACAGAAGGTTTGTTGGCTACAGGTTGGTTCATGAGAATGTGGTTGGCGCTATGGTTGGAAACTGGAAGCACTCTCTTCAGTGATCCAGTAGACCCTTGGTACAACAAAAAAATACAATATAATGAGAAAAAAGTTGTAATTATAGGAGAACAAAGTTATTAACAGTATAGAGTTGTAGTTTTACGAGACGTAAACGTGATTATATTACGTGAAAAGAGAGGTGTGTGTTAGAGATAGATATTTATTCTCCTAATATTAAAACTTATATTTCTCTTAAAATGACTACTTTTCCTCTCACAAAAGAACAACTTTATTCTCGTAAAATATTATTTTATCATCGTAATTGTATTTTTTATTTTTTTACTTTTCCTCAATGTGGCCCTTATACACTTTCGTAATTTGTGAATGAGGGAAGATAAGGCACATACTGTTATATATATATATTTATATTGTATTTATAATTTATTTTTTAATTTTCAAATGTCTACATGTTTTCACTTATTTGAAAAACAATAAACATTAAACACAACGCTCGTATCTGCAGACAAGATGAGATCTGATCTTGGCCATGTGTCTGCTATTCTACTCTACTCTTTACAACATAGAACCAACCTTTTCTGAAGCCTCACATTCTTTTTGATAGCGATAGATAGTTATGAGTTGTGATCAAGAGGCTCTGAGCATGGGATGGGGGTTAAGGATTTGAATCTGGCAGGGGCTCGTGTGTGACTGCCTTCTGTGTGCAGTTCACAGTGTGTTCGCCTCATTACAGAAAGTAATAACGCAGTCATAGTCAGAGAGGGAGGGAGAGAGAGAGAAGAGAAAGAGGGAGAGAGAGAGAGTGGGGAAAACAAGGCAGATTTGTTGTATTGGATTAATGAGATGGCTTCCAAAGACCACCTGCAATTGAAACTAAACACAAGCCAGTCGCAAAATCATATCTGGTCTGTTCGGGCCTATATACCAAACTCTAAGTACACCAGCTTCTACCTCAAAGCAATAGATATTTAAAATGATGAGAAGATCATTTTAAATGTCACTGTGTGTGTAATCACAACCTGTTTAGCATTCAACTGTAACATGTAACTATGGCAAATTCCCCACATTGTCCCCTTCAACATCATATTGCTGTATAGCTGCAAACTCCCCCCTACCCCCCCCCCCCCACCCCCCCCGATATCTCATTAATGATTTGGTCGCAAATATGATGGAATTCAGCCCATTCTGATTCCAGATTGATTTGTTTAACGCTGTGAATTTGTTCATCAGGACTTAATGAGGTATTGCCTTGTGATTAGTCGAAAGGGTTTGGTGTCGATACGTGTCAAAATAACAAAGTAAAGTTCAACTAATGGCTTTTCGATCCCTCCACTTCCTCCCCCCATCTCGCCTTAAATGTCAGGCCAATAAGTTTTATGACAAAACTCACAACCCTGACAGTAAAGTAAGTTTGTTTGTGAAATTGTTTATTGTATTATGAATTTATAATAAGGGGCCGCTGCCATTCCTTAGTATTGACACCGCCGCTGTTCGTATTACTTCAATAATTTATATGATTAAAATGAGAGAGAAAACACATATAAATCCCTTTTGCATTTATGATGCATGGGTACTATTGATAAGACTAGGAAAATGAACGGCGCACATTCAAATGCTGACTGAAATACACTTTCCATTGTGTTACAGATACCACTTATAATTAAGCTGAGGCTTCGAAAGAGAAAAAGACGAAAATGCATTTAGAGAAAAAAATCAGTTGCTGTGTGTGTGTGTGTTGTGTGTGTGTGTGTGTGTGTGTGTGTGTGTGTGTGTGTGTGTGTGTGTTTTGCGCACGTGGAGCTTTGCTGAATATTAAACCACAAACTATAAAGACAACAACTTGAACTGTCGTGAGAAAATGCTAAAGGAAGTCTCTGTGGTTTTGGAGGTACCAGAAGAGCCAATAGTTTTTAATGAGACAGCAATGCTGCACATGCCAGGAAATGATAAGGTTATACAGGTTAGAATAACGGCACATATATATACACTCTTCTAGTCTGAAGGGTCTATAGTGAGTGGATGTGTTTTGAGTCTACACGGAGGCTACACACAGCAGCCATGGCAGAGACAGTCAGACATAATCCAGACAAAGTGGCAGAGCACTGGCAAAGTCTTTCCCTAGTACAACCGGTAAGAATGACAAAACCTGAGCCTTGATCTCCTAAAAGCGTTGATATTGTCCCATTAATATGCGTATTTGAGTTTGTTTTTCATCTGTACATTTAATATTTTGCAGGGGACTCTGTAATAGTAACAGTTAGGTGGATTTCAAAGAAGGAGGTGAGGATGTTATTTTGTGTGGGCAGACGTTTGATAGGGCTGCTGAGATGCAACATATTCATTGTGTCTTTTAGAGGGCATATTGAATTGTTGTCTGTAGTCAAATGGGGTGCGTTTGCCTGTGTGTGTGTGTGTGTGTGTGTTCCTACTTGTACACCACCCTCAAATTCCCTCGCATGTGTGTGTGTGTGTGTGTGTGTGTGTGTGTGTGTGTGTGTGTGTGTGTGTGTGGTTGATATGAGCAGAGGGGGGATGTCACATAAGAAATGTCCTTTTTAATCAGGGGAAAAAATATAAAATGACTCGGGAGCAAGGCAGGCATATTAATGTTCCTCATTTGCATACGCTCGTCAGCCAAGATACGTTTATAAAAAAAAGAAAAAAAAAACACAAACTGGATTTGTCAGTTCATTTCACATTATTCCATTGTCTATCTGCCTTTGTTATATGTTAAAAGATAAAGGCAGAAATCAAATTGAAGAAAAGGGCAAAGCTGCTATCTCCCCAAATGAGCAACAGCTCATCAGCCTCAGTTTAAATCACAGATTTCTATTCCAAAAGGCAGCCGCCGCCTCTGTTAAAAAGGGCCCCATTCAAATAAGGTCTTCTCCGATATAAGCACGCCTGCATGGTGATGGAAGCTGGGGGTGTCACATAAATACAATTTAAACCCTTAGCCATTTAAAGCAGTCTAACAAAGTTTTATCTTTCTCTCGCAATATAAAATGCTCACAATAAATGTACACATATACCATGTATATCCAATTGAATCTAGTATTAACTTTTTGTTATTAGCCTTATAGGAAATATCAAATGTTTTTTTAAGATGAGCTTAGCATTTTTCAAGTCAAATGCTTTACAATATCCTAAGATCTGTCTAAATTGAAGTAGGCCTAGGCTTTGACGCAATCACGTGTCACACATAAGCCTGCAGAACATAGCATGCGTATTATACTCTCCATGAATTCAGTGCGACTGCTTAAGATAGTTGTGGTGGAGAGACGAGGAGAATTCAAAGGGCAGCCCACCAGTGTCACATTCCTTTAAACACAAGGGGAAGCTGCATGGTCACAGTGTCTGATTCATATCCAAAGCAGATACAAATCTACAGTGTGTTGGAGGGGCAAGTGGCTCAAAGAACAGGCAACCCTTATGTCTACTAAACCTCCTACTGATGGGAGAGAGAGAGGAAAAGAGGGAAACAATTCAAATGAATGGGATTCAATTGAATGATAAAAAAACAAAACAGCCAAGCAATAGATTACCAGAAGCATCTAGATTCCTACATGTTTTAGATACATATCGTAGGTGGGGAGACAGTGAGTTCCTGGCAAAACCCGCCATTGGTGCTAGTAAAATATATGTATGTGTGAACATATTTAATATGGGTGTGCCCTGTTACTGTCATATTGGGTCCATACACTGTTGCAACTTTCAAAGATAACAAACACCACAGAGTTGCATCTTAAGACTGTAAGATTACCCAACTTCCTCTTAAGAGGGAAACACCCTAATGTAAGCACCTCACGCTTGCCCCTCCATGAAAGCATTTTTTTTAAGCATTTAAATCTTTAGCATTAACACACAGTGGCTTCCACTGTTACCAGGCGGCATACTAATCAGCTTAATGAGATATTATACAATATTTTGTTGACCAAAGCATAACCGTGGTGTGTTTTTCTAAAGGGTTTTGACCCCTGCCAGCAGCCAGAGGAAGTGTGCGGTTAGACGTTAGTACACTCTCCATCTGGAGAACAGATGGATCTGCATTAAACCCACTCTTATTCTTTGTGTTGTTATTTATAAACCGATGTCACACATATGACCATGTTCACTGACTGCACAGTAAAGGTTAATAAAACTGTGATTTATTTTTTTGTAGTATTACAGCGACCGCAAACTACACAAATGATCTTGTGGTATGGTATGGTACAATACGAAAAAAATATTCCTCTTAAGAGTTAAGGGTGTCCCTTTAAATCTATTGTGTTTCAACTGTATCACCCGTGTGTTAAGATCCCTTTTTAATGTAGCCAACTGTCATTTTCTCTGTCTTAGAAACTGTAAAATTGTAGAGAGTAAAGCCAGTGAGAGATGAAGACAGACAGAGAGAGAATGGGGCGTATGGGGAAAAAAGCAGGGGCAGAGCAAAGTGATTCACATCAAATGCAGTGTAGCTCTTTAATGGAATTTTGCGCCAAGACAAGTGTCGTGGCAACAAGATAAGAGCGCTGTGTTTACCGGAATAACCCCTTGGTTTTAAGTGCTATTGTTAATATCATAATTGTAGTATTGCAGTGGCTTCCCGACAATGCCGTTGCTCCGTTTCATTAAGGCGTGTAATTGGTGGAATTCTGATAGGATGGGCACAAGTAGCTTAATTATACACTGCTCAGTGTGTTTACAGAGTAATTATTCCATCCAAAATGGTGTTAAGTTTTTTGAAAAAGTTCTGAGGAGTCACACACATTTCTTCGGGCTCTTAGGTGCTGACAAATTCACACATTGCTCTGTGTCTTCAAGACAATACATTTAACTTCCCTCCACTGGGTGACATGGCACAGGTGCTATTTGCCCATATGAAGTCACACATTAGACTTCAACATGTGGTTTGATAATATTCTATTTGTCATCTGGCAAACACATACAAAGTGCCGAGTACCTAGTTTCTATGAAATGATGCATTGCATTTGTTCTAATATGGTCCTTCTTTCTCCCTGGTTTTTATAGAATGGAGGACTCTAGTTTGTGTCTTGGTGTGTCATCGGCGGTGACTGACACTGATGCCCATCTGAGCAGTGCAGTGTTAAATGGCCGCTACCCCATCAGCCAAAAGCTTCATCAGCTTACTGCCCAATTAGGACACGCCTTTCCTGACTTACACCGCCCACAACAGATCCCCGAGGAGAAAGCAGCCACGCCTTTGGATGAGAAGACCCACCACGCAGCCCTGGCAAATCAACCTATCAGCAGTCAGATGGCCCTGCTAGCCAATCAGCTCAACCGAGACATTGATGCGGGCGCACTGAGTGGGCTGAACGGGCGTGTCGATTTGCAGCAGTTTCTCAACGGCCAGAACTTGGGCATCATGTCCCAGATGAATGATATTGAAGACGACGCCCGCAAGAATAGGAAGTATCCCTGTCCGTTGTGCGGTAAGCGCTTCCGTTTCAACAGCATCCTGTCACTGCACATGCGCACACACACGGGAGAGAAGCCCTTCAAGTGCCCCTACTGTGACCACAGAGCGGCTCAAAAAGGAAACCTGAAGATCCACCTCCGCACTCACAAGCTGGGGAACCTGGGTAAGGGCCGCGGCCGTGTCCGAGAGGAGAACAGGCTGCTCCATGAGCTGGAGGAGAGGGCCATCCTTAGGGACAAGCAGATGAGAGGGAGCAGTAGTCTCCTCCAGACCGCTCCAACACCCCATCTGGGCCTCAATAGCATCTCTAACCCCCATCAGCAGCAGCTAGGCTCAGCCTGTGGCCTCCTGCCCCGTCTGGCCTCACCACTCCAGACACACTTTCCCAACCTTCCACTTCACCTAAGCCGGCCGGCACCCAGGATGACCAGTCCCTGAACCCAGCTACAGGCTTCCGCTGCACCTTCTGCAAAGGGAAGTTCAAGAAGCGTGAGGAGCTGGACCGCCACATTCGCATCCTCCACAAGCCCTACAAGTGCACCCTGTGTGAGTTTGCCGCCTCCCACGAAGAAGATCTGATCAGTCACGTGGAGAAGTCCCACATCACAGCCGAGAACACGCAGGGCACGGGCGGTGGTGCTGGTGGCGGCACGCAGGTGGCCAATGAATTCCGCTGTGAAGTGTGTAGCCAGGTGTTCAGCCAAGCTTGGTTCCTCAAGGGCCACATGCGCAAGCACAAGGACTCCTTCGAACACTGCTGCCAAATCTGTGGCCGTCGTTTCAAGGAACCCTGGTTCCTCAAGAACCATATGAAGGTCCATCTCAACAAGCTGGCCATCAAGAACAAGCCCCCCCAGCCCAGTGAGCAGGACATGGCTGCCGTCAATAGCATGAGCAATCTGGCTCAGGAAGCTCACGCTAACCTGTATTCACGCTACATCTCCTGTCTTCAGGGAGGCTTCCTTTCGCCAGACAAACAGGGCCTGAGTGAGCAGCACCAAATGTTGGCTAAAGCAGGGATGGCCATGAAGGAAAAGGAGATGCTAGGGAAGTTACTGGGGCCAATGGCAGGAGGGATGGGCCATGGCCTGGGCGAAAACGAGAAGCGCTCACTCCTGGGTTGTCTCAACCTCGTGCCCCCTCTCAAGTCGAGCTGCATGGAGCGCCTTCAGGCGGCTGCAAAAGTGGCTGAGATGGACTCCCTCAACAGCTACCAGGCCTGGCAGATAATGGCCCGAGGCATGGCTATGGACAGGGCTTTCATGCCCAAGGAGCAACAGCAGCACCAGCACCATATACCCACTGCGCAGGAAGATGAGATGGTTGGTGCCTTGGCTGCTTTCTCAAAGGAAAAACAAGATTACCTGATTGCTTCCAACGATAGCTCCAAGCAGAAGCAGCTCTCGGAAGCCTTGCAGGGGTCCAAGGTCGCTAGCGGAGCCCTGCTCTCCATGAAGGAAGACGGAAGAGGCTTTGACAGTCACCGTGACATAATATCTCACCACGGTAACACCGAGGCTCCTGGGGCCCTGGCCGGCTTGGGAAGCCCAAACATGGACTACAGCCTCTCTGGCCCCAAGGAAAGGCCTTCAGAGTGCCCCGACTGCGGCCGGGTCTTCAGAACCTACCATCAGATGGTGGTCCACTCCCGCACCCACGCTAAAGACAGGAGAGGCATGGAGGAGGCAGTGCAGCAGCAGGGTCTGGAGGAGCGCCGCGGCTCAGCCAGTGACCCAGAGTCCCAGTCCATCAGCCGCTCCACCACGCCCGGGTCCTCCAATGTGACCGAGGAGAGCGGGGCCGGAGGAGGACACTCCCAGACCGGGAGCGTCCAGGATGACAGCCCACACCCCTCTTCACCATCTTCAGGTAAGAAAGAAAACAAACCCAATGGTAAATGACAACCGTTTAGATCCTTTAGTCTGTGGATCAAAAGGGATCAAACCTCTAACAACTGACATACACTTAAACATATGTTTTTACTTTTTATTCAGTGCTTTTGCCCTTATAATTCTACCTTTGTAGTTTCCACTAATAATGGTGTTATGCAGATAGATATAGTGTATATGTCAAAAAAATATATTTAATGAAAAATAACCAAAATGCTTCACATTCCTCACATAACTCACATGCTTAATGTCTTTGTTTAAAATACCACCTTCACACACCCAGAGTGGTGTGCTTTGATAGGATACTTTGCTCACAAAAACAGAGCAGATACAGCTACAGGACGTATGCACTTGTACTGTGAAATATACATGATGATTTCATGATTTAAATCTTTCATTAACATACAGTGGCTTCCACTGTTACCATGCAGCATACTTATCAGCTTAATGAGATAGTATACACTATTTTGTTGACCAAAGCAGAATGTGGTTGTGTGTCTTGTGTGTTTTGTGTGTGTGTGTGTGTGTGTGTGTGTGTGTGTGTATTCAGGTTTTAAAAGGTCCATCAATATCTCACTTGCACATTTGTATGCTGTAACAACTGTCCCCTGACACTGCTCTGCAATGTTACCTTTGCATTAAACCAAACAGAAGAAAGAAGGCCTTCTTCACCATTGCATTCACTGCAGGTTATAGCAGTCTGAATCCCTGTGGAACATAAGCAAAGACTAGGAGCGTATAGGGAAGACTTGTTTTAACCACAGCGATTAATAAACGTCTTTAATAAACACGTTAGAGACAACCATACACCCTCCCCTCCTCCCTCTCTTCTTACCCAGCAAACACAGGCCGGCCCGGGCTAGATAAGTGTATGTTTAGTGGGATTAAGGGAGGCTCGTTGCTAATGATTACACAAGTTTTTTAAAGGTAACTTTCGCTTGCTCCTCAGGGCACTACGCCGGCGTTGAGAAGCGCGTGCGGTAATTAGGTCACGACTGCGCGATAATCAGTCGGTTTAAGCTAAACAAGACACTAATTAAAGATATACATATAAAGCAGGTCAAAAAAAAAAAAAAACGGTGAACTTAATTTGCACAAGCCAAGATGTGCTTTTAAGTCTTTTGAGAAAAAAATATATAAATAAACATAAATATAAATCAGAGTAGCTTAGCTTAAGGCTGTAAGCAACTTAATTCCACCAGTGGAGACGGAATTGTTTATTTATGCACAGAGGCATGGAGTCCTTATCGTGCCTAGTGTGTAGTGTGATGGGTTTGAACATGGGACAGGCTATGTTTATTTTAATCTAAGAAATAATAACAGACAACCCCCCCCACACCCCAATTAGGAATTAATGAAAATGAGAGTGAGATAAAAACCTATTTTCTTTATAGAGACTATTAAACATAACACTTTCTCAACAGGGTGGGGGTGTAGCCGATGTAATTATCTTCTGAATTTTAATGCTGGAAGTTTTTTTCTCTATCTCTCTCTATCCCCCTTTCTCTCTCTTTCTGTCTCTCCCTCTCTCTCTCCCTTTATGTGTCTGTCTCTCTCTCTGCTCTCTCTCTGCTCTCTCTCTCTCTCCTCCTTGACTCAAGCACTTTGAATCTGATGGTTTCGGCTTGTGGCGTTTCAATAACTTCAGAAGTGCCGTATTAACACCCAGTGTTCAATCAGTATCCAAAAAAATTAATAAATAAATAAATTATAATAATAATTGACAAATAAAATGAATAGTATTCACCACCAAATGCTAAAAGAGCAAAATGAAAATGCATTTGATTTTGTGGAGTGGTTAAATCTTGCCCCAGGTCCCATCTGTGAAGAAGGAGGGTAGGATTAAAGAAAAAAAAATATATACATACAAAAAAATATATTAAAACAGAGTATCCACAACTTAACAAAATATAAATACAACTGCTAGCTTCGACAATGTCGGCCTTCTAGCTCTCCTTGTCAAAATATGTGGGTGTATGCTCTTTGTCTACCCTAGCTAGAGCCCAGTCACGGGCGTATACTGCTTAATACATTGGCACTAGTCAAAACTGCTGTCAATTTGCTTTGATTTGTCACATCTATAGGGCTTGCCCTCACATTGTTACTGTCACATTGTTGTGAGCGTGCCAAAACCGTATGTCACTGTAGCTAGAACTGCTAGAGAGTATGGCAAAGGTGGGAAAAGAAAGATTTGTATCTCAAATGATGAGGCATTCGAACAGACTGTCATGCATATTTACGGAGGGAGACAAAATGTGAGAAGTAAACAGATTTGAAGTAAAAAAATAAATAATTGTAAATCTGCTGGGTCTTTGCTACTTCCTGTTTGTTTTAATCAGGAGGATGGAGACGTGCCTTCTCTTCACAACTTACACTATGAGCTTCACATTTTGAGCTCAGGGACTCTCCAATTAGAAACTTGATGTGTGAGAAGAAATGTGTCTGAGTTTCATGTGGAGAAAGGTGTCATGCTTCTCCCCTGCATGCATGTTTCTTGTGTGTGTGTGTGTGTGTGTGTGTGTGTGTGTGTGTGTGTGTGTGTGTGTGTGTGTGTGTGTGTGTGTGTGTGTGTGTGCTGTTGTGTTGTGTGTGTGTGAGTTGAGTGTATGCTTTACAGTGTGCGTGCCTCTCACTCTCTCCTATAGTGCACAGGATGTGGCTACTGTAACACATGTCTTTATCTTAATATCTCTTAAAAAAAAGAAGGGCTCGTAATTCTCTGTATGTGTTTTTGTGTGCGCACACCTGCAAGTGTGTGTGTGTGTGCCTGTGTATGCGTGAGAGCCTCTGCCCTGCACACCTACCCACAGCAGTTTTGAGTTATACTTGAATTACTGTAATCAAAAATAACATCTCAACTGTGAAAAAAGGGTCAGGTTTTTTGCGCCTTTGTCTTTCAGAAAGCACTTGTTTAAAAGCAGTGAATAAAAAAAGGGAGGGAAAAAAACAAAGGCCTCTGTCAGCAATGTCCTTTAAATGTCTTCTTTATAACAATCAACTGTGCAGCCATAACCTTGACAAGCACAATTCTTTATTTATTTGAACAAAGAAGGTAATTACATTATGTCAATCACTATATATTTTGTACGGATCGCTTATCCTTGGATTGGCTTCAGTATTATTGTTTGAGGCTTCTCAAAAAGCTATATGTTAAAAGAAAACCAGCACGCATCAGTCCGTTAGGGCGGTTCAGCAACAGGTAGAATGCAATGCATCGCATCAGGAGAGGGGCCTGGGTGCTTTCAGTTAGCATTGCCTTCCCTTCTTTGCCAGCTCTTACATGCATATAACCTACCATTGAAAATCCTCATTTTGCATGACACAAATGTAGTTGAATGGTAACAAAATAGGCTTTTGCTGCACGCATGTAAAGGCCTCAAGCCTGCACAAGTCCTCCTTACATGTTACCTTCCCCGCTATACCCCTAAACCCTACTCCCACCTTTTGGCTCCTGGTTATAGAAGACTTTATACACTCCCTCTGGCTCTCTCTCTCCTCCTCTCTCTCTCTCTCTCTCTCTCTCTCTCTCTTCGCTCCATCTCTCTCCTTTCTCTCCTATTCATGTCCTACATTTTTTGTTTCTTTAAAGAGGAACAGCGTTTTAACATGGCAAGGATTAAGCCTGCATATCCCTGGTCTTTAACCGCGACTCAAAATAAGCAGGCAAAAATGCTTCGCTCCATACAAATTGAAATTGGATTTGCCGACGCGACGCCTTAGGTTATAAAGCGTGGATATTCATCTAATTTGCGGCGAGACCACGGGGGCGTAATTACACATGCGGACAAACTGTTACAGTGTAATTACTGTGTCATTAACAAGGAATGAAAGTGAGAGTTGAACAAGATCCAAAACGACTATGAACATGCATGGTGACAGAACCCCCGATATATCAATAGCTATTCTCAGCTAACATTATTCAATGAGTCATCAATGGTGGCCATCTTAAAAGAAGAGTACCCTTTATAGATGTTGATTGCTTATCCTATTACGAAATATTAAAAGTCCAAAGATTATTTGAAACATATGTGTAGATCAACCAAAGCTAAGCTGCTAAATACAAATAGGGTATACAAAAATCAATGACATATTTAAGGAGAATTGAAGAGAATCAATACTCAAATTCTTAAAAATAAATGTCTATGATATTTGACAGACCAGTCAACATTGTTACGTTTACAACTTTCCCTTTGCCTTGAAGTTGGAAGAAAAGGCTTACAAAAAGAACAACAAATCGAGAACAAAGAAAAAAGTCTATCCTTGCTGTCTAGATTAGTTGAATAGCCGAGCCGAACGTTCTAAACTCATGGTCATAAATGAATTACAAGATAAATGTTTGTACTATTTAAAAAAGCCCCCTTTGTTTCTCTGTCGTTGTGTAGTGCTTGATTATGACACAGGCTAAAGCAGGGCCCAGTTCCAGTCTCATTGACTGGCGATTACTTTTTTTTGTCAATTTGCAATTACAATCATTTTTTTTGTAATATTTACTGTATGAAGTTAAATGGTTATAGACCTTGGGGTGCCTCCTACCTTTTTAGTGGGAACATGTGACACAATCTAATTATACCTTCATTATTTATATCAATATTATTTCTACACTGTGAATATTCATAACTAACATTAGGTCTATTCGAAACCACACCTGGGTCCCTGAGTGGATTTATCTGGCCATGCTCATGTATGTCAATAAAAGGATAAAAGAGAACTAATCACACACTGTATTGTGTGTATGTTACAGGTGCTACACTAAGCATGAATAAAAAATTCAAAAAATAATAATTGAAATGTGCATTGAAATCTCATTGAATTAACAGATCAACCAGGCAGAAAAAATATATTTTTAACATTTCTTATTTAGGCTAATTTATTTTAGCCACGTTTTCATATGATTTCTCACTAAAACAAAAGCTATAGAATAACTACCATATACCTTGCTTACTGTATACTCTGCCTCACACATGCAGCCAACACTTTGGAATGAGGCCAGTCCTGAGTGTGTGCTCCCCCCATAATAAAACTATGTGCATTAAAACAACGATGAATTATATCTCTCATTTTTTTTTCTCTGAATAAATTACTTTTTTTCTTTTGTAATTGACATCCGTTCCTCTTCTCCTCCCTCCCTCCCTCCCCCTCACTCTATTCTTCTTTTCTCTACAAAGAGAGAGAACAGTGGATGGTTACAAAAAAACCTGAAGCTTTCTAACCCCCCCCCGCGCTCATTTGAAGGGAGCTTGGCCTGTCATATCTTTATATATTTTATGTGTCACCAAACTCAAATAGACAGTCATTGTGTTCCCTTGCACATTCAAAGCTGTATTTATTCTTACAGTACTGTATAGGTCAGGACTCTGGTGTCTAGCTAAATGATAAAAAGTTCCCCATTCAAACAGCACTAATTGTCAGTGTGCCAGCGGGCTGATTGACATGTCTCGGGATAAATGCAGACTTAGTATTTTTGTACACGCCTCGCGCACAATATAAAAGGCCAATTTATTTCTCTGTTCTCTTCTTTCTTTCTCTTTATTTCTTTCTTGCCACAGTTCATTTGATTTCTCTCTCTCTCTCATCCTCTCTCTCTCTCTCCCGTTACCCACCACCATGTCTCTCTCTCCGACTCAATTTGTAAATATTACCCATGGTGGGAATTAGCCCGGGCCTTTTTCTAGATATTTTAAAATTCCAATTTTCATTCTGACGTGTGTGTGTGTGTGTTTGTTGATGGAGGGAAAAAGGAGTGTGAGTAAAGCCTGGGCCCGGGGTTTTGCTCCCTCAGTATTCCTGGGTGGCTATATCAGTGGCTAGCCTTGTCCTTATGAAACATTTATCAGCCCTGTGTTATGTCTTAATGATCACGTTAGGATTCCCCCACCGCTTGGTTACGAAAGCCGGCGCGGAAAAAAAAGAGAAAAAAAGGAGAAGAAAAAATGAATGAAAATGGACTGTTGAGATAGTGGAGGAGAAAATGACACAGGCAATCCAGAAGAGAGGGAGGGAGAGAGAGAGAGAGAGAGAGAGAGAGAGAGAGAGTGAAGTGAGAAATAAAGGAGAGAGATGACAGGGCATCACATTGCTCGCGGTAAACAGCTCTCCACTCTTTTTCAACTCCCCAACAATCTTTTTGCCAGAACAACATAGCTTACCTTTCTCATAGAACAAGCTTCCCTGGCTCACAAACACACACACATGCACGCACACACACATAGACAAACACACAGACACACAGAAAGACACACACACACATACACACACACACACACAAACACACACACGCATGCATACAAAACACACACACACACACACACACACACACACACACACACCACACACCCACACACACACACACTCTTCTTCTGTCTCCCCCCATTCCTTTTTATGTTTTTTATAATTAAAACATAATATTTATCTTTCCATAACAGAAGGCTGTGCCTTACTCTGTCAGGTAGACTGTTTGCATATTAATATTCCTTAATACATCAACAAGCTATCTTCTCTGGTGTCACTGCTAAAAAACTGAGGCAAGAATAGAGAAAGAGTAAGGTGACGTGTGAACAACATATCAGCTCTTTACTACAGTATTGGAATGCAGGGGAAAACAAACTCTGGGAAGTAATGGGTGAAAGCCTTGAAAGGAGAAAGCTACATGGGAAAGAAAGGCATAAATCAACATCGGTAACAACTTGTGCTGGTAGTGTGTTTATCCAGCTTCAACCTTCGGGATGCACATTTAAATGAGCATTTGTCCCCCCCCCCACCCCCCACCCCCCACCCTTCAGTCAAAAACTAAACCAAAGCACAGCTCCACACTTGCTTAAAAAAGTGTTGCTTCTTTTTGATTGTGTATGTGTGTGCTTAGCAGAAGAGACTGGGATGGAGATGGAGGGGAGGGTTAAAGCTGAATAGAGGTTTGGTTTGGGGGGGCGAACGCCAAGTTCCTTTTCTCTGTCTGCTGACAGCTGTCTGACTCCATCAACGTGGGAATTCCTGTGAAATGAGGCAGGGCTCTGGGTCAGGGGAATGCAAAGGGATGGGGATGGCACTGGATGAGCCTTTGCCCGGGCTGGGGAGGGAGGGGGATATGGGGGACGGGGGTTTGGAGTGGAGTGGAGTGGGTTGGGGTGTGGGTGTGGGGGGGAGAGGTTTGTTTGAACAAGTTAACTTGGGGCATGGTTGGGGTTCCTCCTGTGTGTGTGTGTGTGTGGGTTTGGGTTGTGTGTGTGTGTGTGTGTGTGTGTGTGTGTGTGTGTGTGTGTGTGTGTGTGTGTGTGTGTGTGTGTGTGTATGAGGGAAAGAGCAAGAGAGAATACATTGACCTTTGCCTCATTAAAAATGGAGGGGCCTGGCATGTGATACCATGACTGAGGAATCTCTCTCTCTTGTGCGACCCCCCCTCCCTGAATCCTCCCCACTTTTTCTTTGCTTTTTTGCTTGTTCCTCTTCTTCTCTCTCTCCGTTACTCTTCTGTCATTCTCCCCATCACACACACACACACACACACCCCCTCCTCCTCCCCCCTCTCAATCGCCTCCTCTTAACCCCATTGACAGGTCACATAAAAAGCCTTTTGTGTCAACATCAGGCCGCCGCTGACATGGGAGCAGAAAGCCACACAGAAAAAGTTAGCTTTTTTTCTTAGTTGTAGCTATCTCCTCATCACAAGAGAGAGAGAGAGAGGGAGAGAGAGAGAGAGAGGGGAGAAAAAGGGTGGAAAAGTGAGAGAGGGATTAAACCCGGGGATTAAGATCTCTGAGCTTTAGTTTTTTTTTCACTCCCCCCCCCCCTCCCTGCCACATTCCAATTGTTCTTAAAATATTTGGCAATGTCAATTAGTAAGTGAGCAGAGCTAGCTGATGAACACAATTTTCCGGGCGACTGAGCACCCTATTGTTGTGGAGCGAGCAGGCAGATTTCTGAGGTCATTATCATTCCCTGTTAGCCGTGCCCAGCTGCTCTTCTCTCTCGCTCACGCCAAAAAAACTCCAAGCTCTCCCCTCTCTCACCCCCAGAGCCTCTCATAGGCTACAGCCCTCCACTCTCCTCTCTTCTGCTTTCCTCTCTTTCTCTCCTCTCCTCTCTCCTCTCCTCTCCTCCGCTCTGCTCACCAGTTCAGCCGGTTGATAGCGGGGCTGCAGCAAGCAACAGGGGGCCTTCAACAACAGGAGTAATGGGGAGGAGCTGCTAGGGAGCTGCATTTAAATACTACACGGTCATGGCTCGACTATGGGCTATTTAATTGGACTACTGTCTTTGTCCCGGTATAAAGGCAGGGGAGGGAAATCCATTTATTGACCAAAGTATGTGTGACTTCAATAGGTGATAGGTGGTGATAGGCCCCCTTTCAGCCGCTTTCAACTTGTCAGTCTTTGACCCTTTGCCAGTTGACCTATTACATCAGCGAGCGACTAACTGTTAGCGAGAGGCTGAATTGGTGTGATACTAGGTTGCTTATTTTGATAGTGGCAAACTGGTGCCATGTCAGGCGGTGATATGGATAACTTTATAAGCTCCGTACATGTTGTATGTGTATAAGCGCGCAATCTTGTCTCCTTCCTGTATTGTAGTTCTCCCTGCTAGCATTGAATGCTATGTCCACTTCCGGGGTCAAAGCTATGTGGGCCTAGGCCAGTTACGGTCCGATTGGCCTAATGTGTTCGCTTGAATTTGAGAAATTCGATATAGTTGGATTTCACTCAGACTTATATTGTTGACATGTATTTCAAAAGTCCGGTTACAGTTGGACTATGCAATGAATTGATTTTTATGTAAACATACCGACTGAGATGAGTGTGTGAGTGTGTGTGGGGGGGGGGTGGGGGGGGGGGGGGGGGCATGGAGTAAAGAGTAACATGTGAAGGAGGTTGAAGTGATGAAAATGATGAAAAAAATGGTGATATGGGGGCAAGAGAAGGAGTGAACCAGGCAGCAACTGAACACAGAATGGAGCATTACAAAAGAGTCAAAATGGAAGGGAGGTTAGTGAGGAAAACACATTGATATAGTCTGACATTACAGTTGAGACATGTTTAAGACATTGAGCTGCAGAGATGTGTCTTTGAAAAGCATCAACAAGCAGCATGTGTTGCTAAGTAGAGGATGACTGGGCCATTAGAGACACACTTTGCACAGCATTTATCAAACCAACTTGGGATGTACTGCACAGTTACATGTAGCATTGTATTTTACCCTTTTGTGCAGTACTTGCAATTTTTTTTTTTTAATTTTTTTTCAAAGAAATACATTATCGTCTGGAGAGGCCCAATTAAGAACATCACACACCCTGTTATTTAAAGCTATTTTTCATTCAAGAGACATTGTTGTTCTTAAACATATCTTACAGGGCGGTGAACATGAGGCCACATGAGATTTAAGATTAAAAACACAAAAAGGCACCTGCCTGCTGTTGCTCTTTGAATGGGAAAAAAGAGTGGCGATGTCTCGCACAAAGCACAACGCATCTGCATCCAAACCTGTAACAGCTTTCTTTGTGATTAAAGATCCCTTCAAGTCAAAGTACAAAAAGAAATCGAAAAATCTCTTGACATTGTTGTTGTTGTTGTACTTATACATCATAATATGTTCCCAGAGGCCTTTTTTCAACCTCCTCCTTACTGTGCCCTCCCCTCCCTCCTTCCATATCCCCACACCATCCTCATATTTTTAGACAGCAGTTTTGCTCATCTTGGAAAAGCAGATTTTTGGAAAGTAAAATGTTAACTGTGTACAAAGTGAGGCATTTTAAAAAGGACCATCCTGATTCAGACATTAGCTTTTTACTTTCTTCTAAAAAAATGTGAGTGTGGTGTGTGTGGTGTGTGTGTGTGTGTGTGTGTTGTGTGTGTGTGTGTGTGTGTGTGTGTTGTGTGTGTGTGTGTGTGGGTGTGTGTGTGGTGTGTGTGTGTGTCTGAGTGAAAGAGACAGAGGCAGTAGGTGAGTGAGGGAGAGAAGTGAAAATGGGTGAGCTTTTTCTATTTCCTTTTTTTGTCCAACCTGTAGAAAGTTTGCGTAAGTTGCCACTGGTTGGTCGTGTGGCTGTCTGAGTGTGTGTGTGTGTGTGTGTGTGTGTGTGACAGAGAGAGAGAGGGACAGAGAGAGAGAGAGAGAGATAGTGAAAGAAAGGGGGAGAGAGTGAGAGTGAGAGAAGTCGAAAAAGGGTTGAGCGGCATCAAAGCGTTGCTCTCAGCTGCAGCTGCCAAGCTTCCCCCGTCCCCAGTTAGCAGCCATCCAGCTGTCAGGCTGCGCGAGGAGGAAGAGAGGGGGAAAACTCTCACCAGCCATATGGTCCCCCCAGTTCTGTCGGAGACACTCCACGCTCCGTGGGCAAATGGCAAACTCATATATCTAATCAACACTCTTAATATCCAGACCTGAGACCCAGGGATATTTTCAGAGCCTCTGCTTTCAACAGCATGGCAGGAGGCTATAGTAAATGGGAGGCTACCATGGGCATTTAGAGTATGTGTTTTTTGTGTTGTTATGTGAGCCTTACTAATCACAGCACATAGGTTAGAGAGGGTAAGAGGGGGAGCATGCAAAAGGCCAGTTTACATTGATCTGAATGGATAAGGCTGGTGTTATTGTTTAGTAAATATTTTTTGTATTCCTAAAAGAGCTGGGAACTATTAGTTAGTGACCATGACTTAAACAGGAGTGAGGAGTTGTTGGTAAATATAGTCGTGGATTTTAACATTTTTGTGAATGATTTAGTATCGAGGCCAGAATATGGAGCAGAACAGCATAACAATGAAATATTTTTCCGACTTGCGGCCATCCTCTCATTCTTAGCTTTCCTTTGATTTTTGGATTGTGTTTCTATATAATGTTTGCTTGTACATTTTGTCCGTCTTTGCTGCAAAAATATAATAATCTTGTATCCCACCATTGTTGTTTCCATGTAACTTTCTCCTGTACCCTTGAATGGCCTTCTGTGCCTGAATACTAATATGGACCATTCTATTTTTGTCCAAGAAGTGTCAATGCAACTAAACTATTGTTTGTCTTTTTTTAGTATACAAAAAACAAATAGCTTGCAGATTTCGACGTTAAAAATCTCGGGCTGGAACTAGTTGACATCCATGTATTTTCTAAGCATACTAAATCTGACCACCAAGAATCGAGACATCCTAAACCTTGTTTCTTCCATACTAAAATAGCAGAAAGTATGGGTATCAGAACGCAGGGGACTATCACAACAGTTACTGTATATATGCAGTGGATTGACTTGAACCCTTCACTTTAGCTGAACAGAAGCTGTGGCTATAGCTTCAGCAACAACCAGCCACCAGAGAGCATGAATGAATGGGCTTGTGGAATATGGCCCATGTGTGCTGTATGTGTGTTAGCGGGATGCTACACACCTGCTCATCTAATCCTGGCAGGGCCCTCTTGCTTGCCGAGTAACGAGGGGCCCTTGTTACGCGGGGAAAATCGCGGGGAGGTTTGTCTGTATTACAACGACATTGCTGTGTAAAGCTCCAACCCCCCCCATCCCCCCCCTCTCATCGAGACTTAGAGAGCGCAAAAATCCCTCCCCCGGTTTTTTAGGCAAACAGCTATTAGTGTATGGATGGAGCATCATGTAGCCTGCAGTGGAGGGTTGGTGGATGGTAGTAATTGGTTATGTGTGTGGGAGAGAGAGAGAGACAGATAGACGGAGAGAGAGACAAAGACTTGAGGAGAAAAGAAAAAAAAAACAGTGAGTGTCGTGCGAGCAACAGCGATGGCGTGAGAAGGAGAGAAGAAGTGGAGAGAGAGATTTGAATAATATCAAGAGATATGGATGGATGGTGTGTGTGTGTGTGTGTGTGAGAGAGAGAGTGAGTGTGTGTGTGTGTGTGTGTGTGTGTGTGTGTGTGTGTGTGGGGGGGGGGGGTTATCCAAGTCCCACAAATCTTTGCTCAACCCAACAACCTGAAGCAGAGGCCATTAAGGAGAGCGGGGGCTAGAGATAGCAGCCCCTAAATGGATACGGTGGCAAGCCATGGTTTGGAGGGACAGTAACTTTAATGGCCCCACTGGGTTTTTAATGAGTGTTGTGCCCCAAACAAAACGAGCTAATTAGTGTTATCATCCATATATCAGACACCCCTACACACACCCATGCGTTCTCGGGCAGGCAGACAGGCACACCACACACACACACACACACACACACACACACACACACACGCACACACACACACACACACTGCTCAAACCGTGCTGATCTCTTTTCTATTTTACTCATTTATTTACATGGACTTTTCAACAAATAAACTTCTGACTTTTATCAAAAGTTGAAATTTAACCATCAGCGTTCCACTCATTCCACTTTGTCTATGGTATTGTCTGGACATATGCGGTGGCACTCTCTTACAAATCCATTTCATCCTGAAGTGAGCCCCCCCACCACCCCTTTCCTCCCTCCCTCCCTCCCACACACACACACACACACACACACACAACACACACACACACACACACACACACACAACACACACACACACACACACACACACACACACACACACACACACACACACACACACACACTTTCAAACAAAACCATAGGGCCGTGCCCTGTTTGCGAGCGGAGCGATTATGTCTACACTGGTTTAAAAGCAGGATAACAATGCCCTCGCACAGGCATTTGAAAAAAAGAACAGAAAAAAAAGAAGCTCAAGCCAATATCCCGGCATTTGGACTCAAGCCGCTGTGTTACCTGCTCATAAGCCGCGTGTTTTGTCACGCCAATCGCCTCTGGTTTGACCACGACCGCCCCCCACCAGCCCCGCCCCCCCCCAGCCACCACACACTTTATTTCTCTTGCACTAAGCCTATTATAAAATCAATAAACAATTGAGCTTTTTTTCTTCCCCCCCCCAGTCCTTTTTAAATCTTTTTCTCCTCTATATATCCTCTGAGATGAAGGGAAGGCATGCAGGCAGCCATAGAAAACAGCTCACTTTCACAATCTTAAAAGTCAAGTGAATGTTTTAACCAACTGGTTTCAATGTCATTATGTATTATCCAATACATTTTATTTTTTGCAGTGTAGTTTTACTTGACTAAGACCTAGTTTTGACCCCCTTAGATATAGGATTTTCACTCTAACACAGTCATGGGAACGGGGCACTTCCAATGCTCACATGAGAGTGTGAACTTTGCGTTTACTAAAAGAGGCCTTGTGTTCAGACAGGAAGATTGTTTTCCCACATGATCTGATATCTCTGATATATACGACATACTGTATATTGGAATGCAGAAGTAAAAAATGATATTTCCCATCTGTATGTTGACCCCGTGCTACCGAATGAGCTTAGGGAAATCTCAATGTTCCATATTTTGTCACATCCCTTGATATAACTTTTATAACTTGGTTTGGTCGTGTCAATTTCATGGAAGTGATTGAGGAATTTTTAATTGTCACATTCTCGAAAAATTGTAATAACTCGAGTTGATAAAAATCAACAAACACCAACCCTGACAGGCTGATTTTCAAATTAGGCAAAAAAAAAAACAGATTTTGATTCCCTCTGTCACTTTTTAAACTCATATTTCAAACTCAGCGGTGGGGGAGATGTCAATACAAACTTATCTTTTATTCCAGCAGTCACAGCAGCAAAAGTTTGAAATTAGAACGTACAGTATGCTACAAAACTGTTTACCCCCCCCCCCATCCCCCCTACCAACCCATTTTTCCAACTTCTAAGTTTGTTTACTCCTGGAGTCTTCTTGGAGTGCGGTAATTATCAGTGATCAAAAAAAACGGCACTGCTTCGGCAGCTGATGCTTTTGATGTACGCATGCCATCGTGTGTTGTCACTTCACCGGCAACACAGAAAGCAAGCAATTTGTGGGCAAAAAGCTTTGGGAAAACCTGCTATAGTAGGTCCTTTGTAGACAGGTTGTGATATATATATTGAACAGATTGTGACTAAAAAGTACTTCTCATCTTCACAACAGTTGCATATGATGATACATTGTAGCAGCAGCTTTATTATTATAAGCCTGTGCTGAGCCTATTTGAACATTCTTGCTCAGCTTGTTCTCTAGAAGCTATAGGCCCAAAGCCTCTCCACCAGGCCTGCTGTACTGTATCTACAGTGGCTGGACGTTTGACCTATACCAGATTTCAGCAAGCTGTCCATCGCATCATCTTGGACTTCCATCTTCTAGTCAGCCTCCATCCCTGGCTGACCCTCCCCTCAACATGCCTGCTATTGGCTGACCCCTCGGGCTTAACCAAGTTCTCATTGGCCCAGAAACACCCCCCCACCCCCGTCCCCCCTCCTCCCTCCACACCCCTGCTTGATTGGACGACTCCAAAGATCTGTGGAAGGCTCTCATCAGGATGGTAGGAGATGTGGTGCGACTACGGTGGTAAATGGTCCGGCCCATTGGTGGATTGCTGGACCAGCATTTGGCCGGCTCCTAGGCTGGTAGTATATTCCCAGGGTTAGTCCCTCCTCCACCCCACAAACAGGGACCCTGTGTGGGCCGCTGGTGGTGGGTGACTGTGCTTCGGGCAGCGTGGTTGTTGGCCATGTGGTGTCACATCAACCCCTTGTCATCCCCACCAGACGGTATCATGACCAGCTGTATCATGGCTATCGTCCTGTCACACTCCTTGGACGATTTGCTTCTTTTCTGTCTTTGGAGTTTTGACAGTGACTTGCTTTGGTGACAATTAAACAAACCCAACCGTCTTTTTTCCCCTTATCCAGCTGGTTCAAAAAGGTCCGTGTGCTGGAGATTGGCAGGCAGTTTAATATTTGCCTCTCCCAATGCCTGTCTTGCCATTAATTCCCCCTGCTCCGTTTTTATGTGTCAATCTGCTCTTCTTTGGTTATGACATATTAACAAATTCCCTTTCCTTTTTGACATCATGGTACCTCCGTGCGTGTAGCCACCCGTGTTACACATAGCAGGCAACTTCAGTCCCTGTCTGCATGGCCACTGTATCTCCCCTTTATTCAAAAAGAAGAGCCAGAGAGAGAAAGAAAGCCACTCTCTCTCTCTCTTCTCTCTCTCTCTCTAAGCATTCTTAGGTCCCCTCCCTTTACTCCCTGTGTTTTTTTTTTGCTCCTTCTTCCCCTTATTTCCACTGGGAGGAACACTGACCTCATTTGTGAGGACAATAACCCCCTTGACTTTGGGGATTAAGACATGAAACCTTTGTGGATTAATTAGGTTCCGAGCTGAATTCATTTTGTCGCCATGGAAAGAGCAGAGAAGAGAGAAAGAGCGGAGGATATGTAGGATGTAGGCTCCATTATGAATGTGCTGTTTTGCCCAGATAGATATAATAATAAAAAAAACAAATGTTGTTGGGGGCTGATCACATTTTAAATCCCCTCCGAACAGAATGGAAACTGCATTTGTTCCCTGAGCTATACGCATTAGGCCCGGGCAAAGTATAACAGTAACACAAACTGTCAAATCACAGCAAGCATTATAGAGTCTTACACATCAGTGCTGACTTCAAAAAAGCAGGCGTTTTGCAAGCATTGGATTCAATGTTAGCCCCAGCTGAGCTTAACTCTTTGGCAAGGTTACACAATGCAAATATGGCTTTTTGGCCGGACTATATCTCCAATCCTCGCAAATAGGGCTGCATGGAGAACCCCTTTTTCTGTGCATTGGCGCCTCTGGATCTACTCTTAAGCTTGTCACACTATAATGTAGCAAGTAGCAGTTCCTAACAAAGCCTGCAGGAATCACATTATCTCAGTTGTCTTGGTAACAAAGTAAAGTGTTTGTTTTTACCAAAATGCGGCGCAATTGCAATTTAGACACATTACACCTATTGTTCTTTTTTTTTCTTCTCCCCAGTCAAGAGCATATGTTGTTTGAATGTATCTTTAGCTCGATAAAAAAACAAGAGCGGGCTGTTAGTTAGATGTGTGTGTGTTTACAAAATAACCAAGGTTTGTGTTCCACCAAAGGCACAACAGACAGACGTGTTAATGCGTGTTGCGTGTCGTATTGCGCTCGCTGTAAATAAAAAAAAAAGCGACTTGTTGTCTTATTAGAGTCACACCTTGAGGGAAGCGACAGCCCCCCAGGTAATACACAGCTCCCTTATGGACCAAAGTGTTGAACATGTGCTTGATGAGATGCTTTTTTCACTCACTTTCATTCGCGGCTCTCTTAAGGAATCTCTTGTCTTCTTCACAGCTATACCGACATTGCCTTATACCTTTGTTTCATCTGATTAACACCCACCCGCCCGGTCCCACACAGTGAGCATATGTTTTACCTTGGTGATAATATTGTTATTGTCAAGTCACTTTCTTTTTCTTATCCTTTTTTTTTTTGCATTAGCTTGTATAGCATACGCTTCAAAGTGAGGGTCTTGGAGAGGGTCTTCCTGAATCCGAAGGCTCTTAGAGAATGGGTTTCACTAGACAACTTCAATCGAGGACATACAAACATACCTCACTGTATTTCTATTTTATTTTCCATTTTATTGTGCAGAAAACCTCACAAAAGAAAAGTGATGAAAAATGTAACTATAGGTTAACAAATTCCACAGTGTTTTGCCTCAACCAAATGTGCTAACCAAGGACACAAATGTTCCTAAGACTTTCGTAAAGACTTTGCAGAGCCCCACAGTGTAGCCACATTTCCAGGCCCCCATCTTTTTAACCCATACCCTTGGGCAGCCATCCAAACCATGAGGAGTTACAGTAGCTTCTTGCCTCCCGAGGACACAGGTTTATCCTGGGGGCTTTTCATTGAGAGAGAGAGAGGGGAGCTCACACTCCTTCCCCCAGTGGTCCTCTCTTAGTCCTCGCTCTATCCACCGTCTTAAGACACGGAGCCAAGTGGAAGGAGGGCTAAGCCACAAGCCACCCTCACCAGGGGGACGGATGGGCCCAAATGCCACCTCTCCTGGCAAGGGGCTTGCAAGGTATAAGGTGTAATCATGCCGGCGCAGTATACTCCCAGGACCCAGAATCAGGTATTTTACCTATTAGACACAGAGGATGAGGAGTGGGATTTTCCAGGGAAGGAGGAGGAGGAGGATGTGTGGAAAAGCTGGTTTTGGTCAATCCACCGTATAGACCTCTCAATATCTCCTAGTCCGCTCAAGCTATCTAGCTCCTTTGTCCTTTTTTCTCTGTTGCTTCTTGATCCTGGAACCCCCCCCCCCCAACTTAGCATTTCTACCTGTTTTGCTGCTACTTGACAAGACAGGATTTCTGTCTCTTCCCTGGCAAGACCCCCTCTTCTCATCTTTTCTTCGGTTGAGAAGGGCAAAGAGAGAGAAAAGGAGGGATGAAGGATTGCAAAGTTTTGTTTGGAGGAGAAAAAGTTTTTGGAAGGACGTTTCTGGATTATGTTCACAAGGCACAAGCTGCTCACAGTGGGAACGTGGCACGTTGTCAATGAAGATCTATTTCCATGGCGATTATTTTTATACTCTCACCAACAATCAGGGAGAGCCGACAGCACAGTTATACCACGGGAGAGAGAGAGAGAGAGAGAGAGAGAGAAGGAGAGAGAAGGAGAGAGAGAAAAATCCTTCTTCCAATTCGATACACCCCTCTGTAACATTTTTAGCCGTAAATACCAAACACAGCCATGAGGGAGAAGATAATGACAAGATATCAACCCTTCTTTTTTTTCACAGATTTTCTTCCCCATTCTAGCCTAACTAAGTGTCCTGTTGAGTTGTCAAGTGGTATAAGTGCATGCGCTGGAACCTCGGGCTGCTGCCTGCCTGCGCACGTCTTTCTTCCTGATCGAATGCTCTCCACTGCTCAGTGTTGCGGTAAATGCAAACATCTGATGAAGGCTTTTGGAGAGAGAAAAAAAAAGATCCAGAGTTGTTGGACAGGTGAGATGCTGCGGCGAGGCGTCACATTGCCACAGATGCCAGTTAGCACTATGTCACCCATCCCCATCTGTAAGCGTTTCAAGATTATGTGTGTTGTGTGTGTGTGTGTGGTGTGTGTGTGTGTGTGTGTGTGTGTGTCTGTGTGTGTGTGTGTGTGTCTTTGCGCACGCACATTTCGAGAAGTCTCAAGCTAATTCAAGCTGGTTTTCGTACAGTGTGTCCAAAAATCCCAAAAAAAAAAAAAACTCTTGTTAAAAAAAGAAGAGAACATTTGTGCATGTCTACGAAGAATATGGCAACCGAACAAGTGATTTGGAATGCACTGCCATATTCAGTGTCACTATTTGACTCTTGTGTTTGGCAGAGTTTAAAAAAAACAGGGTGCAGATTGAGAGAGACAGTGTCACGGGGAGAAGGAATGAAATGTCTTGTCCTCCTTTATCTGCCATCTAGACATGCCTAGACATGTATTGGTGTTTCCTAAGCTATCCCTCCGCTATTCAAACATAAAATATAGAATGATCAGTCACATCCACCTCCCGCTTTACTCAAAGTCAATGACAACTGACAGGCCATGTCAGTAGTACATCTCAATGTGTGTGTGTGTGTGTGTGTGTGTGTAGCTCCTCTAGCCAGTGTCTTACGTGCTCAGTGGGCTGTTGGAGGGCTTTTCGGCAAGACAGAAGGGCTTGGCTTCAGAGTGGGGGCGAGTAGCCAGGCATCTTGATGATTTTTTTTTTTTTCTTTCGGGGTGCATCACCAATCTCTTCTGGTCGTGCCAAGTGTGCACCAAGGCCATGGCCATTCACTGGAGAGAGTGTGTGTGATGAGGGGCAAACGCCATCCACCACCCAATCTCGTCCAGGCATCTCTCTCTCTCTCTCTCTCTCTCTCTCTCTCTCTTCCCCTCTCTCTCTCTCTCTCTCTCTCTCTCTCTCTCTCTCCTCTCTTCCCCTCTCTCTCTCTCTCTCCTCTCTCTTCCCCTCTCTCTCTCTCTCTCCTCTCTCTGTCTGTCATTGTCTCTTTCTCTGTCTGTCTGTCTGTCTGTCTGTCTGTCGTCTGTCTGTCTGTCTGTCTGTCTTCTGTCTGTCTGTCTGTCTGTCTGTCTGTCTGTCTGTCTCTCAGTCTCTGAAACAAAGATGAATCCTGGTTGTGCCACACACAGCATGACAGACCAAAGCAATAGAATTGTAATTTTGGGGGGCGAATCGAGCTGTAACGAACGCAGTGCAATGGTTGTCTAGTGAAACATTTTGTTAAACTCGATTAGAGCGTCTAAAGTGTTTATTTGTGAAGTCTGTTATTGCAGACATAATTTGCGGTGGCACCTAATTTTATTTTGCGTATTCCCTCGGTCAATGTTCACTGTCTAAACCAATGTGAGAATTATTTTTGCCTTATTGTCGCCGAGCGCTAATTCTAGTATTTATTTGGTAACCAAAAGGAGTTATACACGCTATATACTGTCTGCTGTGTATTAGCTAATCCATTACGTTTACTGTTTTCATGAATACTAGTCAAATAAAAACATGCATAGATTTAAATGATTGCGGTTGAAGCTGTCTCCTTAAACATTATCATACCGACACCAGTGACAAAAATGTTGAATTTGAGTCTTTCATTAACAATTTTTATTTTTCTCTTATGACTTGTGACCTGGAAAGCACACGCAAAGCTCATTTCACCTCTTTTTTTCCTCCTATTTCTGTCTCCTCCTTCTTCCCCCCACCTCTCTCTCTCCCTCTCTCTCTCTTTTTCTCTCTCTCTCTCTCTCTCTCCAGTTTAAATTAATACCACACCACAGCGATCGATGGTTCCCTGCTAATCGCGTTAGACGTTTTGTTTTTAAAATACCAGCGCGCAGCTGGTGACTCCTAGCACTCGTCTGTTTGCCTCTGTTGTTCCTGATCTCTCTGCCTGTCTCTCTCCACCCCACTCCTTCTCTCTCTTTATGTCTGTCTCTCTCTGTCTCTCTCTCTGTGCTCCTCTTCCAAGCTGGATGGAGGGTTGGGTGAAAGACTTGGCGCCCGATCCTAGGTATCACATATCTGACCATATTTCAAGCAACAAATGAAGCATGTGAAGAAAAAAAATCCCTTTTTTTCTTTCTATCTTTAAAGGTCAGACATTAGTGCTGGTTAAAATAAATTGATCTGTGGATTTATGAATTTTCGCCTCCTGTTGTCGAGGCTTCCTTTTGTAATGGAAGATGCAGTGTGGGGGGAAAAGCTTAACATTGCATTGTTTTTTTTTTTTGCTTTGACAACGCAGCCCAACGAGAGCTCCAGTGCAGCTGTTCCCCCATGCTCACAATGGGCAGATTAATTAACACAATCATGTGGTGCTGGCTGGGGCTCAACAGCCAGGTCTGCTCGGGGATAGATAGGTAAATCCTAACACATGCACATCCACACACTACCACCACTGAAAACAGGCTTCTGATGCCGATGCCATAGCCACATAGATGTTTGGTCGCTGGCCGGTCAGTGGCATACTAGGCACACAATTAAAAGAGGGGGATCCTTTAGCTAATTGCACTGATGTTGAAATTGCACATTTTCCAATTTTCCTTACTGTTGAGAGATTTTCTTTCCTCATAATTGAAATGATTTAAATTGTTGTGTGTGTGTGTGTGTGTTTGTTGTGTGTGTGTGTGTGTGTGTGTGTGTGTGTGTGTGTGTGTGTGCATTCTGCAACTGCCATAGACACAAGTTGTGTCATTATTTTTACAAAACGTGCCCTATGCATCCATGTACTGTTAACGTATTTCCGGTTGTGCAGATGTGCATGCATACGTAACGGTATATGCCAATAAGCCCTTATTTATGTACACATATGCGTTTATGTCAGCATGTATACATGAGCGTGCAGTGTGTGTGTGTGTGTGTGTGTGTGTGTGTGTGTGTGTGTAATCCTGCTAGACACTCCTCCTATACCATCAGCCTAGCCTAGAAAGCCTAGCCCATTAGACAGACAGAGCCGTCCCTCTCTAATTAAGATTCCGCCGGTCCACCCATCTCTCTTACTTACTTAGTTTTCACTGACATTTTAAACTGTCTATTATGCCGGGCCGGCTTTTCAGGTGCAATGCTGTGTAAATGGCAAGTCAAAAAATTATGTATCTTTTTACATACAGTTATCCATCAGGGGACGGGGGGTGGGGGGGAGGGGGGGGGGGGGGGGGGGAGGGAGGGGGAGGGAGGGGGCGGATGACGGATCAGACCCCGGTGTTTAAATTATTAGCGGACAGAGTGATCTTTCCCCATTGATCTTATCACTTTAACGTCCTCGCTGTCACTCTATTAGCACCTTTCCCTCCTTTCCTCGCTACCATCCCCTATACCCACAATCCCCCTCTCTTTCCCCTCCTTTGGCCCATCCCTTGTCATTTCTCTTTAATTTTTTTTTAACATTTTATTACCCTTCACCACACACACACACACACACACACACACACACACACACACACACACACACACACACACACGACAACAACAGACAACAGACACACACACACACACACAGACACAGACACAGACACATGCCTTTTTCCTCCATGTTTTTTGTTTTTGTTGTTGCGTTAACATGACCGCAGTTTGTCAATATTTCTCCCCTTGGCCCATCCCCTGTGTTTGATATAATGATCACTTAACAGTCAAGAGTAAGGCGAAGGGGAGGAAATTAGGGTGTCGACAGGCAGAGAGGACAACAACACTGAAGCAATTATGTTTCTTTCAGGCCCAAGCGTTCTCACGTTAATGAAATCCCTTATCGTGAGGAGGAGGGGGGGGGGGGGGGGGGGGGGGGGGGGGAGAACAGGTGCACCAAAATGTACCTCGTTCATTTATCTTACTCTTTCTGAAATGAACGGAAAGGAGCCGGCAAGAATAATGTAAGAGATAAAGTCACCGGGCAACAAGTGGGTGTCGTTTTTTTTTTTATATATAATTTTTTTAAATGATTATATCGCCTTGCCCTGCCTTTTGCAATGACATAGGGATAAAACAAAGGGGAAAGGAGGGATGAGTTTGTGAGGAGGAGGGAGGGAAAAGGGAGGGCATGGTGTATCACACGTTAGCATCTGCCTAAAGGACAAATCGAAGACACCCCCCCCCCCCCTGCCTCGCTAACATTTGAAGTATTTACCTTTCTGCAAAATGTCTGCCCTTTACCTTTTTAAAAGATGAGATCAGTCACAGCCTTTCACAAGACAAAGAGATCCAGAGAAAGACCAATATGTAGGAACAGTGCTGAGCTGTTGATGCACATGAAGCAGACATGGTGGTATAGGGAGAGGTGCCTTATTTCTTAAAATAATAATTTTTCTCCTTAACTTCCAATATTTCTTTAATTTAAGTCATTTCATCCATGCCTATAGTTGGTTGGTATTTTCTTTGTGATCTAACTAATGCAAATATCATTTTTCCCTTGGCTTTCTACATTTTGCATGACTTTTCTATGCAAGACTGCTGCCATCAAAATCCATTTTTTTTAAAGATCTTTTAGTTTTACATAGTTCGGTGGTGGGAAACCACAGATGCAAAACCCGCTAGACACCAAACTGCTTAGAAATACTAATCAGGGGAAAAATCAAATGATTTTACCAACATTGTTGCCAATCCATCTTACTGTGTATAGAGTGAGTTACTGGATAGTGAAATAGTGAAATGCTCCTGGCACTGCATTCAACGTTCAGGGGATCAACACAGTAAGCTGGCTTCAACCTCCGGAGACACGGATACTCTTTACCTCTCCTGGCACTCAATTCAACCAGGGATCACACAGTAATGCTGGACTCAACCTCCGGACACACAACTCACCTCTTACCACAATCAATCACACAGTCCACACAATACTGACCAACACACACACACACACACACACCACACACACTGACATCAACATCCCTTACAGCTATGCCTCTAGCGTGGCTAAAAATTGCTCTCATATATAAAAAAAAAACATTAAATTATTTGTGGAATTCCATAACAGTGGATCAGAAAGACAATTATAAAAACACATATTCTATACTATTCCATTTAGTTTACAATCTATTGTGAACCTTGGGTAGCCTACATTGTGTACAGTGTGACCCCTGGTCAAGTGCATTCTTCCTGTATTATTAGTGACATTCATAGAGGATCAGGGTTGATCTCACCATGGAGGTACTTTTGGGGATGACAATACATAACAAACTAAATGCCTCAGACCTTGTTAGATGCTGCGATTATTAGTGTTGGGGGCTGCAATGGGCACTAATGTCTGCTTTGAGCTGCTGTGCATGTGTCCTCTCTCTCTCTCTCTCTCTCTCTCTCTCTCTCTCTATGTTCCCTCTCTATCCCTTCCTGTAAAAGAAGGGGCTATCTGATTGGAAACAGATCTGGGAACAGCGAGGGGGGCTCTCACCCCAGCTTGTTGGATTTAATGACCCATTTCCTCGCGCTGCCTCATGCCACAAGCAGTTAAACCACAGTCAAGGTGCCTAGAGGTTCCCTACCATGGGACCAAGGGGGGGTTTTTTGTACAGAGTATACACTTGCTGCCTGCTAGTACAAGGCTACAGTGAGTAATAGAGAAGGACATACACCCAGCTACCAAAGGCAGCTAAATCAAAGACACAGTTTCCCCCAGCAGGATGTTAACTAGCACCCCACCACCACCACCGCAGCAGCAACAGTGTCTCAAGTCAGATGTTCAGTGCACTGCAGTCAGTTTATGCTGGGTTCAATAGTGTAGTGTACTTACTCTTTCAACAGCCACAAAGGGGGAAAAAAGTGGCTGTACTTGTTGAATACATGTCATGCCAGGGCCAATAGCAAGTGTTTGTCCAGTCAATAAACAAAGTAAAAAAAATGATTTTATGGATACATGGCATTCTTGTGGGGCTATTGTCAGTGGGGACATGCTTTCTCTATGACAGTTTGTTCAGTTGTCATTTATTTCACCTACTATATAGTAATATCTTCACTTTGTGATATACAGGATCAAGTTTGATGTGTTTATTTTGTTAATAAGTAAAGTGCATGTGGTTGTTTGATACTTTTACAACTGATGAACCACATATTCATGAAATGCTAAGGAACCACTTGCACAGGTTTCACTGAAATCTTTTTTTATTTATGTTAATATAATGAAGGATTATAGCGATGCATTAATATGAATGAATCCCCAATACTTATAAAAATACTTTGATATTAAAACTGTTGAAGTCACATAGACAGGCTGTATTGATATGTATGACCTTGTTGTATTCAGGCCAATAGTGTTCCATCTAAATACATCCACTTGACCTTCGAGGAGAGACCTAACCATCAAACTTCCACCACTAAAATCCTGAGCAATCTCTGCACACTATCATGCTAACGATCAATTATTAATACCCACAATCCTCTGCCTTGATGTGGCCTGCTGCTTGGATATAGAAAGCAAGGCAATTATGTGCCACTCTCTTTATTTGGGCTTTTGGCCTGCTCTCCATCTCCATGCGTTGAGCCCCCCCCAACCCCCAAACCCCCGTACTATAAATATATAACAGATTGTTCTTTTTAGCAGCATGCACAAGTTCTTATTAGGGCCCCCTCTCATTGCAGATATCCAGATCCAGATTAATTTGTAATTAGTCTAGAGTTGTTGAGCCTCTAAAAAGATAAAGGATTTTCCAACAAGTCCCATTCTATTGGCCCCAAACACTGATGATCACTTATAAAAAGAACAAACGCCACTACTCGCGCTTGATAAAAATAGCTCATAAGCTTTGGACTTATTTGTGTTTGGCGAGCGATGCCCAGACACATATGTCTGAATGGGCTTGTATGGGGTGATGCTGGAAAAACAGAATAAATGAGTTGGTCTAATTATGAAAACTTGTCATTGTGTCTATCCGTCTATTTTGTTTGTAAGAATACATTATTATAAAATTCATCAGCTAAGCACTGGCAGCGCTAGCTAGCAGGGTGATAGTTTTTTTCTCTCTTCGCAAAAAAAAAAAACCCACTGTAAAAGCACAGAGTAAGAAACAAAAGAGTGAATTAAAAAGCTGTCTGCTTCACTGTAATTCTCTTTCCAGGAGATGCCCCCTTCGGCTAAGTGTCTTCTAGGCTTCTCATTAATGTGCCTCCAAATGTCATATATCCCTCTACAGAAAAAAAGAAAAGAAGATAAATGGACATATGGGCTTTTTTTTTAGCCAGTGTGTGTGTGTGTGTGTGTGTGTGTGTGTGTTTTTAAAAAAAAGATACTGGAATATTTTTTAGTCATTTAAGAGGACAGGGGGTGTAGAGGCAGGGGGAGGGTGGAGTGTGTGTGGGGGGGAAAAGGGGGGTTCAGTCTATTAATAGTTGAGTCATCAGTGCCTCAATGTTCTGAACTGGCAAATTGTTAGATCCCCAATGGTGATTATTACTTGCTGTCAATGACCTTCATAACAAATTAAAATTATGCGACCGGGGACAGAGCGTGCTCTTTAATAGGCGTTATGCATGGGATTGTGCGTGCGTGTGTCACTCTGTGTATGTAATATGTGTGTGTGTGTGTGTTTTGTGTGTGTGTGTGTGTGTGTGTGTGGTGTGCGGGCATGTGGGTGGCCAGAGGGTGAAGGCCTGTAACATTTAAGAACCCCCCCCCCCCATCCCCCTTGCTACTGTTGGGGCCTTTTTCTCTCATTTATTCTCAAAGTGTATCTCTTGTGGTCATTGTCTCATGTCCACACACACACATACACACACACACATACCACACCACACGCACCACACCACACACACACACACGCGCCACACACACACACACACACACACACCACCGACACACACACACACACACACACACACACACACACACACAGTCACACACACAGACACAGAGGGAGGATGTTTGCTGCTACAGTATAAATCTTTTTATTTCATTTTCCGAGACACTGGACAAGTTCATAGAAGAGGAAAACGGGACACGTCCTTGGTCTCTGAAATTTACTACCTGACCAGGGCTGTGTGAGGAGCGATAGTCTGTCTCTCTCCCCTCTCTCTCTCTCACACACCAACACAACACACACACACACACACACACACCACACACACACACACACACACACACACACACACCACACACACACACACACAACGCACAGTATGTGTATGCATGACGTGCAGCAGATTTACCCACTTTACCCCCCCCCCCCCATCCTCCTTCCAACAGTGGCCTTGTTGAAAGTGTTCATTGCCCCTTGTGGTAATATATGTCTTTTAAGTGCACATTTATGCTCCCGAGCTATCGATCACTCGTACATTCCCACCGCCCGATAATTACTGCCCACCTTAATATGGACCTTAATGAGGCTTAATTGATTCATTTTCATTGATGAAGAATAACGCCACTAATGGCTGCTGTGGCGGTGTGCAGAGGGGAGAGAGAGAGAGCATCGATGCCACACACTCGTACAGACTCCAGACCAGCGCCAGGTGGGATCAAATGGGCCCCGGCATATAGCTGTGTAGCTTGGAGTTTGATGATTGGCCTATTGTGCTTGCTCTTGATTTAGCATGCACGGGGAATGAATAGGAAATCAATGCTCTGCTTTATTCATTAAAGGGGCAGTGCAACTAGGGTGCTTATCATCCTTAGGTGACAGCTTATATACACACTGTGTGTAGCCCGGAGATGATTTGGTAGGATGACCTTTTGCTTGGTCAGTTTCAGTTACTTATACCGTTCCATTACTCTTTTTTTGCCAATGTCCTATCCCCCTTTTTTTCTCTTTCTATTTTCTCTTTTCTTTTTTTCACGAGTGTTATGTTAGTATTGCTTTTTTCTCCTCTATCATTCCCCCTGTTTCTTACATTTTCTGGTATCCATAGAAAGCCAGCAGCAGACTCCCAGTATAAGAGACACAGCAGCCACAGACCTAGTCATCCTTCACTAATGGTAACCACACCACTTCCTGCCAACACAGACTGAGAGGGGGCATGATGAATATACACTACACCCTGATTATTATAGCACTACACACACACACACACACAACACACATGGTTGGCAAACATGTGTGTGTGTGTGTGTGTGTGTGTGTGTGTGTGTGTGTGTGTGTCCATACAAATGCACACAGACAAACACATTAGTAATTGCTCCCGTCTTCATGTCCTAAAAGACACCCACCTCTGTCCCCATCTGCCTTTTGTGCTCTCATGCATACGTTCAGACAGTGGTGGACAACACACACACACACACACACACACACACACACACACACACACACACACACACACACACACAACACACACACACACACACACACACAACACACACACACACTCATACACCCTCAAGCATCATCCACAGCCTCTCAACGGGGCTATGATCACCCTACTAGAAGATAAAGTTAGTGAGACATCAGTGCTCCCTCAGACATTTGTATGTGCATGTGTGTGTGTGTATGTGTGTGTGACAGAGAAAATATCTGTGTGTGTGTGTGTGTGTGTGTGTGTGTGTGTGTGTGTGTGTGTGTGTGTGTGTGTGTGTGTGTGTGTGTGTGTGTGTGTGTGTGTTGGGGTCTTTTTCCAATGCTCTTTGAAGCCTGAAACAGACTTGAGGAGGGGGGAAACAAAGGTGGGCCGGTGCCAGGGAGAAACTTATGGCACCATTCCTCTTCCCCTAGCTGGGCAGAGGCATAGCCTTTACTGAGGGAGAGAGCCACCTTCTGTCAGTCTGGAAGTCTGTGTGTGTGTGTGTGTGTGTGTGTGTGTGTGTGTGTGTGTGTGTGTGTGTGTGTGTGTGTGTGTGTGTGTGTGTGTGTGTGTGTGTGTGTGTGTGTGTGCGTGTGTGTGTGTGTGCATGTGTGTGTGTATGGGGTGCAGGAAAAGCAAAGTAGGCAACGGAAAGCATTCTAAACACAAGACACATTAGTCAAAGAATGTCCATTTCTCTCCACAAGTGTAGGCCTTGTAAACAAGACTGGCCCAGATATGAAAAATAATCGAAATAAAAGGATTCCTACAGATTTAGCATTGGCATCACCTATTGGGCTGCATTTATTTATTTTGGGGGGGGGGAAGCATACTACGTTTTTTCCTTTTTTCTGCAGCAATGCCCTTCACCCCGTTTGGGAAGAAATAATCTTCCCAGCATGAAGATCACACTACCTGAATAGAGATCCTCACTTCCACCCCCCCACCCCCCCCCCCCCCCCCCTCATTCAAAGAAAGTGCTTCAGACAAATAGCCTTAACACAATCCAGCCGCTACCCTTTCATTAACCCAGGTCCAGGAGAAGAAAATGGAAGCTATCTCTCCTTTTCTCCTTTTTCTTTTCTCTCTCTCTCTCTCCCCTCTCTCTCTCTCTCTCTCTCTCTCTCTCTCTCTCTCTCTCTCTCTCTCTCTCTCTCCTCTCTCTCTCTCTCTCTCTCTCTCTCTCTCTCTCTCTCTCTCTCTCTCTCTCTCTCTCCCCTCTCTCTCTCTCTCTCTCCTCTACAACTCCAGTTTTTTAGTGCGGGCGTTTTTCGCTAATAAATATAAATGTTTGTGATTAGCATCTCTGCGGCACAGGTGCATGTTTGTTGCGAAGGGGAGGCTTGTTCATTAATTTTCAGCCCATGAAAAGTGCAGCGCGCCATGAACACAAGAGTCCAAATCACACACACTGATAAATGAACGCACAGATTGTTAATGTACCATTGTAAGGCTGCTGCCTCCCCCGGCTTTGGAAAAAAACAAAAAAAACAGGAGGCCTGCTGCCAAAAAAGCAAAGGGGGCTATGAGCACATGCACACACACACAAAAACACACGCATGCAGCACACACACACACACACACACACACACACACACATAAACACACAGTGGGTCCATGAGGTGTGGCAGGGCCCTATTCAAAGGTCTCTAGATTAAACTGAATAGAGCTTTGGGAGCGGGTGTGCTTTTTTTTCCTCATCCTTAACACATATAGCCAGGGATTATTTTAGATTATAAAGACAAGTATCCCCCACGGTGCGAGGCCTATGGCTTGGTGTGTTGTCTAATTAGATTTGATAGAACCGGTATATCTGCTGGAAAAACCCTGTCTCCCTACTAGAAGGGTGGGTTGGCAATTGAGCCTTTTGGATAAACCCATTTGGTGCTCAAGAGAGAATTTGTTTCTGGTTTTTGTCCACTAGAAATCACACCCTGCGTGCTGTGGTCATTTAGTTAAACTGTATTGGAGTAATCCTCCAACGTATTTTAATTCATTATCATCATGATGGGTCATAATCATGATTTCATATCTGGATTAACACCCTCCAACCAAAACCCTGTGCAGTCTGGGTTTGACATATTTTTTGCAATACGTGCCATTGGCCAGTCCGCCTGTACATGTTTCAATTAGATAATGCATGCTAAATCTCAACACCGATTTCCACAATATGTTTTATTTTAGATACGGTCGTCGACTGTTATGACGTTCACAAAACGGGAGAAAATATACAACAGGCCTGGGGTAAAACAAAGAGGGAAAAAAGAAATAAAAATGTTGCCTGGTGGAAAATGGAGTTGTTTTTTCAGGAGCTGCTTGTGAAAATGTTTTTTTATAGAGGGAGGGGGGTGAGAGGGGAAAGGGGGGGGGGGGGGGGGGGGGGCGCCCAACACCTGCCTTTAAAAAATGTCGTTTCAACACATCTCCCGAATGCCATTTTTGCTTAATTGACTTGGAAATGGCCCAAATGTATTGCTGAACGCGATCTAATTAATATTAATAATAAATGCCATTATTAACATCAAAGAACATCTGGTGGCCCTGTTTACCCCGCCACTGCAGCCCGCCTTTATATGTAACACATTCTGCCGCTGTTTTCATCTCACAAACACATTGGGTAAACAACAACTTGCATTTACTTTATTTTTTATATCTTTTTGTTTTTGTTGTTTTTCCTCAATTCTATAACTCTTATTTCTATTGGCCAATAGGGTCAGTTGGTAGTAAGACATATGAGTTGAGGATGCTGTGTAAGTTTTCCCTGTCCCCCCCCCCCTCCTTTCTTCTTGGTCTAGACCTGGTTGTCATAATACCTTAGAGACTTCTCACATCCCCCCTGTGTATGTAGGATGAGAAAAAAAAGAGTTAAAACAAAAGCCACTGCACACTAAAAGAAAGAGAGAGCCTTATGCATTAGGGTTTAAATGGGGAAATGGCCATAAATCACCGGCCAAATAACTTTAATCTGAAATTTCATTAAGTAGTCCTTGTCAGGTAGTAAAAAAAAGGGAAAGGGGGGGGGGATAATGCAGTGGTGTTTAATGATAATTGGTGTTTGGTTAATAAATTCTGCGAGTTCAGATTAGGTTTTTTTTTTTTTTTTAGCAGTGGCTGGAATGCTAGCATCAGCAGTGTAACTAAACCTCAAATTGATTAACTCGCATGAACCAGACGCTTCACAAAGATGGCAGTGGTCCAAATAAAAAAAAAATTAAAAAAGGGGGAAAGGGGGGAAGTAGGGAGATATTGTGTGTGTGTGTAGTGTGTGTGAGAGAGAGAGAGAGAGAGAGAGAGAGAGAGAGAGGGAGCATCAGGCCGGATGGTGTTGTGTTGCTCTGGTGTAAGGAAATCAAGTCCCCCCGGGCGCATTTTTAAAAGCCTAATGCCTTTCAAATGATGTCATCACATTTTACTCTCTCTCTCTCTCTTTCCCCTCCCTCCTCTCCTCTCCTCTCCTCTCCTCTCCTCTCCCTCTCTCTCTCACCCAATCTCTCTTAATATCTTTCCCCTTTTCAAACTGTTTCCGTCAATCACCCTCCCCACACACACACACACACACACACACACACACACACACACAACACACACACACACAACACACACACACACACACACACACACCACACACACACACACTCAGTTATTTGGCTACGGGGAGCGAGGCCAGCGGGCTTCTTCTTCCTCTTCCGAACGGGGGGAGTCACGTGACACATTAGAATAATGGCCGAAGCAAGAAGCAAAACATCTTGTGTTTTTATGACTGATGTGCGTTGCTTTTTTTTCTTCCTTTTTTCCCTCCCCTCCTCTCCCTAGTTTTATTTCCTGAAAGTGATATCATACTAATCAAAACCACAGAACGTTTAGAGTGCAAAGTGTGATTGAAAGAGGCACCATTAAGGAACTAGCAACACCCCCCCCCCCCCCCCCCACCCCACACACACACACCATATAGGCACACACACAATTGGCTTTCTCTGCTTATATTTTTGCTGTTGTTGAGGATAATTTTTTTTTATTGTCCTCCAAACTGGGTGTGGTCGCTGTGCCCTGTCCCACGGGTAACCACATTAACACTGACACTGACCACAACCACACACACACACACACACCACACCACACACACACCACCACACACACACACACACACACACACACACACACACACACCCACACACAGAGGAAGATCCTTATCAATTTATACATTTGTCAGTCAGTGGCGGAGGCTGGCCCTGGTGGCTGTATCCCCGTGGTGGCAACGCATCGGTTCGATTCGTTGCAAGATCCCGGTGACGTGCTGTCGTGAGTGATTGCGCCATCACACACACTTCCACACACTTCACACACACACACCACACACACACACACACACACACACACACACACACACACACACACACACACACACACACACACACACACACACACACACACACACACACACACACACACACACACACAACACACAACAGACACACACAGTTGCACTTTCGCACACAGTTACTCAGAGGGGAGTGTGAGTGCAGCAGACAGCAGGCAGAGTGACTGATACTCAGCCTGCCTCCCAGATGGCCCCGCTCAACTCTCTGCTCCAATCTGATCTCAGAGCCTTTGTTCTGGCATGTTCCATTAACGCCGCCGTGACACCAGTAAAGGCAAGAGGGGCGACGCGCTGGTCTCAGATCAGAAACAGCTGAATTATACATGCATTTCTCTTTTCCCTTTCCCCCTCTCTGTGATAGTCCTCTTGTACTAGCGCTGTCACACTTCTGCGGGTGTCATGTCTTTTTTTTTTTTTTTACTGGGATAGAGGTGAGTGAAGGGAGGATCAAAACTGTTTGGATGGGGATGGTTGAGTTTGATAGGATATTTTTCTTGGTGAACCAAAGTAGCAATGGCTTGAACAACAGTTTGTCTTCTATATTATCATTACTATAGTCATGGATTTGTTTAATTCTATATCTGATTTCTAAAAAGCATTTCATTTAAGGGCGGTGATGAAGGCACAACTTCACCGGAGCAAAACCTGCCAACCTTGTAAAATATCTAACAGTATGTTTTCTTTAATTTTCCTAACCATTTAGTCTCCATTTAAAAGCAAAAACTCTATATGAAAAATGGTCATCATGTACATAGTCTGAATTATGTAGAAAAATGTCAGACCTTACTAATAGCAGCGTATTGATAGCAGGTGAAAGTGTAATGGCGGCTGGCCTTTACAGGCCTTTGCTATATAAAAAGCCCAAAGGCTCACCTGTGACAATCACTTTAACGTGTTGCGTCTCCTGCGGTGAATCTTCTTTGCATACAAATAAATAAATAAATACACAGATGAAAGATGAAAGACGTGGAAAATGGAAATCAATGGTGTGAGCGCATAGTTACAGCTGGGTGTCAAGTCAACCAGCGATTGGAGAGAGAGTCTGCTCCCCACACATCACACACACACACACACACACACACACACACACACACACACACACACACACACACCCAGCTGTGAACCATGGATGCCTAATATACGGAGTGACCTTCAAAATGTCATAAATGTGTTGTGCAATAAAGTGTCAATATTTGTGGTTATATGGAGCAGGATGACTTTTACAGTAATTGGAACAGCCGCATTAAAAGCCGCGGATCAGTCAACTGATTAAAGACAAGCAATGCCGGACACCCGGCTATAGTGACGTGTGTGTGTGTGTGTGTGTGTTGTGTGTGTGTGTGTGTGTGTGTGTGTGTGTGTGTGTGTGTGTCCGCAAGTTGCTCACATCACATACATACGTACACTTTGGAAAAGAGCAAGGAAGCACGCCCCAAAGTTCTGTCATATCTTTGTACTGTGTGTGTGTGTGTGTGTGTGTGTGTGTGTGTGTGTGTGTGTGAAGCATTTATTTTTAGGGGCTGTTATATGCAGGAGAGCACATCTATCTCGCAGTGGTGTGTCTTCCTTTACAGGAGCACTATTAACCCTGACACACAAGGGTGTGTCTGGGACTATTTAGTGTGCTTTGTGTGACACACAGAGGACAGATGTGAGTTGGGTATTTGTGTGTGTGTGTGTGTGTGTGTGGTGTGTGTGTGTGGTGTGTGTGTGTGTGTGTGTGTGTGTGTGTGTGTGTGTTGTTGTGGGGGACTGTGTGTGGTGGCTTGTCTGTGTGGTCTGGTGTTTGTCCCCGCTTCTAAAGTGTGTTTTGGATTTTTTAATTTTAGTCCCATCTGGGCTGGAGCAGGTGGGCCACTGTCTGTTACATGATCTGTGGACTCTTTGCCAAAAAGGGATCTGTACAGTAGACCGCTCCAAATATGTTTATGAGGAGGCGACTATGGCTACAGTATGGTGCCGTCCTGGGCCAGCCACTGGGGGAATTGGATTGGGGGCTTTATTTATTTTTTATTTATGTATTTAAATTTCCCATCCACAGGCCTTGTTTTAAAGAATGCAGATGAGAATGGTGGGGGGAGAGTGGGGGGAGGGGGCACAGCTGATGGGTTCACACAGTATACTGCAATTATGCCAGGATATGATATGTTGATGATATTTTTGATACAGTTGATTTCTTAGTCAAATATAATGCAATATGTCGCATCACGAATGGGCCATGACATTCGTCATGATATCCAGGTTTTTATCATTGAAAATGTTGCAAATTTTTCCGTGGTTTTTAAGTAACACAGTCCTACCGTATCTTCAAAATAATTTGTTTAAACAACCCCACACAATTTCGTTAGTTGTCATTTCATTTATTTTTTTAGAAATGACTGTCCACTGTATCCACTGCGTAGATATAATGGACACACTCTTTATAGAATTCAACATCAAATATTGTCTAGCGTAATTTAAAAAATCAAACAAAATCATTAACCATCCACGACATCTGCTTTAAAAAAAAGTGAACTAGCGATTCTTGTGGTACACTGGAATGAGAGCACACACACAGTCTAGCCCAGGCCTCAAGTACAAGCAGCTGCTGGTAGTTAGTATATCTGCGTATTGTCACAGAGTTACATGTAGTGGGGTTAGCCTTTCACTTGCAGTTGTGATAAATAGCCTTCAGCCCTGATAGCGGGGCCGTTTGAATGAATGGGGTTGTGTGTTTAGTGTCAGTATGGGAAGAGGAACTTGCTGACATGGGTCTTTCCATTCTGCTAAACCTTATTTGACTCTCCCGACAGAGGAGGAGAGGAGAGAGGGAGAGGGGGGGGGGGGAAAAGAAAAGAAAAAGATTAGGCTACTGTTAAAAAATGTTCCTCATTGTGCAGCACTGTGCGGGTTGCCCAAGTGGGTTGCTCCATTTTGATTCTTTTTTTTTCTATTCTTTATTTCTCTCCGTCTGTCTGTCTGTCTGTCTGTCTGTCTGTCTGTCTGCCCTCCATATGCACATACCAAATCATGTGCCAGATTAGGAAATAAATAACTTGTTTTTCGGTCACATGCATACTGACATGCTAATCTTTTCTCTCTCTATGGAAGCCACACACTCTGTTTATGTCTGAATATGAGCAAACAATATCTGCAAACTAAATCTGTCCATGGTATTCATGGCTTTATGTTATCTGTACATATGTCCATTTCTGCATTTATTTAAATTCACCTCAGCAAAAAATAAATAAATAAATGGTTGTATTTTAACTTGTATATTTGAAACCAACCTCCAAGAGACCTAAGGATGACATTATCCACTGGCTATAATCTATATTAACTCAACTGCTCATTCATATGCACTGTCCCTATTGTCAAAAAATTACTAAATCTTGAACTTCAGACAAAATCAATGTTGATATGATTATGTCAGCCTGAGCAAAAAAAGGCAAAACACTATCAAAAACCAAACGATTTTGAAAAAAAACATTTCAAATCTCCCAAATTAGACATTGAGTGAGTTAACATTGACCCCCCCTGCACAGTGATGTCCATCAAATGCTATTAGAACTCTTTCATCAGAACTAGTACTAGATATTTTTAATTGAACAAACATATTAGACATATTACGCACGTCTGTTTTTGCATCCTTTTATATATTTTTAATTCCGTTTTTGAACTTATCCGTGTATGAGGCCTTTACAAATCCTGATATCTCACGACTGTCAGCACATCAGATAACTCCTAACCCTCCCTACATACAGTACAAGGCCAGTGTGTGTGTGTGTGTGTGTGTGTGTGTGTGTGTGTGTGTGTGTAGGCCTGTATACAGTCTGACTATAGCACACCCCCCCCCCCCCCCCCCCCCTCACCTCACATTGTGCTGCTGTCAACACATTCCCACTTTGTCGTCAGTCATTTGAGATTCATATTGAGGGAAGAGGGTGATTGTGTCGATAACAGGCAGTATGCTGTTGCACTAAAGCACGCATCATCGTTTTTTCTGTGCGGTAGCGAAAGGAGAAGGCGGCAAAAAGGGGGCGGGGTCAGAGCCGTTATCACCCTATCATATCTCCTGACAGCTACCTGTCAAAATCGGGTCGCGAGGAGATGTGTGTGTGTGTTGTGTGTTGCTGACACAGCCCAAATCTCTCTCTCTCTCTCTCTCTCTCTCTCTCTCTCCCTTTTCTTTTTCCTTCCGTCTTTATTTCTGTCTCGTTTTTTTTGCATTGTTAATTTGCACCGCTGCGTATGCTTAATAGAAAAAAATTATGATTAGAGAAAGGATAAAAAAAGAAAAAAATGGGTGGGGGAGAGAGAGAATGTGTGTTGTGTGTGTGTGTGTGTGTGTGTGTGTGTGTGTGTGTGTGTGTGTGTGTGTGTGTGTGGGGGGGGTTAGCATCTCAGTACTAGGGTGTTTGTAAAGAAAGTGAAAAGCTTATGAACCGTCAGCGTTCTTGAACCCCTCTTTTCTTGACGCCTTTTTGACTTTGTGTGTGGCGTTCACACATTTGTGAGCAAAGAGGCAAACCAAGGGACAAAGAGAGAGAGAGGGAGACAGACAGACAGAGGGAGAAAGGAAGAAAAGAAAGAAAAATAAATGTGTTGTGATGCAAAAATGATGAAAAAATGCCTCTTCAGAAATATATTTTTCACTGTATTTCAGTACAGTGAACCATACCAAGTGAAAATGTAGGATTTTTTGAAATATGATGCAATGTTTAAGCTTTACAAGATAGAATATATCCTGGACTTATCTGGCAAAACTAACTTTGAAGTATATGTTCCTGTATTAGGAAGTGTCATGTATCATACTAAGCCTGTAAGGCTCATAAAGCAGTATTCTTTCCCCAGACTTGTCCATGTCATTCTCTCCTTTTCAAGTGTCATTGAACCTGTTTCAAGTAAAACATGAATGGCACTGTTCTAAATTGAAGATAATCGCCCACTTGAAATAAGATTATTAAGTGATATTTTAGCATTTTAAGATGATATAGAAATACTCATACTGACTGAGCCACTGTCACTAGTAATATGAAGAGCTTTTGTGTCATAGTAAGCCAGCTATATCTCACTGAAACCTTGCTTGTTAGGTGGTTGTATTGAGGTGTCATGAGATAACATAAGACCAATATACTTGTTAAGATTTGAAAATGTCTGCACTGAGCGTGGTTTGAAGTGGCAATGAACTCACTTTCCATTTGTCCCCTCCTTCTTGTTTCTGTGTGTGTGTGTGTGTGTGTGTGTGTGTGTGTGTGTGTGTGTGTGTGTGTGTGTGTGTGTGTGTGTGTTATGTGTGCGTGCTCCAGATGTTGGGGAGGACCTGGGGAAGGCAGCGGGGAGCATCCAGCCGTCTCTGGCCCAGCATCGTGAGCGCAGCCTGGCCTCGTCCTCCAAGGATTGCCCCTACTGTGGCAAGTCCTTCCGCACCTCGCACCACCTCAAAGTCCACCTGCGGATACACACAGGTCAGTATACACACACACACACACACACACACACACACACACACACACACACTATCACTATCACTCATTCTGAAGTGGTTGAGTGTATTTCTCGGCCAATTAAACATTTATTGTACTTCATGCAAAAATGTACCTCCCTACTTGTAATGACATTCCTTCTGGGGTTGGACTGACATAGTGGTTTATAAATATATCCAGGCCCAATCAGATATTAGAGAGTCTATACCTGCCTGCAATATAAGATGGATACGGTGCAGATGAATTGATTGGATATTAGTTTTGTAATGTATAATGTTTAATCATGAATTTCCCTTACTATGCATTTATGTTAATGCCAGGAACATGTTAAGATCATTTTTAAGACATAAAGGCGCGGCACTGTGGTTGAAAATCTTTATTTCATTTTGACAACATGTAAGTGTCAGAGCAGATTTTGATACAGCCTTTTTTTCAATTTATAAATTAAGATAAAGCATTTTCAGCATATTTTAAGAAGAAAATGTAGAATAAATCCTTCTGTAATAACCTTCGGAATAGTGCTGAGAATTATTATGGGATGTTTGGCTGATGTAAGTGCTTTAGAGGTTGAGATTTCTTGATCAGAGAATTGAAAAAAACTTATTTTGGAATAATGGCCATTAAAGATGGTTGTATAGTGTAAAATAAAGACCCAAACGGACAACTTTTAGTCAAATAAACACCTCAATGTATACCACATTATGGACCTTTGATTTATATTAGTATGAAAGAAGATATCTTATGGAAGCAAAACAGACACAAGTCTCAAAATTGACCGGTGCTTGAAAGACAATTTTCACCTCCCATGTCTCCCCTTAAATGAGAGAAAAATGAAAGAAAGAGAAAGCTACTAACAGTACGAACAACCTCCATCAACATTAAGCTCACAGATGGTCACAGTTTTCCACTCACAGTACACAGTGTCCTGATAAGTGATCCTAGTTCACATACACATACTCTAACTCTCACCTCCATCCTCTTTAGTCCAAAGATATTTTCCGTGCACTCTTTTAAGATGTCTGACTACAACGTGTTTCTTTTCAATGGACACATAAATAAAAAAAACCCCTCCCAATAGGAAGATGTGCTTCCTAAACTGTGCCCTTCATTGAGGCTTGGGGGGGGGGGGGGGGTGTTACTGTTATATTTTTCACTTTTTCAAACTCATCTTTTCATTGAGCTCTAATTAACACAACAAGGGTTCAGTGTCCTATACCGATGACATCACTCGGGGGGCGATTTCACACTCACTAACTCTCAATAACTTTTCCAGCCAAAAAAACAAAGGCGGCCTGTCCACAGTTTAGGGGGATATGTATGTGAGCGAGAATCTGTCTAAAAGGGTTAGCTTAATTTTTTACAAGTGGAGCATCCCGTACCCCCTCGGAGCGGTGTAGACTCGTCTGCCCATATCAGCCCACCAAGCTGGGCTTAGTCTGTTCATGTGCTAACCTGTAGTTACTGGAAGGCTATGGCACGGTACACAGAGTAATGATGTGGACAGTAGCCAGGGATGCTAACCCTTACTGCAAGGTACAAACGCCCCACTGACTATCCAGGCTAAAGTCACAATTTAGAACACACACAGAGAGGTCACCTTAACAACAAGGACGCCTGCTTCCTAGCTGCTGGGCCTGCTCTGCGAAGGCTTAGATTGTAAGGGGGATTTTTTTTAGTGTTTCCAAACGGGTGAAGTATGATAGTTGGCCACCTGCTAGTAAAACATTTAGTAAAGATTAGCATATTAAGTTATGCTTTTCTGAATATAGAATTAATTAACACTAAACTGAACACAATCATTGAAAAAAAGTAATGTCTTCGAGTCATTCTCCCCTCTGTAAATCAAAAATGTGTGCCTTGAGCTTTTTTGTTTCTGTCACCTCCCAATGAAAGAATCCTTGAGTGCCAGTAGAGACACAAAGGCTCAAATGCTAATACATCACTGTTGGCTTTTCTTCTAACTCTCCTCCTCTATCTCCCTTTATTTTTCTCTTCATTCCATCTGCATGCACTTAAAAGCACTGAACGAGGGACCACCCGCGCTCTAACGCCTTTTTACTTTCCTTAATAAGAGTCACATACTGTACTTAAGACCTTGAGGGGGAATTACAGGGCCCAGCTATCATACTGTAGCATGATGACAATATGTCTGGCCTAACACTGACTTAATTAGCATCCCTATGTTAAACAGTGCATCCAGGTCATAGCCGGGGCCTGTGGTCTGCTGTTGAGAGGGCTGAGTTATGTCTGCTTTGAGCGCTACAGTAAGGATACCCAAGGGCGCCACATTTTATCATGGAGGAAACGGAGACCTCAAGCCCAGGGCCTGAGGTTAACACATTTTAAACACACACACACACACACACACACACAGACATTGATGTTTACCCATTCATTCTTAAAGGTGGACTCAGCAATTCTGGAGAATTTTTGTCGACCAAAACCAATTTTCTGGTCAAAATCAGTGAATATCTTCTAACGATCCAACTACCTGCCGACTGTGTGTTCAAATAAATAGTGTTAATACACTGCCTAGGCTCTATAAACGGATATGTTAACACAAGGTATGTAAACAAAGAGGGTCCACCGTAGCTAGTAACAAGCCAGTTTACAGAGCATAGGCTGGGTATTAACCTTTTTCAGCGCCGCAGACAATACGGACAGGTAGCGGATCGTGAGGAGATATCCACTGATTTTGACAAAAGAAAAGTGATGTAGTCAACAAAACATTCTCCAGAATCCCCTGGCTGCACCTTTCCATCTGGATCAATGTAAAGCTCATAGCGCGTAGAGAAAGGGGTCAGTGAGTATGTTGTCTTTATTGGAATGGAATGTATCTCTGGATGCGGGCCTATCTAAGCACAGCTTTTGCCATATAGTCTCCTGCAATGTGGGGAGAAAAAAACATCTTGATGCATCCCCAACATGTGGCCTTTAAATCATCCCTATAACCTAATCACACCAGCTCCACTGTGACATTCTGATTACAATCCACCAGATGACTTTTACAGTGGGCTAAGGATCCTTCTCTCTCTCTCTCTCTCTCTCTCTCTCTCTCTCTCTCTCTCTCTCTCTCTCTCTCTCTCTCTCTCTCTCTCTTGTGCGCCCGCGTTGACAATGCACAGTGAGAAAAAATGCACAGATGACAGCCAATAGCCCCTATAACGCAATGTGAGTGACACAATAGAGTTGCTTACCGAAGCCGTTTTCTAAAAGGCATGCGATTGTACCCAATGCAACACGCCAGAGATTAATGAGCGACTAACACCGGCTTTGAAAGGGAATGAAGTGATTTTAAATTTCTCCCCAAAAGTTAAAGAGCTAATGTTACAGTATTAATTTCTCTCTTGAACAGTGAGTGGGGGAGAAAGTATCCATTAGCGAAATGAAGCACAGTTTTATTTCTAGGTAGCTAACATTGTGCAGGGCTGGCTGGCTGGCTGGCTGGCTGCTGGGTGCTACAGTGTTGGGGGCCACAAGCCTAATGAACACACTGCAGAGGGTGATATTTCATTATACAAATTAATGCTCACATTTTAATGGGAAAGTCACATAATGAATCTAGGCTTCAGTGACAGCAATTAGAGGCCCAGATTGTCCCCTTCTGGACAAGGCACTATTTAGCAGTAAGCAGCTGTGTGTAAAAAAAAAAAAAAAAGGTCCTCCGCTCTTGACAATAGCCACACATAACTTCAGGGCCAGGGCTGGCCGCATAACCAATAAGAGTCCCCGCTCACCTTTAAATGAGGAGAAGGGGAGACAAAGAGAGAGAGAGAGAGAGATAGAAAGAGAGCTAGAGAGAGGAGGGGCAGGCCTTGCACCGTGTCACTTAACCTTAACCTAACCTTGTAATCAGGATGAATCAAGAGGGACCTGTGATCTCTGTCTCCATTCCTCTCTACTCCCTTGCCCCCTCCTTTTCTCTCAGACTCCAATATGTCTTAGAGTATTTCCCTCCATTCTTTTCTATTAGGTCTGTTCTCCATTACCTATATCTATCACACAGCATATTCATTATATCGACTCTTTCAAGATCAATATATTGTTTTTGGTGTGTGGCGCACAGTTGTATCCAAAATCCATGTATATACATATATGCTGAGATGAATAATGTTGATGATGTTTTCTAATCGTAGGATGTATTGAATTTTTTAAAGAAAACATTGAAAAGAATTAGCAAAAACACAATACAAATATGAGCTATATTGTTTAAAGATATAGTCCGTAACGTATGTTGCCCCCATGAGGAATTATGAGTTATTGCAACAACAGTATATCAACAGCTAAAACATCGATACCAGAGAGTTATGTGGCGCTTCATCAACTTTTGTGTCAACCCGTTTGGCCATGGCTTGAATGTTAACCGACATTCATGTATATGGAAAAGTTACGCAATAGAGCTTTAATGTGTCATCATTGTCTTTTGATGAGACACATTTATACACAGTTCAAATGAGTGCAAATACAGAGCTTCCATGGTGTCACTTTCCCCCATCTGAATCAATTGAACTGTTAACCCAGATAGTATTAGACTCACCACTCACCACTGACTTAAGCTAGAGAGATACATAAAACAGATGTAAAAAAAAAGACTCCATCCATTACCCACTCCCTCAAACATCCAACTGGTCGTTCTTTTCCATCCTTCCGGGGGCCAAAATGGAACTTCATCTTCCAGTGTGTCATATCTATTAAGTCATTTTAATTGTCCTCCTTTGTACAGGTTTTCTGGGGTTATTTTATCTTTTAACATGTTTCTATGGCACTGTCACAATTCACAAGATGAAATCAGCGCTTGCAACACATACCGTGGAGGAGTATACATAGATCCCAGCACGGTAATCAAGAGACAAGAATGATTTATAGCCACAAAGGTGTCACTTAAATGTTTATGAGCCCCAGTTTTTTCCAAGTTAAAAGGCTAAGAAAAGCTAGCCATAGTGCATTTACTACACCCCCTATCCTTCAGAAAATGTCCAGAAGTGCTTTCAACAAAAAGCCAAGATGGACAAACGGCGTAAACAAAAGTTTACCGTTTTCTATTTTTAACTCCCCCCCCCAAATTGCAATTTTCTGGTTTTGTGGACGGCAGCGATCTGTCATGTGGCTGGGAGGGTTGTGCTGTTTGCGCTGATATCAATTAAAAGTGGATTAACGGGTACATAATGACCTTTAGCAGTAAATTGTGTGTAATGTTGCAAGGCAGGATACAGTATATTCCCCAGATGTCACACCAGGCCCCTGACGTATGATGGAGCAGATGTCTTCGCCAGTCCAAATGGCCCTCTAAGACACAAACACACACACACACACACACCCGTGCACACACTCATACACACACACATACACACACACACATGCACACACACACGCACACACGCACACATGCATACACTCAGGCTCAAGCCCACAAGCATGCATAAACATGTGTTCACACACATTCCAAATGGCACGCACGCACGCACACAGACACACGTGTACGTAGACACAAGTAGATGCAGAAAACGTACTCGTCGTCTGTCTCACTCACAACCAGATATATTTAAATGCTTAATTTTAATGGAAAAACTGGAATAAACTGATAAGTCTCCGAGGGCACTTGTATTTATTTTCAGTTCGCCTTACTCGGTAAACATCAAAGGGAGGAGTGCGTTGAACGTTACAATCTTCTGAGCTTTTCATTCTCATTTTTAGATATGTAGATGGCACATTAATCTTTATTTCCCCCCTTATGAACATTAACAACCTCTTATAAAGGGAAGGAAAAGACAGGGGATGGAGGGAGAAAAAAAAGAAAGATCAGATCAGTCTAATTTCTGTCTAATTTGGCTCCTAGAATATCATTTTGTCCAGTTAGAGGAATTGAGAATGATCATTTGCATCAGGGACTGTTTCCTTATTAAATCAGCACTGAGCCTCTGTTCGGCAGCTCACAGGAGAAGCACTTATTGGGTTAAAAGCTCATCTCGTACGGTTTATTTTAAATATACTCAATGCCTCATAGCCACTCTAGCGTAAGAGAAAAAGATATCAAATCACTGTCTTTCTATCTATAGTCAGGGCTATCCGTCTCTCTCTGCACGCTCCCTTCCCCTCTTTTTCTTTCTCTCTTGTTCTTTTCTTACTGCTCTCTTCAGCATTTTCCACCTTCAATTTTCTTTTGTATGCCCTCCTATTTGTTTCTCTCCGGTATCAATATTGTATTGAGTGGCTGTTTTGTGGCCCCAGTATTTGAGAACTCTGCTGGGTTGCAGTCGAGTCTTTTTCTGGAATGGTGCCCTCTAAATAATGATAAATTACTTGAGCAGTATGCCATTTGCTAATTATATCCATGATTTACTACACAGCCCGACTTAAATCATTCAAAGCAGCCTTGCGTAACAATGCCTTTTTTCCCTTTGATAAAATGGTTTCCATGTGTTTAATCTAAACATTTTATAGCCATATACTGTATACATAAAAATGTGCATACACACAAAACACTACAACCGACCCCCCCTTTTTTAATTTCCTTTTCAACAATCCCTCTTTTCACACGGGCACTGTTATCCTTATAGCAGAAATTCGACTCTGGGAACTTTTTATATGTATATTAAAAAAAGAAAGAAAAAAAAAACTCAGGCTTAGCATTTTTCCCCCCTCTCTGTTCATTGTTTAATGAATCCAAATCTGGCTCAGACTCCAAGCCTATTATAATTGCTAGCAGGATGTGTTCTATTTCAACATAAGTATCATTCCAATGGAAGATCCCACTTCTGGCAGAATAATGCCGCAGTTATACCATTATCAAGAATATCCATGAATATGGATGTGCAGAAAAAATAAATATATGTAAATGTTACACAACAGATTCACCCCTCTTTTTTTTCTCCACAATAAAATAAATCTCTTTGATCTGTATTCCTGTATGTAGTGAATCATATTGTTCTTTATCATAGGGCTTTACTGCAACAAGCATGTAGTTTACATACGTCAACCAGCATATTTATTCTTATCTTTAAATACTCATTGACTTATTTTTTGCAGAGTTTATCAACTACAATTCATCCCCAGTGCACCATCGTGTGGTGCTGGGAGTTCTACTGCTGGGGCCCGATGTATGCCTCTCAAGACAAACTGCAAACAGGGAATGTCCGGGAAATTGCACTCTCATTGCCAAAGCACAGAACTGACAGCAAACAAGGCCAGATTGAAGCATTAAGGTCCCAATACAGGCACACACACACAAACAGAGACCCAGGCCTAACTTTAGCAAGCACAGATATAGCATCGAGACAGTTTTGTTGTCAGTTGAAAATATTATCTCTTGTATTGGACTGAAAGCACCATATGGTGAAATGTTTTTTTATGGTGTTGATGTGAGTGATGGCTCACTTGGCGCGGCTGGATCGAGCTGGATCGACCCATATTCAGATGCCTTACTCCACAGCCCCACCCCGCATACCAGCCACACACAAAACACACACCACACAACCACACACACACACACACACACACACACAGAGCAATAACACATGCACACATCAAGTGGAGCTGAGCCGATGTCTGTGGGAGAGCAAAGACATGGGGTCGTTGGTTGATTGCAGGATACCATGGTCACTTTGTGTTGACGTTCATTTCAATCTGTGCTTTATTTATGTTTTCCCAAACTTGTACTTTATCTATTTGACTATTCATTTCACTTTCTCTCATCATCCTTTTTCAAAATTTAACATTGTTATGTGTTTTGGCGCAAATTTAAAAGCGAGGCAATGGCAAAATACTGTAGTTAATGAAATGCATATCTTTTTGTGAGCCCTGCTCATTTGACCTAATTTTCTTTTGTTCGGGGAGGTTACATGACCCTAGGGTCCACACTCCCTGCTCCAATAAATAGATTTTGATATCCATTCAATCTAATAATCAGGTTAATTATTCACTGTTTTCCATGTCTTTTCCCTTTCTGTTTCTCTTGTCTCTTTCTTTGGCCTCTCAGGAGAGAAACCCTACCGGTGCCCTCATTGTGACTACGCTGGCACCCAGTCTGCCAGTCTCAAGTACCACCTGGAGCGCCACCACCGCGAGCGTCAGAATGGCTCCACCACCTCAGGCCACACCCCTTCTTCTGACCACAAAGAGGATCATGGGAAGACAGCAGGCGGGGGCATCTTCGCCCGACCTGATGTCCTCCGTAACGTTTTCAAGAGCATGCCTCCCAACCTGGACTACAGGCCAGGTCCACTGCTGCCACACCAATGGGCGTCGGCCGGCCTAATGTCTCCGCACGACCGAGAGCGTGGAGACCGCCGCTTTGACTCCGCCTCCTCAACTGAGAACATGAAGACCGGCGATGGCCCCTCCTCCCTGGCCTCGACAGCGCCAGAGGGCTTCTCCGACCTTAGCAGGGCTTACCAAAGCATGATGGGAAACGGAGTCCACTTTCAAGGTTCTCTCCAGGCCTTCATGGACAGCTTTGTGCTAAGCTCCATGAAGAAGGACATGAAGGACAACCAGAGTCCAGTCCAGCTCCCGGCCCATTGCTACAATGATAACGGCGAACCGAAAGCAAAGCGGGCCGTCTCATCTGACCAGGAAAGAGAGGACAAGGCCGAAGCCAAACAGAACTCACAACCCGGCAAACCTGGCTCCCAGTATGAACCACTCGATTTGTCTGTGTCGGTGCGGCCCGAGTCTGCGTCCGGATCTCTCCCAGGATCTTCTGTCACCATCCACGACAATGTGGCGTGGCACGGCTGCCTCTTCTGCTCCTTCTCCACTTCATCATTTGAGCTGATGGCCCTGCACCTCCAGGCCAACCACATGGGTAAAGCCCAACAGCAGCGGCCCGATTCAGGCAAGGAGCTTCACGGAGAGACATCTCCCGCCGGCTCTGCCAATCACTCTTCCAACGCCAAAATCTCCGGTTTGGTCCTTGACAAAGAAGGAGACAGAGACGCAGATAAAAGCCAGGGAGGCTGGAACAATCACATGGACCAGCCCTACAACCCCTTCCAGAGTGACTTCTACAAGCGCTTCGGCGGCTTGTACGATGGATCCCCGAGGGCCAACCAGATACTCCAAGGGTATATGGCCCCAGTAGAGCAGGCTATGGACCTACCTAGCCAGACCTGTGGAGTGGCACCTTTCGCGGGGGATGACCAGATCGGTGAGAGGGGCTCCTGTGGAGACGCTGAAGAGGACCAGGTTGGATCAGATGATGACATCGTGAAGCAAGCTGTGATGCGAAGTGCCGGCCAGACCCCCTCCACCACCCCCAAGAGACAGCACCTACAGAATCACTCTGAGGATGAGGAGCAAGAGGAGGAGGGAGGCGTGGCTGAAGAGGAGGAAGAAAGAGAAGAGGATGGGCACATGGACATGGAGAGGGAGGAGGAAGGATTTAGCAGCCTCAGACCAACTCCACAACCACCTCAAGCAGCTCCAAGACGACTCCTGTCTGGCCCCGAGAAGTGGCGCCGGTTCCTCCGCCATGAATCCACTTTCTCTGGTTCCCCAACCCAAGAACCAACTAGGTCTACCACTGGAGAAGCAATGGCAGCAGAGCCTGGGCCTGCTGTCGCCCGGCGGGGGTCCTCCAGGACTGCTGAAGGCCGAGCAGCAGAGTCACCTGGAGCAGCAGATGAACATGCTCTCTGTCCTCAGAGCCTACAGCAACGACAACCTGCCCAGCTTCAACGGCCTGGGAGGGGGGGCCGGAGGAGCACCCACGGGGGGCATGAAGAGGCCAGATGCACCTGGTGAGTGAGTTTAACCCCTATACTGGCACTGTAACTGCTATGCATTATTCACCTACACCTAAACCACACGCATAAAAAGTCAAGAGTACACATGTGTTTGAAACACAAATTAGATTTCCCCCCAGCACTGCATAGAGATAACCTCTAAACACATAAGACAAATACCCTTATATTGTCTTCCTTGAAGCCCGCAAAGGAATCTCAGACACACACTAAAGGCCCGGGGATTGTCTCTGAAGTGATTTCAGCCTTATTTCGAGCAACTTTAGAAGCTATCAGCCTGGCGACTAGCAACAGATTAATCTTTATTACACGTTTATATTACTGGGAGTGCTGTGCCCCCCCCCCCCTCTCCTGCTCCACAGCATGGAGGGAATAACCCTGGATGAGTCAGAGCAGGACCTCAGCTCCCCGTGCCATCTCCTGCACATGTCTCTTAACTATCTTAGCTCTCATAAAGCCGGCTCCCAAAAGCCCATTACTTTATAAGACTCGTCGATCTATGACCCTGTGAAAAATGAACTGTCAGCTTTCATGATTCCGCTAAGGTTACAGCCACTCCTCGAGACTGAAGAAGGGAGACATTTTTTTGTTCTTTTTTATAATGCTCTTTTCACTGTTTAGGGATGATTGCTAGAAGTACCTATAGGAAGAAAGTAAAAAAAAAGTGAAGTCGCAATACTGACTTTAACGCACCATAGAGACATTTGTCACACAAGGATAATTTCTAAGCTCTGTCTGGGCAAGTTGGGATCCTATTTGTGACAACTATTTCATATTAGGAAATGCAGACATGAATTTACTTTAAACTAACTTAAAATAATAAAGAAGCGCCGATTCCAGGTTGAAGCCTTACATGGTCAAAATAAGCTTGAGTCTCTTAATCCAATGACCAAGCACCTCTTTGCTAGGTTGAATACCATTGTCTGTCTAAGAGAATGTAGTACACCCCGCCAGCCGCCATACAATCATGATCCTGCTATTTCCCACTGAATTTGATGTGACACGACACTTGGTTTATAGGTTCAGGACATAGTGTAGAATGTCTACCTGACATTAATTAAGATTTCTCAAGCACACTTTGAGTACAATATGTGGTAGACCACTCCCACATTCAAACAACTCTGATTTTGGTTAATACTTGCAGACCAGCATTGGTGTAATTGTGTGCACCAAGTTAAAAATACATGTTGTTGGCATTTGTGGGACCCCCCCCTTGGGCTTTTTCTTGGACAAAAAGAATCATTGGACCTTTTCCATATGAAATGTAGGGCACATTTGTAACTGGGCATACTATTCACAAAGATACAGTACATGATAAATTAAGGTTATAATAAAAGTGATGCCTTTATGAAGCAGTGCAGCTACATTTGTTCATATCTTTCTAAATAGTATCTGTTGTCATGGAACCCTGCTCTGTGCATATCTCAGCCTCGTGCCAGCATTTTACCCATACGAGATTGATATATGTTTCATTTCAATAGAACAACGCCTTTGTGTGAGAATGCCTTAGTTATTGTTTAATCAGAAATCCTGTGGAAGCAAGCTATGTGATGTGGGCAGTTCCCTTTTGCTACTAGGAATGCTTGACCTTTATAGATAAGGCTTTCTGTGTGGAACAAAAGCCTTTTCTTTCATGCTGTTAGTTTGTCCTAGTTTGAGTCAGGCAATTATTTTAATTAGAAAACCCAAGCAGTTATTATGTGTCTAACTTCCTGGGTGTAAATAGTAGTCACCGTTCGGATATCTAGGATTGTACTGAAGATAGAATATACACATATAAATGATGGAAACACCAGTGAAACATGCTATGCCAGTGCACACCCTATAACCCTAATGAAAATGAATGAGATTCTGAGTGTTGGTAAGTGTAACTTTACCTTATGCAACCATGCGCCGGAAAACTCCCATGGCCACTAAACCAGCTATCTGTCTGCAGTATGATATACAGTATGTATCAGATAATACAACACTGTATTGTACATCAAGCACAGCTCTTGCAGCTACTGTTACTGGTAATACAAAGTTGATGTATTTATATCACTGTAGTAAAGGGCAAGTTGAATTCACTATGGAGGCTTTAGGTTGCCCTTTATGCCAGTGTGTCTGTCAGTGTAAACCATGTAATGAACTGCATGCTGCAGTCCCCTTAGAAGAAGTTTTATTATGATGTGTTCTGCTATGAGAGTATCAGTAAACATGTGCTTACAGCATGGAGTCATTTATAAAAGTCAGTATAAATGTATTTATTTTAATTATGTACAGTATATGAATAATTTAATATTGGCCAATAAAGAGATATTGTTTTAGTAATTGATATTCTCTTGACTAGTTATACAAACACATGTAGTGGGTTGAATCTGTCTATTAAATGTAGTAAAGTAACACAGAAAAACAGAACATTAGTAAAGTATTCTACTACTACCATTGCTACTACTGTGACTACTGCCTATTCTGCTCTTCATACTATTGTATGATGAAGCCAGAGACAAGAGAAAATAGCCAAACTTGTTTCATGGTAAACCACCTTATTATAGTCCCTCTTTATGTCCCCACTTGTAAAGCCCTTGTGTTGCATGGTCCACCCTGCCGTGTGAAGTGCAGCAGCCCCCACAATCCACACTGTTATTTGGTGGGCGGGCGGTGGAAAAAGGTGGGGTTAATTTGGTAAAAAAAAAGATCTTCTGTAAAAAAAACTCAATTCAAAACCTGGTGCAAAATGTGATTATCTGGAGTGGGTTTGCATTAGGTTTGTATGCAAATACGGCATAAATCATTAATATCGAAATTCTCGCCCCTGAATCTGTGGGAGCGGTTGTAGGGCACGCGCTGCACGTTTGGAGTGGGCCCTTCTCTTCATTAGTATGCCCGGAGGAGTGGACCAAAAGGGGCTACAATGTGCATGAATCTACTTGCACTCTTGACACATAACAGAGAGACACATACACACAGATCTGAACGCACATATCCACACGTTGGTAGCGTTTAATGCACACATCCCCTAAATTGGCCCAGGAATTGGATTTATCAATAAGTGTCATTAACGGGCAGCTCAGTGGCACTGAGGTCTTTGTAATCAGACAAGGTATCTGCTTATACTGAGGTATACAGTGTTCTACTGTGTCAAGATTGATATGAACTTCGCACCCATTTGCCGTACTGCGGGGACGTGCTTAACGCAATCAATACTTGGCTTGCAGTGGGGGAGACCTATCTATAGCCACGCATTATCAAACATGAAGAATTACATTATTCAAACGCTGCTGTACATGGCCATGACTAGCTCGCGAACATTGCCCCCTCGCATTGTATTAGTCAAATTACTTCAACCCCCCTCCACCCCCCACCCTCCACCTCGTTCATTTAATTTATTAAATGGCCAGACCAGGACTTTCAGAAGGTTGAGATTGACAGGCATGCGGAGAGAGGACGTGTTGATAGAAGTGTTACGACTTGAATGAGAGCGGTGATGATTTCAGAAGGAGTAAAATGGCAGAGCTCATATAGGCCGGAGCACCTCTTGCAATTTGAGAAGAATTGGCTACATGAACACAATAGTTAGTGGATAGGAGAGAGAGAGAGAAAGAGAGAGAGAGAGAGAGAGAGAGAGAGAGAGAGAGAGAAGAGAAAGAGAGAGGGATATACTGTATATTCAAACATCAATTAGAGCCACCATCACTTCCAGTGTACAAGTACTCTCCCAGTTGTATCTAATAGTTCTACTCACAAATGCTGTTGGTGTTTCTAGCTGTCAACAACTCTGCGAGTGAGCCACCTCCTGTACACACATTAGTGGACAGTACAATAAGTGCTTTTGAAGACTTGATAGGATGATACCTAATGTTGCCTCAGTGTCACTGTCGCAACTGAACTGCAACTAGCACAGTAATGTAATGTTGCAACAGTAAAAGTGGACTCTGTTACATGATTTAAGTGGAATACGGATGAAAGTGGCCTCTTTCACTGGATATTTCAACCCATGTACAATCATGTGTTCTATTCAATTTGCATGGTCCCCTACTCAAGTAAACTGAATTAAATAGAAAGCTACAGATTAGGTGTAGTTGTATTTTAACAATATTGGAATTAGAATCGATGTTGATCACTGCAACACAGAACAATAGTATAATTTTCTTTGCACTTCCATGGGTCTACTTTTTGCTGGTGTGTTTGATTTAGATGTTCTCACTCCCAAAATACACAGGGCAAACATGTTTACAAAACCATCTTACACTAACAGCAGTAATGAATGGCCTGCACCACACCACAGAGTTCAGCCAAAACTACTGTGACTGCAAGACATGTTACACTGGTTTGTGAAAGTGAGGCAGTGGCTAACTCTTTTCACTAATGACGTCTATGGCAGGTGGCTGAAAGCTTAGTAAGAGGGTCTAGTCCAATTCACATTAAGAATAAGGTTATGAATATGTTGTCAAAAAGACACAGCAATGTCTGCGGTTTATTATTTCAGTTTAAACGTACATTATATGATAAGTAAAAACTAAGACACTTTCAGTTTGGCTTTGTTTTAGAAGGCAGGGCAATTTATGTAGATCATCCTTCACTTATACACTGTCACTCTCATGCAACTACACTCAATCACAAATAGCAGCTTTCACAGACACTTGTGTTCAATACCCTGGAATGCATTAACATTACAGGCATTTTTTCTTTTTAACTATGAAAGGGTGTGGCAAACAATTGGCAGCTAGTTACTGTGACATCACCACCATTGATTGTAAAGCCAAATAGTTTACACCTCATCTCTGTGATGGTTGTTGAGAGGCGTTCGAAGAAACGTAGTCAATATGTGACTGAATACAAGGTATACAAGGCAGATAGAGTGGAGACAAAAGGGTTGATCAACACAATTAAAAATGAGAAAAAAAACATAATGCAGAACAATGTAAGAATGTGGATAGATTGACGAGCAAGACAAAAATGTTTCTTCTGAAAGTAGAACAAGAGGCAGAGTCACATTAAGGCATTATGCCTTACATGTACTGTGGGGTCTTGTGCTGGCATAGTGTGAGACTTTTCACCCCATGCAGTCTTATTGGATTTTATTGGCCTTCTTATCCTATGAAGCCAAACTTTCTGTAACTGTGTGTGTGTGTGTGTGTGTGTGTGTGTGTGTGTGGTGTG